>CAADRB010000008.1:1014264-1131474 GCA_900708905.1 Hymenolepis diminuta
GTTTTTAACTGGAAATATTTAGAGATATTGTATTAAGAAGATGAGACTCTGTTTTTCATCCATTCTTCTTCGTAATAACTCTGCATGATAGCTTTTATTCTCCCAAAAAGTACAAACTCCCCCCTCCTCTCGGATGAATTAAGAATCTGCTAAAAATTAAATTCAGGGACGCCGTCTATTGGCGTGTCTGTAAAAACGAGTTCTGAGTTGTTCCTATCAAAACTACATTGTATTCTAGCATCGCCATTCATCTACAACTCAAGTCCTATCGCAGAAAGGTCCTTATTAGAAAGACTCTACCAATGAGATTGGCCATTTCGTTCGCTGGATTTGTATTGGTGGATATCAAAACCATAACCACTAACTTTACATTCAAGTTTTATAAAAGATGCCGGCAGACTGGCATATTTAAAGTTTGGTGTCATCAACTGATTCTCGCCTGCAGACCTCACTAACTCTCAGACAAATAAAGATAAATTACTACACTGAATTCACTTAGCGATTTAATACCCTTTTGTTAATAAATACTTCCACTTTTCAATGAGTGAAAATAAGCAACCTGTCTTCACCATCTTCATCTCTGTGCCTTTTAATCTTGTCTTAAATTATTACCATGAGTTGAAATTCTCCAAAAAATGCTGTTCGGTCTGATGTTTTTATCCATTCGGTGTTATCAACCTTAATAAATCTTTTTGATATTTAATAATACAGCAGTTAGAAACCTAATCTCTCCAACAGTGAACTCTGGTGAATCCTACAAGTTCCCATCATCCTGCTAGTATCTTCACTATAGAAAGAATTATGCAATAGTTGAAAATCACAGTTTTATCTACTTACAGTTCTATAACTCCAGAGGTGGGAGTACGCCATCACCCAATACTTCAAATTGGATCAATTGGTGAAAATGTTCCTTTATTAGTGAAGGAAGTATATAAAATACTATTCGGACAAGTGGAAGCATTGCTATAATAGAGAAATCGTTTGGTGAAAAGGTTGAAATATTTAAAGAATGGAATTAATTACTTCTTCTATTCTCAACCCAAATAACATATACTACTGCCTTTACAAACGATATTTTAAAATGTCTCAGACTGAATTAAATGTCAGCGTTGAGGATGATTTCCTGATATGTAACGTTTCACTCATCTTTGTATTTCATAAGACCTAAAGCGGTCGGAAATTGGGATCCGGAAGCTCTTGGTGATCTTTTCGACTGAGGAACAGTCATGCTGTCGACAGAGCAAGAGCAAGGTTGAATTTAGGCATAAGCCTCCCACCGTTATTAATTAAATTTGAAGCGATTTTTAAACTGCGAGTCAATGAAAATGCAGATCGATACAAATTCTTCCACTTTAAAACCTATATATGATGCTTCTGTGATCTAGCCGCCTTTATAGCTGAATTTTAACATAACGGAATACCCGCATACGCTCAATTCCTGATTGTCTCAAGGATAAACTCATGCCAATCATAATAGGAGTTAGAAAGAAGTCGTTGGTTCCGGGATCGAAATGTCTGAAGTTCACAATGTTTCCTTTTTCGGGGTAATTATTTTATGGAAAGCTATACAACTACTGCCTAATTCGTAATCATTGATACGATTTCCTTACTTTTTGGGCTCTGCTAAGTTAAACATGAGCTTGTATCGACGCTTCAAATCTTAGTTCGTACTAGTTATACACTCTACAATAATGAACATCTTTAAGCTCGTACAGTTCGGGATATATGCTTTTAAGTTAAAAGTCGTTAGTGAGATATTTACGACAATGAAAATACGGGTGAATGTCATCCGGAAAACCGACATTAAATACAACCGTTTTCCACCCACCCTTTGAACCGATTTTCAGGTGAAACGAACTTCTCAAGTATCCTGAGGACAAAAAGAGCAACCAGGCGTAAATCACAACTCGAGCTCTCAAGATATCTTTTGATTTCAAAAACGAAATCCTCTCCTCAACTTTCTTCTCATTTCAATAAATGTAATTTTGAAATCTTTGCATAGGGGATGAACTGTATAGGCATTCTTAATGACATATTCCGTACTGAATTTTCTCATCAAATTTCCGGCTTATCCTAACGCAATTTTCACCTATTTTTACTTCTACGGCGAGTTAAAAACTTGTTTCGAATGAAATATTCATGAGACGCAAATGATTGATTGCTATTAAGGTGTTCGCGTTTATTTAAAAACAGCTTACCGATAACTGAAATCGCTATGAGTCATAATGATCTTAACGCCTTGCTATCATAGGCATGTGTATCAAAATCGAAGGAAAGTCAAGCGGTGGTTAGACAATGCTTCCCGGACTAGATCAGGCGTTGTAGTTATCGAACGCTGTCGTTCATGATGGGGTTATGCGGACTGCGGCTGCTTTTACCATTTTTCATCATTATATTCCTTATTCCCATTTTCATACTTCTTGTAGATTTTACGCCCTTTCATAAAGAACCATTTGGATCACACTTCCTGCAACTCTCAACTTCTTCATTAAACCTGAATCTATAAAACCTCATTCCTGTAACCTGGTTCCCACACATCACTCCAATCCCAACCGATCTAATTCTACAGCCAACTCGCTCATCAGCAGCTCCCGTCCGTTTTTACTTCCGGCTTCTCAATTCCCCATCTCTTGTGCAGCCTCCTCTCTCTTTCTTTGTAGCTTTCATCGAAGTAATATCCTTACAAAATCTGTGGTATCCTTTACGATCTTTGCGGTTTGAATTACATATGTGAATTACTTATGTTCACACCGTTGAATCATTCTAAAGATCACGCAATAACTCAAACAGAACAAAATCAGACAGCTACTCTAGGTATATGTTTTAAAACTTGTCTCTCACAACTCAGGTTGCCCTCAACCGGTACCGAAGTCTTCCTCCTCTCTCCCAACTCCTCGTTCTGCTCCTTTCGTCTCTCATTTCCAGTTGTCAAATATACACGAGATCCTAATTAACTTTTTGTCTTTTCATTTGGATATGGAAGTGAAATCCTGTAAAAGATTATTCGTTATGGGAGAGATATTTAGACCTTTCTAGTGGCTTTATTAAGTGGATTAATTCTACTTTAAGTTCTGTATATGGCTACCTTAGTCTTATTCTGTTATATGTAGTGATTCGTATAATAAGACGGAGAAATTTTATCCATCATTAGCATCCAAACCCAGCTTTAAGTCTATCAAAATCTTGAGAAATTAAAAATGCGAATTCAGCCCCGAAATGAACGCTGCAATTTAGCTTATTTCGCAGGCGATGAAGAATGTGCAAAAATCCAACAACTCACAAGTACCGATTCGATAAATAACTAGGCCTGCAAGAGAATTATAGAGATCAAGTTCAATACTTCCATTTATGATGTCATATATTTAATCGAAATCAGCTTGAATCGTCGCAAGACGCAGAAGTGATGGCAGTTCGTGGACTAATACACCTCCAAATAGGATATAGTGATACTTCAGGTAAGTATCACTATTCAGACAACTTGTCGATAGATAGTAGTACCTAAGATGAAAGAAATAAAATTAGTTCTAGGGCAGATGAATGGTATTAAAGAAGGCTACGAGGTTTCGCTTTCATTCATTACGGTTTGTCTCATTTTGAAGAATTCAGAGAAAAAATCGGTAACTAGCAGGCAGTGTTTATACTCAAAATCACTAAACTGAATTATGAATAATGCTAATGTAACTCCAGCTAACAAGCCCAAAAATAAACAATATAGTATTAAAGGAAAAGGAGAAAGACAGTTTATGAATCCAACATTAAATTATTAATTCAAGCAAAAATTCAACGTACAAGGTTATTCTTAAGCTCGAATAAACAATTTATTAATTAAAATTTTTTTCAATATAAAGGGAAGAAAAAATATATAATTAAATGTCCATATTGTCAAGGAAAGAGCGTTTAATAATTTTCATACGTTCATTTAATCCTTGATAAATACAAAGACTGAAAGGTTGCCTCAGTGAGTTGCCAAAATGAATACATAGACTAAGAAATGCAAAAATTTCTAGTCACATGACCAGTACATCATTAATTAATGGAAATAAGATGAAAGTTGAGGAGTAAGGGGGAAAGAGGACCATTAAAACGTATTGGAGCCTCTATGATGAGGATCTCGCATTCTGCTGTATCACCCGCTCATAGCAGTCCTAGAGTAAGTATCGAACCTGTGATATGTGATTAGGCAGATGGTAGCACATATACAGACTCACACTGTCTACTCGTTCTAAAAATCACAAAATGACTCATACGGAACAAAATCATATATCCTATAAGCATATCCTCACCTATTTCCCACATAGTACTAACACCAATTCCTCTTCCTTTCCTTCTTTCTTTCTCCTCTATTTTTCGTCTGTCCAACTTAACTGTTGGTCTTCTCACGCGGGAAGGATATTTCAAAGCCCATTTTGATCTGGCCCCTAAAGTAGCTTTAATGCTGGGATCAGAGCTATGTCACAACGCACTTCTAACTGAAATCACCTACACGGAGTATGAAATATAGCTGTCGATCGAGAAACACGTAGTAGGTATCACCAACACCATCAACGGATGCACAGGTCTTGCCATCAGGAAAACCCCACATTCTATTCTCAATGTACTATTGAGACATATAGATAACATTCCTCAAAGGGAAGCTCCAGTGATTATAGACAATCAGAATCAATATAAGGTTCTGAATATTGCTAGAAATCACTGCTAAAGCGAATTCAAATTATAATTAAATAATGACCATTGTCCATGTTAAGTGATAAATATTCAAAATAAAATTCAGACAGGGCGTAATGATCGTGTATAAATTAAGATAAATTCTCAACAGCTTATCTAATCACCCTTTACATTGATCAGAATCCAATAAAAACGAGGTTCCTCCTTCGCTCAAGTAATTCACCTCTTTCTTTTGAGCATCCTAATTCGTGGGATTTGTCAGATTAGTAAGTTAGGCTCAGCTAAATGCGACCCATTTAAAAAGTTAATCGGATTTCTGAGCTGAAGTAAGTTATGTCAAAACTGTAACAAATTTTTAAGTTGAAACATTTTTAAGCAGGAATAAAAATTTAATTTCAATACAATTTTTGTGAGTTGATTGGTTTTTTACCAGGGTGTCTGAGTTTAAGTTTTAGCCAGCAACCAAAACGCTATCACTCGACAATATTTTATCGCAATGCCAATGTCAGCATTTCTACCAAACTCAGACTCATTCGACCGTTAAATGCTTTAGTCCTTCCCACTTTCAAATGCTTAACGACCGGGCATCCATCCCCAAACTTCCAGTGGAATCCCCAACAGTATCTCAACTACTTTATTTGTCTTTGTCAACCCCGGCTTTTATCCACGGCGCCTGCCGGCCGATTCCAACGTCTAGGTCTTCCGGTCAGGTCCTTCTACCATCTTCTATGGCCATCTTTCTCCCTATGCTTCTCCCGCTTTATGTTAGTGTTATATCCTAATTTTCTTTCTCGCTCTAGTTCCATACCTGATAACCTCAAGCTTATTCTGCTACAATTAATGACCTTCTGATACTGTCCCACTGATTATTCATAAGTTTAGAATTTCAAGCGAGAGGCTGCCAATAAAGCGCTCTGTAAATCAGCGGTTCTGATTTTCCATATAATAATGACAGCAGATCACTTGCTGTATCGTTTCTTTTGGGAGAAGATAATACTAAAGATCATGGAAAGCAACAAGAAAGGTGAGGGAGCACAATAAAACTTAGCTTAGCCAAACACTTTTTATGTCCTGAGTGGCATGTACAGAGTCCTAACACAAGAGAACATAATTTTATTATGGCATATAGGCACACACAAAGATTAGTCCGTCATTGTGAACAATGAACTGTTGTTAGTCATGGGAAAGGAAAGAAAACAAATATTAGTAGAATAAGTAGATCGAATGGGATCCACACCCAATAACCGCATTAGTCTGCAACACCTCAGTGAAGTTGGAGAAAACATGATAAGCTTGAAGGGTACTCCTCGAAGTCCTGTTTATAACTACCAATCGCATTGAAGTTGATCCGTGGGGTTCGGCCTGACTATTCCCAATTATTCTCTGTTGTTTGTCTCCAATTTCTACATAGTTGAGTTCTTTATAAATTAAGGGTTAAAGTCCTTGACAATTTATGCATTCTTTGTCGTAGGATGCATTTGTGTACGTTCGGAATTTTATGCTATTGCTATATTTCTTCTCTAAACATTTGTTATTTAGTTCAAAGTACAAATGATAGGTACTTAAGAGGTTTTTTCACTTTATAGGTCCACACTTTTTAGTTCGTCTCCTTTTAGTAAGGAAAAAATTGCCTTTCAAACCGATTTATAATATCTTCAGTTTGAGGTCTGTTGTTTCCAGTAACCAACTGTAAGATTTAAAACCTACATGCTACGCGGTTATTTGCTTATAATAAAACAATAGAAATGCCAATAAAGCTAATATGCATTTCAGTATTCGGAGAAGCAGATGCATACCTACTTAATTTAAAGAAAGGGTACGAGTTTTAGTCCATAGGGTAGAAAATTTCCATTGTTCAATATTCACTTCACAAGAATATCTGCTGATAATTTCTGCTGCTGCTTTCTCGAAGGAACCTTTGGGAGCTCATGTTGAGTTTTGTTGCCAATATTGCGCATGATGATCTGAAATGTGATGTTTTAACCTCGTTATGTGACTATATTGTTGATTAAGCTTTCAAAAGTCCAATATCACTTGATCGATTGAAATTTCTATACGGGATTCATGCTGTGATCAGCGTAAATTTCCCGCTTGGTGTGATCTCTTTTATGGAATATTGATGCACAGGTTCCCGATTTTACTTATTAGAAATATTCCTCCATGATTATTTACTGAATTCATTTTATTTTTCTTTAGATAGCGGGCCCACTTCCGCTCCCACCCTTTCACGCGGGATCGTTCCAACACCCTGCCAACAGTTATTGAAGACTTTAAGTAAACGAATGCTCAACTTCCTCTCTGCACACTTTATGGGCTGGGATTTTATTGTTGAATTCTTAGCATTAGAAAGTTTTGCTTCAGGTAGAAATAATTCCCCCTTGGTCATATTCATCCAGAAATGATTTGAAATGATAAATAATATACGTAGGTGGGTCAAAATCGACTTTGACAAAACACTACCACTAGCACAAGGATAAAAATAGTGAACACATTGTTGAACAGAGTAATAGATAATATTGTGTTTCTTTATTCCTCATATTATCTTTTCCTGTTTCTAGTGTGACCTTTAAGAATGTATTTCCCAAATACTATACAGAGGTACCTTGGGACAACGTGACTCAAATGCCTTCGCAAGCTGTCCGTACATAAAGGTGCATTGGCTTCAAAGTAGCGCTAAGCCTAGTAAGACTACTTTTACAGTCTGACCGAGTTAGAAGTGGATGTATCTATTTCCCAACAACATTTCCCAAATATGAAGGAAGAGTTGAGATGAACCAGTGGTGTATCCGACGACCACATAGAATGGGAGAGGAAAAAGAGAGTTAAAGGAAGGAAAAAAGGTGGTATTTATGTGAGGCTAAAATAAAGTGCGCTTACGCAGCTAGTTTGTGTTGTCTCCTTGGGGAGTCACTCCACAGCAGTTTGATATGAGCTGACCTTTGAGTCATCATGTGGCGACCACAAGTTATATTTGTGATTTGACTCATTCTCCTCCAAATGTTCACCTACACAGTGACCTTATCATATCTGGTGCCATTTTTGTGTATTCCCAGGAGGTCCCATTTTACTCAAAAGTATATCCTCCATACTTTTCTTCAAATATATACGAACCTCCTCATGCAAAAATATTCACCAACACAAGATCACTCCCAGCTGCACTCAGTTTAATCATACATTATGGACTCTACTTCCACAAGATGAGAAAAAGGCAGAATATTTTTTACTATGGGAAGAACAACGAAAAGACGTCAATCTCGAGACAAGTAAACTAAATTTGTGTTTATTTATCAGGTCAAATTTAACACTTTGATAAGTTGATAAAAAACTACTGAAACAAAAATGGCAGAATGAAGTAGACAATTTCTCCACGACGTCTTCTTGAAGCTGTGTTTCATAACTTCGGCGTTGAGAATTAACATTGTTGGAATTCTCGGCTTTGATAGACTTAATTTTCTGAGCCTAGTTATAGAACGAATTACAAAGTTATAAATGAAAAAATGTTGATGAACACAAGTGTCTCATTTCAAGTGAGGTTGTTAAAATCGTTAATCTTTTGCCAACTACAACTGCAAAACAGTTTCCTTCCACTGTAAAAAGATCATTTTATTGATATTTTATTAGTTAGTGTTAGTATTAAAATATAACTTTATTGCAAAACTTCAAATTGCATTTAAATGAAACACTAACAAAAATGATCAATACTAAATTATCATAGATAAATGTAATTCTCCTAAATTGAATTATTAAGTATAAAATCTAAATGAAGTACGAAAGTATTACAAGTAATCGATCCGAATATTAGATTCCATTAAAATATTCCAAATTGGTGAAGGTTTGTCTTTTAAATGCCTTGGGCGCTGTAGTAACTTAAGTAGTAAGATCTGGTACTTGTGTGATTTACTAGATCTAGTTATAACAGAAATCAGGGTGAGTCTATTCAGAGGTGAACTATTTTTAATTACGAAACATTAGATAATATAACATAAAAACGAACGAGAAGGAGATCACAATGCATCTAATTGAAGTCACTATTCCATCAAGCTGAAGTTCACAGATAGGGGGACTGGGTCGAAGAAGGCATCAAAAGGAGAACTGAAAGTGGAACATGAATAGAGGAAATGTTGTCACACAACTGGTCATTTCAGTGCTCAGAATTTTATCTCCTGATAGCTAAAGGGAGCTCTTAAGCGCAGTTTATAATAATAAAACTGCGCTAGTGTTGTAACGCAGCAAATTAGAAGTCCTGATACTAATCTCGAAGAGCAAATGAATCCAGAAAACTTATTTGGCAATATGGCAACTTAACACAGAAGCCAATAATCCACAGCAGAACACGAGGCACGTTATGGTAAACACGCGTGTGCTAACGAAACAAATAGGCATAATTACCAACTGTCTTCTATCAGTGAGAAATTAAGGAAATTATATTTTCATTTATAGAAGAAATATTGGAAGCGGGAGAAGATAATAATTGTTCCTTCTAACAGACAGACTTCTGTTTTTGTTTTTTTTCAATTTGGTTAATACCAGCATATCCTTAGCTCAATGAAGGAATTATTCTATGTCAGAATGGGACATTTGGTTTTTCCTCTGTCTAACAATGCAAATAATTTTACTTTATGAGGTGTCGGTGGATATCACAGTCATGAAGGGTCCTAAGATTGATCTATTTACCTAAGATGTAGGGAAGTAGAGCTATTTTAAATCTCTATCTTTTCCTATTTCCTCTGATCTGCGCTAATTGTTTTTAGTCTCTTACTGTTTATCGTGTTTAGGTGCCTTCAATGATCGAAAATTAAATTTTTTTATTTTACCAAGGTAAATAATACTACAAATTAATAATTTCTTTATTCATAATAATAGAAACTCTGGACAATTCAAGCTGACATTATACCATATCTAATTCAACAAAAAAAGTTAAGTGATACTTACCTCAAGTAAAGTTACTTGTATAACCTAACCGAGATTTCCTCCTTAAAGTCCAAGGTTAACAGGACGCACCAACTTTTTCCGAATCTAAATAAAGAATTCGACATGAATCAGTGGCGTATTGGATGACAGCAGAGAAAGGAAATGGAGAGAGTTATTGGAAGGAGAGCTGGTTAAGCATTTAAACTGTGTAAGTGACAGTGAAATTGTGAGTAAAATCCAAAATAAAGTATGCTTCGGCAGGCTGAGACTTTCCGTGGCTGTTGATGCTGAATTTGTCTTTGAGTCACCGTAGGATTTATCACAAATTCCTTTAATTTAACATCTTGATCCCCCTATATTTTGAGCCAGTTGATGACATCTACAGTCTCTAGAAATAGTGACTAATCCTGACAATATTAAAGGCCAATAGAGTTTACTGGCCTATTGATGGGTCCCCACATCAATACTTGTAAAGACTAGTGGCGCTTTTGTTTATTTCTTCGGGCAAAGCAAAAACTTTTCACAACTTGTAATCATGGAGTAGAAACCAAACACGTAGTTCGGTTTTAAGAGGGGGTAGAAACAACGGAAGTGATTCAAAGAGTCAGAAGAGCACTACTTTATCCAGTCTTCAGGACTCATAAAGTCAAATATTTTTTTCAAATTAAGGTTTGATCAAGCCTGCCTTATCGTCATCAGAACCTTCACATAAATACTGAAGTTGACATGATTTCATGTAATTACCCAGTTGTAACTCTTGTAGCACCCATCTACTGGACAAAGGAGTCTGTCAGTTGGCAGATCATCTTTGGGTTTATGTTGCTTCCGCATCACTTTTATTTGCAGTGCAAATAACACCAAGAGTCCACACGGGAAATTTATCTTTTACGCGCATTTTTCAAATGTAGTTTACGTTCGATAATGGGAGGAATAAATTACTCTGTAAGATTTATCATCCAAATTTCTTTCTCAGCAAACACCATTTTAGCAATCGTCTAAAAACAATCTCTATGTTCATTTTTCACAGAAAATATAAATTTTGGCCAAAATGCATTTATAATTCCATCCGGGGAAATTGAGCACTTCTCATAAAAACGAAACATAATTAATATTTAAAAACATGCTGAACATTCGGGGCCAATCGAGAATACACCGACCAGTCACCACCGAAATATCGCTGCTTTGTTTGGTAAAAGCAGCCAGCTCAACTTTGGGCACTGACAAATAACACTTCCACGCTTATTAAAACTGAGCTCGTTGTATTACGATAATGATGTGTTAAAAGCACATTCGCTAGTCTCATCTACGCATGCATAAACTATACGGAAAATTGGATTCCTCAATAAATTTGAAATCCAAATAAGATCTGACTCCATAACTTCACAATCTATTTCTACTCAACCCCCTTCCAGTATATCCTTTATCGTAATTTAAATTCAAATTAATTTAATGCCTTATCAATTTTGGTCTAATTTGAAGTATATTTGGCTAAAATAACTCTCAAATTTTGAATGAAGGAGGGGATTTCCAATCAAATATTATGAATTAAAAGTCAATTAAATAGCAGTTGAAGACTTTGTCCAAAAAAACTATATAAAGGCCTAATTTCTCAAATCAGAATCTAAAGGTTTAACCATGGGCGATTCGGGTAGCTTAGGTATCGGTCGTATAGAGATTCCATGGGAATTACTGCACAAACTAATTCCAGGCCAAGGTTTAATGGACATTCGACCCGACTGCGGCTTATTAAGAGATGGTCGAGCATTCGCAACAATGCATTGTTGTCGGGAGAGATACTTCTTGTTCCCAAATAAATACAGTTATATTCATCACTTCCTGTAAGTTGTCCCACTTTTTATCATATTCCCCACTTTTTTCTTTATACAGTACGTACTACATAAACAACGCAAGAACAAGCAGCTACATGCCTCGCAATGGTCCTTACCTAACCCTCCAAGCAATAACGACATTTCCCCGCATGAAAGCAGTATCTGCCACTGTGGAAGATCTTCAACTGGTTGCCAGTACAATTCCCGATGTTGTGATAACTAGTAATCCCCCAAAACTCGTTTTTGACATGCAAAAATTATAGCTATTTTGTGTGCTTGTTTGCGAAGAGGAGAAACGACAGTTAGCTTCTCATAATCGTTGCTGTTGCTTTTTTTGAATTTCTACAGGCTCCTACATAGAGGGGAAAGGGGGGAGAGGTATATTGCAGACACTTGACTAATAGAAAGTAAGGAAAAAAGAGGGCCAATCCTTGCGAAAATTACGGGCTTCCACGTAGGGATCAAAGAGGATTCGTGTCATGCTATCCTTTGATGGATCATAACCGGGAGCATATTTGAGTCTCGGATCCTAAATAGAGAAAAAAATGCCTACTTATTTCATCTACGTGTAGAGATCTATGACAGGAAACACACCCTTTTGTAGATGTGGTACTGCATTTCTTTGGCATCGAAGGTGTAGACGCCTTCCTTCAAATCCAACGGCATATGGAACTTCTTGAATTGGGACATGAACTTCAAGTTAGCAGAGGAGAATCTAAAAAATGGAGAAAAATGGGAATGCAGAAATAATGGAGTTGATAAAAAAATAGGGAAGAATTTCGTACTGACTTTTCACGATGATAAGATGCGGCGCGTTCATTAAAGCAACCATTTCTCCATTCAAGGAATTTATAGTCGTCGCGAATAAGACGCTCACCTTCACAATCAATTTCAGTCAGCTTCTCCATGATCTGTAAGAAGACAAAGCAGGTATATATATAAAGAACAAGTTAAAAATATTTGGTTAATGGCAGTGAATAAACTAACTAGTAGGAGCTCATTTTGATCATAAATGTCCGTATTGCTTCGATCAATGACGAAAATTTCCGAGTAACGAGACATTTTCTCAAGGTATTTCTCTAAGGCCAACTTGTACTCGAGCAGAAAGTCATCAGTAAGATTTAAAGCATTAATTTGCCAATCCTGAGGAAGAAAAGAATGAGACATTCAACGCAGAAGAAACATACAATGGCTCTTTTCTTTATTTCCTGACGAATTTGATCTGTAGATGCTTTGACGTATACAATGAGATGGGGCTTCCACAAATTCAGCGCAGTATTGGCATGAAAATAGCTAAACCAGTCATAACCTAGCAAGCAACTTTTAAAGTATAATTTGAAGAATGTACCATATTGTGAGATATAGCCACATTTGAGCAAGGCTTCGGCGAAGACAAGGTCGGAAAAATGGCTGCGGTCAGTTACGGCACCTTTTCCGGTATTGAAGAGTGTACAGAGTGCGCGGAGATAGTTCCAGTAACGGTTAATATAATATTGATATTGCAAATACAGAGGCTTTCCATGTTCTTTTAAATTTTCAGTAGTCCAGAACATTTCCGTAGTAAAATACTGTGCATCTTTAGGAAGCATTGTATTGTGCATACGCACGTCAATAGGTGGATTATAATTCTTCAGAGTAAAAATATCAGAATCGGTAGGGTCAGGATGGTAATCCATTCCAAAATGCTCGGCAATGTTCTTGGAAATATGACCCTTACCACTACAGACATTTCCTTCTACGCAGATAAACTTGGTATTCTCGGTAAAGCGATGTTTTGTATTATCAAACATAAGCCACTGTGGATAACCCGTGCTGAGGAAATCAAACACTGGTGGTTTTTTAGGTTCAAAATCTCCTCTTGAGGCTAACTGGAGCCCTCGAAAAGCAAATTTTGACGAGTGTATGACGCAAAACAATGCTTTTTTCTTGGTAAATTGTGCAAGAGCCATTACCAGAAGATTAGTGACTAACTAGGCGGTTAAAACAATGAACCAATCAAAATTTAAGGAAAATTTTCAAGGTAATGGAAAATTTTGGAAGCTGGAAAGTGACTCCAAGTTCGAAAATGTAGTTTTATGGCTTATAGTCAATTAGTAAGATACAAACTATATACACAGTTGAAATAAAATTAAGGCAACTCTTATTTACTTGACAAGCTTTTCTGATATGCTTTTTAAATATCATAGACCCGGTACAGCATCAAATGATTAGCATTTCATTTTGAATTTATAATTAGGAGCTATACATACTAATTATAGTGTATTTTTAAAGAAAAAATCCCATAAACTTTGAATTTATGTAAATTCAAGGCAAAGTATTGCCCCATATATAGAATGTCACTTCTTATGACAACCGTGTAATGGACCACTAAACATTTTTTTTCATTGCAGATAACTTACATAGAAATCCTTCAAAACGTGTGTACGTTAGTCACTGTTTTATTTCAAATGAAAATGTTTGCTTTAATGATCCACTGAAATAATTGCGACCTTGGAAATTTACCTTGAAGCAATTAGCTAAAATCGGAAAAATGGCAATCAAGCAGATGTTTTCCATATACTTACAGAGCATATTCAAGAGCTGTCGTGACACCTATTAGGACTATTTATATTGAAATGGTTTGGTATTGATATTGGTAAATATCCGGACTTCACCCTCCTGGGCTGGCGTGTGAGTTAAAACAAGATACTTCACTAATGCTTCGTCTCCTTTTCTTCAGTTATCAATATATGATCTGCTCTTCTTTGTAGAAAACCGTAAACTGCTCTTGGGTTCCCTAAGAAACTGCACCAGTTACAAACGCAACCCGACAACACCACAACACAAAACGACCTAACTCTCATATCAAAATGGGAAACATGTTATCTTATCGACTGGCCGGTTCATACTATACACCATTTATGACCGAGATGTAAATAATTCGCTGAAATAAAAGAGAACTAAAAGAAGAGAAATTTAAAATGAGAAATATTTTCGGGGAAAAGTTATTTTCTTTCATGTCGCAATTTCATTACCTATGCAAAGGCATTCTAAATGCTTAAATATTTTTTCTTTAACATACAATTTTTACCGCAAATATTTGTGTCCACTTTATATGGTAATTAGCCACTCATTTTGTATCATGGAGATGCGATGAAAGACGAAATTAAGAGACGATTTCGACCCCATAGATAGGACATTTGAATGCCGTACAGGATGTTGTGTCATTTCACACAGTGGTAATATCGTATCTAACGACACAGGAATTTTGCACATCCTCACCAATTGCCAATGGAAGCTGCTATAACCAGCAGATATCTATCAGCACATGGCGATCAGAAATGATTGACTTTCGACAAGATCTTCACTACAGTGTCCACAGGTGATCCAGCTGTGTGTTTGCGTGTTTGCACTCTTTGTTGGAGGATAATCACCATCCGCTGCCCGCAATAAACACACTTTTCACGATCCTGGATGGTGGAAAATGGACCATTCGGATGCCTACCTTCATGTCGAAGTAGAACAAGAGAGTTGTGAGCTCCTAACGATTAACACTCATCGGGGACTTTTACCATTTACCAGATTGCCTTTCGGAATCAAAACAGCCCTAGTGATTTTTCAGCACACAATGGACAACACAATATCGGACGTAGTGGTTACGGCAGCTTACTTGGACGACATCATCGTAGTTGGAGAATCATAAAATGAACTTCAAGGTCGCATCGAAAAACTCCTTGAGCGTATCGAAAATTATGGTTTCCATCATCGGGCTGATAAGTGCCAGTTCTTCTTAACCTCTGTAAAATTTCTTCGTTCCATTTTTGATTCAACTGGGCACCGTCCCAAAAAGGACGAAATTCGTGCTATTGTCAAGATTCCTGCTCCGAAAAATTTGAGGTCACTTCGTTCTTTTCTCGGGTTAATATCGTATAATAATTCTTTCTTACCTGCTTTGCCCCATCATGAGATCTCCTTAATCAACTTCTGCACAAGGATACGCCGTGGGAATGGTCGTCTGGATGCAAAAAGGCGTTCCAAAAGATTAAGGTCGATGCTAAATTCGGAGCTGCTGTTGACTCATTATGATCCAAGTTTGCTTATGTTCCTCCCGGCTGACGCGTCCGGTTACGGAATTGTGACAACCATCTCCTACATTCTTCCAGATGGCTCTGAAAAAGCAGTTATACATATCTCTCGAGCTCTCACACTCGCGGAAAAGAATTACGGGCAAACTGAAAAGGAGGCACTGGCCATTATATATGCAGTAAAATAATAATAATAGGACTCGAAAAAGGGAGTCCTAGTGCACTCTGCAAGTAGTCTTTAACTGTGGGCACTCATGTTAATGGGTTATAAGTACGAAGTGAAGTATCAGAGAACAGAGGATTTCGGCCAAGCTGTTGGTCTGTCTTGTCTCATCGAAAATCAGGTTGGGGAAAATGAAGAAATAGAGGTTGCGTTCGTGTCGGTTGAAAGAAATGTGCAACACATACTGGCGGAGTCGAATCGAAACACTCCGGTATCAGCAGAGGATATACGAAAGGAAACGGAGAAAGATGCAGTCCAACAGCAAACGTAACAGTTTGTCCGGTCCAAATAGTCATCATTCCTACAAAAGGGCGATCTCATTGAATTTTTCCGTGGGGGAGATTCAATTATGGTAGTTGACTCTTGTTTAATGTTTCTGGATAAAGTTAATGTTCCTTCTGCCCTTAAAAATAAGGTCCCACGACAACTTCATTCAAGCCATCTTGGAATTAGCCGGATGAAATCTATAGCCAGAGGATACGCTTATTGGCCGGGTATGGACAAGGACATTGAAGGAACTATGGAAGAGGAACTGCAGAATTTCCTGCTGGGATATAGATCAATTTCACATCCTGCGTTAGGTATTCATGGGAGGAGGTATTAATGGGTCGAAAGTTGAGAACGGTGCATGAAGCGATGCTGCCGAAGGAAACTCCGCCGAATAGGAGGAGGGGCCGTCAGAAGAATGATTTTGCTGTTAACAAACCAGTTTATGCTCGTGATTACCGACTGGGTCGCCAGTGGATTCCTACAATTATCACAAAAGGCATGGAAGCATGATTTATGACGTTGAGGTCTGTAAGGACATGTGGGTCTGCCACCATAATCAAATCCGACGAAGACCGGCGGTACCCACTGTTGATAAGCGTTATCTTTCTTTGCATTCATTACTTAATACGCTTAATCTTACTCATGTTCTTCGACCTAAATCTCAGGTTATAAATCAGGTTATAGTTCCGTCGCCTATAAATCGAAAAAGAATGAAACATCCTCGTCTCCAGATCGATCCGTCCTCGAAAACCTACGCCTGACTTGCCTAATAAGAGAGATGTCAGAAGAAATGATAATTATTTTCCCCGATCCCAATATTTCTTCTATTTCTTCTATGAATAAAAATGTAATCTCTTTCCTTATTTCCCCTCTGATAAAAGACACTTGATAATTAAGCTAAGTTGTTTGAGCCGATACCGATTTGGAGAGAGTTTCATGAATACACGTGTGTTTGATAACAACATGTCTCCTGCTCTGCCATGGGTTATTAGCTTCTGTGTTAAGTTGCTATAATACCGAGTTTTCTAGATTGTTGACTCTGAGAGATTACTATTGAAACTTCTGTTTTTATTACGTTATAACAGAAAGGGTAATAAATGCCGCTGCTATAGCCAGCAGATGTCTATGCACACATGGCGATTAGAAATGATTGACTAATGATAAGTTCTCCACTATAGTGTCCACAGGCGGTCCCGCCATGTGTTTGCGTGTTTGTACATAGATACCTGAACGAGTGTCTATCAATACGCCGAGACTCCGACAAAGAAACATGCCTGACGTCTAATGAAGAAATGTCTTTTATATAAAACTAATTTACTTACTAAAATATCAGGGTGGCTTGCATTCAACCTCCGAACTGATCTGGTGACATGAGTGACTTGAGTTATTCCATCTATTCGATCTATGTGACCCCAGTAGATTTAACATTATCATAGCCACATAATCTGCTCTTTTCAGTTTATAATGGACAGCAAGTTCTGTGAGTTTAATGCTATTGATATTCCCTTTTCGGTATCAAAAATAAAATCCTGTTCATACATATCAGTTTGTCTTGCACATTATCTGTAGATACTGCCAATGATTTTTAAATTTAATTAATCTGAAATAAGCCAAATCGATCATTATCTCGTATATTATTACGGGGAGTGTGATGTCAGATTTGTATTATTTAATTAGTGTTGATATTAAGATGATAAATTTAATATTTTATTTATATAACGCTCCCATAAAATAAATGAAATACATTTTGATTAGAGAAATAAATGAGTATATTTAAGGCAGAGAATAATAAAGTATGCACACATTATGTGCACCAATTTATTCGATTTTGCAGATCAAAATTCTTGGAATTAAAACGAAAGTCGGATGGAATTGGATGGTTCCATCGGTTGATGGTTGATATACCTGTGTCTCCATTGGCATATGTAAATAGACAATGGAAATATGACTAAAACCGAACAGTATTGCCCAGTTATCATATCAAAAAAAGGCGATATTTTAATGAAATTCTCCAAAAAATACCTATATATCTATTGAGCAAGCTTTCGTGGTGTATCGATAAACTTACTAATGTTTTGTTTTGTAGTCTTTATTGTCAATTTTGCTAACGCTTGATGATACTGTTATTTTACAGGACTAGATGGATCATTTTAGCCTAACTCTGACTGGTTGGTTTTGAGCGCGTATTCCGAGAAGTTCATTTTTTGCGTCGTTCTCTCTCTATCAGGAATTGGGTGCACTTAGTTGGTGCTAAACTTGAGTCCAGTCGACAGAACTATTTGAGACAATTTTTACTTTAAAATAGTTTTTATCCAGGTGCATCTGATTACCTATAAATATTTGTCTTTTAAATCATATGCAATTTTTTAGACTTTCGTTATGTTGTATAACTATTATAATGATCTTTATTTTTTCTCAAAGTTACAACTATTTAATGTATTCATATTTAACCTGTTTGGTCTTTAAAAAATCCGTATTTCTTTATTCTTCACTAGTATTTTTATATTCTGATTTCATTTAGAATGAATTCTCCGTCCTGGAATTGTCCTGCACCCCCTCCTCGGAGTCGCAGCTGTTCGAAAACTGCTTCCAACACCAGTCTATTCGATTGGAATGAGAATGTACTAAATTACGTTTACTCCTGCATGCATCCTCCATCCTACTACTACACTCAGTCTCAATTTCAATCAACCAATCCCCAGCCATCTCGCACAGGTGTCTTTCGAAAGGCACATCGACGCATAGTTTCAGCCACCTCACCACACGTCTTCCAACAGGCTTCACTTGGAGTAACCTCCAAACCATCAAGACTTGCAGTTTCAGGAATCCGTGGACATTGTCGAAATGCTTCAGACCCCGGAATCCATCTCTATTTTCCACCACCCCCGCCTATCTTTATTCCACCTAGCACTACAACTCTGATTGATGAAAAGGACGGAATTTCTATTCCTCAGCTTGTAAGTACCATTATTTCGCATTTGAAGAAGAAATTTAGTGTAATAATAAACATTCTTTTCTAGTAATCTTATCCTTGTAAATTTTCTTAGGTTAAGTTTCTTCAATTTAATCAGCTCTCTACGTTGAATTGAATGTCTAGTGAATTTCATGGTGGATTTAAGATTTTATTATGCAGCAAACTCGGTTTATTAAGTTAAATTGACTTGAGTTCATGATTCACCCATTCATTTGAAAACGGTATACTTTAGCTTTTTGAAGAGGATTGTTTTAGAAGACAGATCAGTCTTCTCTCTACTGAGAATTAGATTTGGAAAGGAGCAACTGGTTGTGAGATTAGAAACCATAAGTTCCATATTTATCAGTGTACTTCCGAAGTTAATATATTTTTTGCCCTACTGTTTAAAACTGGCCAGAATAAGAGACGCAGATAGCAGAACAGATTTCTCTCCTGAAGATATGTAGAAAGCTTTTCCCTACCCTGAATGAATGTTGGAAAACGGCTGCCTCATTAGTTTAGTGTAATACAATGCTTTAATAATTTGTATCTCGTGTCTGTGAATTCGGTAGTAAATTCCCGGTACCTGTTTTTGCACATTTTATGTTAATTCCGCATTTTCGCGTGACTAAATTTGCATGTTTTACAAGGGGTGAGCAACTTTGTAACATTAATTTCACTCTTTTATTTTTCCTCATTTGCCCATCCCTAATGCTTTATGGAATTAAAAATGGAGAAGTTAGGTTTCACAGTTTGTGCATTTTCTTCGTGTGAAACCGAAGCTCAAAAATGTCTTTTTCTCTCATTGGTCAGTAACAGGCCAGTTATATTTTGTTTGTTTGAATTTGTAGGCTTCTCCTTCGCCACCACCTCCACCATCTCCATCTCCACAGCAGACTCTTCCCCCAGACACGATTGATAATGTGGACAAGATGATATTATCATCTAAACCCATTCCATCAGATGCAGAGGATTCAACTTGCTTGGTCCCTTGTCTTCAGCCTTGGGCCACAAGCTTGGTTCTCCTCATCTCCCTATGTACAATGTCCTTTTTCCAATCTCTAGTCTCTTCTGGTTATTTAAGTAGTATAATCACAACCCTTGAAAGGCGATTTGATCTCACTTCACGACAAGTCGGTTACATGTACTGTTGCTATGAAATCACATCAGTTCTAGCTACCATCGGTTTCTCATTCGTCAATGCAACAAGAACAAATCGCCCGCGGATTATTGGCATCCTGGGATTGGTTCTTGGATCGGGGTTTGGGTTATTCGCGTTGCCTCATTGGCTCTCGGGACCTTATAACCCAGGCAAGATTATGGGTATGCCAAATAGGCGTGGTGGTAGTCGGACGCTGTGCTCTGAATTAGCCGTGGAAAATGCGACCTACCTACCTCCCCCGTTTATTGATCGATCGCATTGCAATCAAACTGAGGTGACCATACTGAAAATTGGAGAAAAGGCAGTGATTGCGTCGGATTATACTGTCGCGCTACCGGTATTTTGTTGTGCTATGGCTCTGGCAGGCTTTGGATCTAGTTCCCTGTTTGTTCTCGCACCGACCTTCTTTTGGGATAACCTTGCGCCTGAACAATATCCTCTTTACTCTGGTAAGTTTTTGTTTATTTCCCTATTATTAAGTCCAGTGGTATCAAGGATATGGAATGGATAAAGCGATGCATAACGATCTATATTACCTTTATTAAAAGACCAAATTATTTCGGTGTTGGAAATTTTAAAAATTTTCTTGTGTTGTTGATATGTGGTACTATCGAATGTATGTGTCCAGGCTCTGAGTAAAATTCAAAAAATATTCTTTAATACCACGTCTATTAAATTAAATTTAATTTAAATGTCGCATGGAAGATAGAATTTAAGCAAGGGATTTATAGCTTTTAGACTTGCATTTACCCAGGAAAGGGAAGTCGTTTTGTCTATCAGACTTTCATGGCTTGTGCATTTGTTAAAGCTCGGCTATAAAGGCACCTACATCGGAGTTGCAGGTACTGGTTCTCAAATAATGAAAGTTCTTAAATGAAAACATTTATGCACTTTCACAGTCCCGCAGTTCGCGAACCAGTTTACATTCTTTTGCTTAAAGAAGAATGGATACACTTGAATTTACTTATTTCTAAAGATTAGGTGGTGGATTTACACAGCTTATTAGTTGACATAAGCTGCGATTTGTCTTTAATGGCAAAGAAACTAGCATGATAGTACAATGGTGAAACTAGGATGATACCGGCTTACATAAATGTGGTGCAGAAGAGTTCAGAAAGCTCACTCAAATTGAAATAAAACTTCCTTAGTCTATTAGGATAAGTGTTCACAGCACTTGACTTGATTTGAGAGATGGTGAACTGCGGCCGCTTTTATGACAAACTCGCATTTAACCATCTTATTAACTGGAATTAACCAATGCCATTGGCCACTCATGTCACAGTGGATGTGCACTGGTGAGCATTGATCTCATGACGGTGGATAATGAAGTCGGGTTATCAAGGTTCCTACTCTGAGTTATAGTCGTTGAGATTTTCATATTCTCATAACGAATGCAGTTTATTATGTAATGTCCTGATTTGATTGCCACATTCCTGACTGAGTTCATAACTTGCTGATCGGTAGCTTTAATTCCGTGGTTGGTTTTACAACCCCTATTTATTGGTTCCTTCTTAGATGAGACTAGTGGAGGTATTCTTAACATACCAAAACTCAAGGTGAATTTCAAATCCCTGTATATTCCTGATATTCCGCCTTTGCTAGTTGTCTATTGTGTGTCCGTCACTATTTTACCCCATAAATAGACGTTTTATTTCTCTCCCTCCTACTTTATTTGAGATTACTAAATAAATAGGCCCGGAATGTGCCTATAACTAATTCTTGTTTATGATTAGCCGTTTAGCACTGTTGACAAACCGGTTAGCAGTGGCAATTTTCAATCGAATGCCACCGCAACTTATTTTCTAATGTTCGGACTGAAATCAATAACAACCACAATCTTTGCAAGGCACTATTTGACTTTGCTAGATAAAATTCGATTGTGTTTATTGTTGACGTTTGTAAATACACGTCGAAACAAGAGAAGGAAGGGAGAGAGAATTGTGAACTTCGTTACATGTTGTTGCGTTGTTAACTTAAATAGAAAGTTGGCGGGCAAATTCGTTTTTAAAAAGATTAAAACTGCATTACAGCAAAATAAATTTACACCTCTCCAGTTTGTATTAGATAGACTTGTGTTTTCCAACACCCATTTGGAATAAAAGGGTAGCATTATGAAGCTTTCCTGGTGAGAAATTCGAATTCTGCAACTCCTATTTATTGGCCAGATTTGACCATTCCGCTCACTGAGTATGTATGTATGTTGAATCCATGACTTCTCCTTCCGCTAACCACTACACCACTTGTACATTTCTCACAAATTGAATGTGTCAAGTCATTTACATCTGTAGGATATGCTGTTTATTTACTGTTATACGAGGTTTTAGTTGAGCCCTGCTACTTATATATCATCAGTAGCGTTTTATGTGATTATTTGCTGTTGGAGGTTGGACATTGTGAATGATTACCCAAAATTTGTTTTTTTTTTCATTTTTGAGCAACGTTAATTTAATTTGTTTTTACGAGGAATCATGATTAAGTTTTTGTGTTTATTTGAGCTGTTTTCAAACGTTTTAGTGGGAGAATCTTGATCACCGATCTGTACTCACCTTTCTCGCGATAACAGTTTCGTCTGTAAATTCTAACGTTGCGTCGGTTACAGAATTTGTGGTGCGGACGTTCGATTCTCACGCCCACTCTAAATTTGTCTTCTTTTTCCTTCGCCTCATTTTTATTTGTGTTCTTCTGCTCTCACACTATCTAACTCAACTTATAATTATTGTGTTCAATAAATTGTTTTATCCTTGACTCCGTATTCTGGATAACAGGTACCTTAGTTATCTGCCTAGCCGTTAGTCTTAGTCTCAGCTTCTACAATTGGTAATCTACATTGTTGTCGAGGCTTCCAATTCATTCCTTCTGGCAGAAACTGTCGTTTACATTTTTATTCATGGCTATAGTACATCAATACAAACTTCCCAAACACTTGGCTTGGGTAGAAGGAAGTTACTATTAGTGTCCCTCTTACGAGAAACTCGTATTATTATCATCCCACTTGTTGACCAGATTTAACCAGTGATGTTGGCCAGTCAGTAGATGTTAATAATTGCTACATCCCTGGAGTTGGTCGTTAATTTCTTGTTGTTGAGGCTCACGAATCACATTAACTGTGTCTTTACAGGAAAGAGTAAAAGATACGATTGTTACGGTTTATTTTCAGAGATGAGATTAGAGAGTTCATTGATGTGTGGTAGCAATAGGAGGTGACAGATGTGAGAATGACACTGCATAGATGCAGTAGTAGGAGCTTGTCAGGTGGCTGTAAGTAGGAGTCAGCTGTGGTAGTTAGACGCTGTTATAAGAGCTGCCTCAAGGCTCTGGTCAGTTGGTCAGTAGGAACTGAAAATGAGAGCCTGAAGTTTACAGATTGGCCGCTTAAAGTTACGGGGGAAGCCGCCTAAGTCACTATTAGAGCGGGTAAAGAGTAAGTTTTCAGTAGGTGTGTGCTGCTTCGCAGTAGTCGCCATTCATGTCTGACAGATCAGGAGTTATTAGATTGATGCTCATCAGTGCACATCCAACCAACTCTGCATAATTTTGCACGACAAGAGATGTTAGAATGTGAGTAGTCTCGTAAAAGCGGCTCCAGGATACCTTCTCTTCACTCATATCAAATGCTGTGAAATGCTTGAAACTTTTTTTACATTAGAATATTTATTGGTTTAGAATTTAAACCTTGTGGCAAAACTGCGGACATTATGAATTTTTTTAACTCAGCTGCGCCAATAAGAAGAAGGAGATTTATATTACGGTTAGTGCAAGTCAATAAGGTTTTAACTTAGCCAGAATTATTGAGCAATATAAAGTAGAGCGCCTTTGATATTTTATGGCCTCTTATTATTATGTATTAATAATATTAAAATACATTTAGGAAAATTATCCTGTATTCATCTTAAGCAGAATAGGGTAGTACTATATTTAGTCAGGTGAATTAATTATAGGACACGGGGCAAGTTAGGCTTGGAGATATCTCCATTCATGATTGATTATTTTCCTACTGGATAACAGGAAGTAAAAACTTTCTTAAATCTGGTTATCAAGATTTGGACAGAAGGCGCGGGTGCATTGGACACCTGAAAGAAACAGGAGATGATGTAGATAGTAGAAGGAAGAATTATAAAATGAAATAAGTGTTAACACGAAGTAAGGGAAAATCGAATTGTGATCAGGAGTTGAGTTGTCTGTTTTGCGTCCTTTGTTATGTACGAAGCGCGGTTTAAATTAGGATGTATTGCCATATGTCTTATAGACAGGTCATACAGTTCCATAAGCGCAAGAAAGATAAAAAGGTGAACGAAGAAACATTAAGTAGTACAAGAGTGAGAAAAAAGCAAATATCTTGTCACACTGGCTGATTCCATGTCAAGCAGCATGAAATTGTAGCTGAGTAGATCTCAGGTCATAGTTCCCCATAGGTCGACTGGCACTCATGTTGATCTAGATGCTGGCAAATGCTTTCTTATTGGCTGAAGTTGCTTCCTTTAGGTACTGATCGTTCTTTCGGAACAACGTGCTTGATGACTTGCAGTTAGTTTGATGAGCGACCAATAAAAACACCCGACATTTAGGATGATATATAAATTCTCCTGTGCTTCCTATAGAATACTACAAATGACAAGGCATCCTGAGGCCTCTGATCACACTTTTCATTAATAGCAATAGTTAATGCAATATTTATTTACAAATATTGGACGTGAATGTAATATATGTAGGTTACCGCTACGTCCCTGATCCATACGATATTAAAGGGCTATTAAACTACCAATGTTATTGTAATATTTTTTTATCTCCTCCCTATAGGTCTGCTCTACAGTAGTGCAGGTCTGGGTCCAGCTTTTGGTTTCATGGCAGGCGCAGCATTCCTACAGATATACATAGACGCTCCTTCCATTCAACCACCCTCAGCCTCTCAGCTGGACGTCTTCAGCCAGTCTTGGCTTGGAGCGTGGTGGTTAGGTATGGTTATCTTTGGTGTTATCGCCTGTCTCCCTGCCATTCCAGTTCTTCTTTTCCCACGACGACTTCCAACACGCCCTGAAGATGGAAGTGGGGAAGGAGTTTCAATGTCATTGGAGTCTACTACAGCAAATACGACTGCAGTAAGTTGGTTCAGATGTGTGAGTATCCGTTTGAATTTGTCTCAAATGAGATACGCAGTTGAGTATACTTTGTATTGTCTCTGGACACTGTAGTACACTAAGTAAACCTAGTTCTAGCGGGAAGAAGTAAGTCAGGGAGATGTCTGCATTGTAAAGAGCCTGCCTTAATTTTGATGTATAATTCACATGAAACGTAAAGCCTTGCAGGGTTATCGGGATGTACAAGGGCACGTCACATGAGAACTCAAAGGCGAGTATTAATAAGATTAAATTATCGCATAGTAGGTCATTTCAGGTTTGAATAAGTTAGTCTTAGATATGACACTTTGATATTGACTTGAATAACTTCAGGCGAAGGAGAATACAGGATTGACATGGCAATATATATCAATTACAAATGTATATTCTATTATGGTCTGAACTCGTGAACTTGCTTGTTGGATACAGCTCAAAGTTGCGTATTTAATGTAATGACCTAAAATTGCACAAAGATGTCCTTTGGTATCCTTTTTTATTAACGAGCCAATTTAAGAATTTTCAGGAATATGACATGGTAAGTTGGTGAATAATTAACGGAATGGGTAGTCGATGCTTGAACACGAAGACACGTAAGAAAAACACCGCTGAGTCAACTCTGCTGTTACTAGTCTCATCTTCTTGTGCTTGACTACAACAAGGTAGAAACATCAAAGTCATATGACCAAGCATGGAATTAAATCAACTGGTGAACAAGGTCTGTGTTTCGTGAACGTAATCTCACTCACGATTCAATTAATTTGAATAATCGGATTTACGAGAGCATAAACATCTCAATGTGTCTAGATGAAAATGTAATTGCGAAAAGTTGTTAAATATCTTCCCTTGATGAAATTAATATTTATATATTGTTCCTATTGTTATTGGAATATTGAGAAAATATTGGAATAAAGCCTTAAATTAATTACATGAAGCAATACGAATTACGATATACTGTTCATAGTCCCAATTGATCTGTAATAAGTGTTTGCTAAAATAATTTGTGTGATATCAAATACGTGAGTTTGATAGCTGATGACGAAGATGATGAGATATCCGACTACCTCATCTTTATTTACAAAAAGTGGAGTTTATGTACAGCTGTGAGGATCTGTTAATCGTGTACACAGACCTGGTAATCTGTGTCACCACCCTCATATCTTAGTGTATGGTGGATGGTATTTTTTCTAGTGATTCGCCTAGATCCGAAAGGTATCTTCCTTGAGTTCCAATTTAACTGTTTTCTTTCACTCCATCTACTGGTTGATATCATGTAACCTGCTACATGTTTTCTGTTTAGCTCTCCACTCCTGAAAATGACGAAAAAATGGGCGTTTGTGAGCCTAGAGTCTACCCACCTCCCAACTGTCCGGGTCGTTTTCCCGAACCCATTCCAGAAGCCAGCGAGGCTCCGGTATTACATCTCTCTCGAGAACAGTCGTCTCTTCCAACTTCCTGCAGTCCTGAGGTCGATTACAAACTTCACCGACGCCAGGCTTCAAGAGGTGACAATGGTTGTGGAGTCTTTCAAATGACCTCTTCTCAAAAGCAGCAGGCAACATCCATTCTTCCTCTTCCTGCATCCTCTCAACTACCCTCCGGTCTTTTGACAACACCTTTGAAACATCGCAGAGATAAGGGATTCGCCTCCGCATTTTCACGCTGGAAGTCAAGTTTTTCTCGAAAGTATCGAGGTATGTCTTCGCATAGCAGCGTTATTATTTCCCATCAAATTGCCAATCTTATATGGACATCGAATTAGTGTTAAGTGATCCATTTATATTAATAGTCGTAATGCAATCTTGCCAGATCGTGTGATGAGGAAAATTAGGAATTGTTTAATTGTAGTCAGCTAATCTAGAAAGCTTACCACTTTATGTGAGCTTAGAGTACTTCATATTTCTGCCACCTTGGCATTGAATTTCGGTCTCTGGATAGTCCCCAGGCTTTACCTCCTATCTTTTACTATTCTACACTACGACAACAGAATTGGAAGGAGAGAGAACGTTGATTAGGTGCCTTTACTGGAGGCAAAGAGTGCAGGGGAGGAATAAAATTATCTCGTAAGAACCTGAATGGTGTTGATTTTGCTTCTGTCTTGCAGCATATTCTACACTAGCAAATACCTAACCCGAAAGTGATAAAATAAAATGTTTCAATTTAACGTTGATAAGAGTCAAAAACAAGTAAGGGATTTAATGAAGATAGCGCTTTAATAAAACTGTAAAAACGTGTGGGAGTAGCTGTAGATGGAAAAGAGCTGGCTGAAGGACTTGGCTGTAGGTGTTTACCAGTAGCAGTTGGATCAAGAGCAGTCGTGAGATGTGTCACAGAAACGTGTAATGCGGAAAGTTTGTCATTGGGTATATATAAGTAGGCTGCCGGTAAAGGCAGTTCGAATATTTAAAAGATAGTATGAGAATCCAGCTGGAAAGAGAGGTTAGGGATTTGAAAAGGGGGTAAGTGTTGTCAGACGGTTGTTTGAGACTCCACAGAAGTTTTGATATGTGTCGATAAGATCTTGTCTATTGATATCGTTCCCACAATTGTCAAGCTGTCTAAAACGGTAATTCGGATCATAAATACAGTCTCTCATGAAAAATTCATGGAAATTTAATGGGAAAATATTTCCCGCTTCAAGAGTTTCAAATGAATATGCCTTGCAATTGTCTTTTTTGTTCTTTTGTTCTACAGGCCGAATGCGTGTATTCTTAAGAGTGGTGACAAATCCGATCTGGCTGGGGGTTACTGCAACCACTGTAACTGAGAACACTATTGTCTCAGCATATCTCACTTATGCAGCCAAGTACCTACAAGCCCAATTTCGAGTCCCGGCCCATTTGGCTAGCATCCACACTGGTAGGTGGAATTCTTGAATTCGAAATCTACTTAATCCGATTTACACATCTTTTAGGAGCCGTTGTGGTGCCTAGTGCCGTTCTTGGTGTTCTTACGGGAGCTCTCTTGATGCGTCATTTCCGTCCATCGATCACACGGACCTTACTGGCTGTTTTGTTACCTCTATTTGCTACCTTGGCGACTGTACTCATTCTCATGTTGGGTCTCAATTGTTCCGCTAATCAAATGGCTGGAGTCAGCTCAACTTATGATGGAAAACCGTTAGTGAATTTTTTTCTGGTCTCCCATTGAGTTTAATGTCTCCGTAGTATGTCATTTCAATTGTTTTCTTGCCATTTTGGGATTATAATTGAGTCTGTCGGTCAAGCACTGCTCAATATTACTTAAGTGATACTATTTTTGATTTCAGCATCTTGATTATAGTTGGGCATTGAGAATTCATTTCGGATAAATTGATTGAGCATGTCATAAACTTCTTAGTTGAGTAACAATATTACTATTATTTAACTTATGCAACCCCTCACCATACTGGTAGTTCTAAAATTTGCTATGCAGAAAGCATTTTAATATATTCATTTTGAAAAAGCTTCTAGTTTATAGCATGGGTTTTTTGCTGAACGCATTATTTCGCTTTTTTACATAAGTAAGTACATGAAATATGTGGAAAATTATTGATTTTCTTATTATTTGAGAACAAAAAGCTAATAAATCATAGCATTCCCAATCAAGAGAAATATATACTACATGATACACTCAGAATCAAACTCTGGTTAATGATCATTAAACGCGTTTGCGAATCCCTGTTCCTTGAGAAGTATTCTTAAGTATACAAGAAGCATATAATGTTCTGATTCTATTATTATTACTCACAGTAATCCAGAAAATCTGCAATTTTTATATTGGTACGCAACTGAAATCGGTTAACAGAAATTCTAACAGATGATTAATGAAGGGGAATCGAAAAGATATTCATAGTGACGTCAAAGTATCAAAGCGTCTTGCTTCATTTTTTTTCGCTAAATGGATATTTCATGTTCTAAAATTCAATTTCATATTTCGTCCCTAGGATTGTAGGAAAGGCTTGCCTACAATGTCCAGTGCTTATTGACAGGCTTTTTTAATCATGATGCTCTGTCTTGCCACTTTAATTCTTTTTTCTCTCAGTGGTTGAGAAAGCAAAACGATCTTACGTGGCATTCACCAGCTTGGAGTTTTAACATTTAGCATGTGGATCAAAATCGGCGTTTCATTTCAGAAATGGTGCTAAGTTCCTTTCCACTAAGAGTTCCATTATACATACTGAAACATCAACTTGAAGGATTGAATGTCGAAGTCGAACTCTTCTGCCTAACTCATAAACTCACATAAATCCTCTTTGGTTGGAAACTTTGATTCACCACTCACTTTATTACCCAAACTACACTTGTGCAGTTGGCTATTTCGCCCACTGGATGTTCATCAATAGAGAGTCGCACTCGTTACTTCTGATTGCGCAGACAAGCACGTTAACCAATGCGGCAATGGCGTACTTGCTTATTTCGACATCTAAATTCTTGGTGTCTGACAATTTAATGCGGTGACACGGCGAATTGAGTACGGTTGAATTCTCTCTTTTTCCAATTGTGTCCCTTTCATCTTTCTAATTAGTCATAATTGGCAAAACACTAAGATGTGACCTTGTAAAGGCCTTTTCTCCTTGAGGTCCTTGCGCATAGCTCCCCATACATTACACTTATAAATTTTATCACGTACAACTTGGCATTCCTTTTTTCTGTGTACAATGCTCAAGGAGCTTATATAGACTAGTTTATCATGCCCAAGAATTGAGTCAAGCCATTTAGATGTGAAGAACATTACTGAGCTTACTAGTGTAATATTTTAAGGTTAGTGTAATATTTTAAATCATCCCACTGGAGCTTCACTAGTAATGGTAACACTTATGAATTGAATTAAGCACCAAGAAATTATATCGCACGAATAATGTGGTGAATGAAGGAAATACACGCTGGTACTGTCTAACTGTATGAATTAAGTAGGTATGTACATTTAGGGAATGTATACTCATATCCCCTTATAGAGTCCTGTCAGTATTTTTGAGGGTCAAACATTCCTTAATGCAATTCCCAAATTGATGTTGATAAAAGTTCCGCCTCTCCCCCCATATAACTCCCAAATGATTGATTTCGTAACCCTTTTCAATCGGAAAAACACTTCAGGTAATTTTTGTTTGTGTAAATCATGTTTTCTCATTTTCTTTCTTTCGGGATCTTTTAGTTCTTGAAAAAGTATAAGTAAGGACTTGGTATTTCTTCTGAATCTTGAACTTCCGTTTAGTTCGAATTTATGAACAGGCGGTTGAATTACCTTTTTAGAAGAGAACAGGTTAGAGTCATAGTTCTGACACCAGAGATACATTGAAGTAGAGCCAATAACTGACAGCTAGCGCCAATCAAGCAAAGTTCAGACCAATAATGTTGCTAGGCCGCAATGTCTTAATGAAGCAACAATGAAAAAGTTCAAGCAGGCGACATGAGTGGGAAATGCAGAGCGAGAAACGCAGGAATAGGTATATTGCAGGAGTCGTCAGTTTTGTAATTTTGTATTTTTTTACCGGCGAAATATATACGTTATGACGAAGGCGGCGAGTACAAATCTTTAATCAGTATTCTCAAGTGAAACGTTTGAAAACAGTTTAAGCGAGCACGCAAACATAAAAATGAATTGTTATCAAAACAAATTAAACGAATATTGTTCAAAAAGAAACTTTTGGGAATCCTTCACATGTACTAATAGTGAAACCGTTCACGAATTCACAAATAGTTAGCTAAGCTATCACAACATGGGGTAGGAAGTGATGATGATGAGGAAGATGGCGGAAGAGGTTAGATGCAGTCATGGAATGCACTGAAATTTCGAAGGGAGTATCAAATGTTTCGTTTCACTAATAGCTGAATATGTGCATGTAGCAATGGCCAGAGTACACGTCCTTTAAGTCAGAAATCACGAGATCAATGTTGACCGGTGCTCATCCAGTGATGTAAAATGTAAACAAAATTAGTTGAATTTGAGCAACTGAACGAATTCCATTCACAGAATTTATAAACTCTATTCATGAAGCATGAAATGTTTTAAGAGTGGGAAGATGTGCTCATCTTGCTAAAATGATCACAATCTTCTCCCCTCGTGTGGAAACCACGAAAATAAGAAGTTCCGCTCTAGCTAAAGGTCATATTGGTGGACACTGCACCTGTTTTACCTATGTGCTGATGTGTGTGCTTCCATATTAAGCTGGCATGGTTTCAAGCCTACTTCTAACGTGCTTGTCTTATAGCAACAATCTTATTCATTCATTTGTAAAATCTGTACTCCCATTCCCTGTTTTATTTCTCCCTTCGTCAGTAACTGGCTTTTTGGTGGATCATTCCTTCAACATCCTTCCAATCTCACAGCTCCCTGTAATGCTGTATGTAGGGTGCGTGCTGATCGCGATGGAAATGTCGGTCGTGGAGATTCTCAATTCTCCTGTCCACTGGCCTCAGACTACAATCCTGTCTGCTGGGAGTCTCTAACCGATGAAGGAGGCAATAGCTACAAGAAACGTCAAATGTCTTTCCTCAATCCCTGTTTGGCTGGATGCTCTGGACAGAGCTATCAAATTGATGGGAATGGGAAAACCATTGAAGTAAGTTTTGTAATCACTCAGTTAACCACTTTTGTGAAGTTTGACTCTTCTATGTTGTTGGAATGCTTGGAAGACTAGTTTTCAGCTCCCGTGATATATATGCTCACTTAACTCGGACTAGAGAGAGAAGGAAAGACGGAATGTAGTCGGCCCTATGCCTTCTGTTAACCAAACAAAGGCCATGGTATAGGAATATGAGTTTTCATATTATTGATATCCAGAGATCAAAACATCCCCGAACGAATAACAACTCAACTTGTAAAGAGCGATGTGCGCCTCATCGACAAAACATAAATACTCCAGCTATAAGCTTTGTAAGAAAGGGGGATGGGTCTTTTTTACTTTATATTTGTTTAAGTAGTTTTGCGGATTGGTAATCAGGTCGCCTTTTGTGTAGAGCATGTCATTATCTGGATATATTATTGTGTTATAACCCAATGAATGATAGGAAATTGCAAGGTTTTATAGTGAGGTGACATTGGAATCGACATGACTGATACTCCACTGAGCGATAAGGGAGAGCGAAGTAACGAATACTAACGGGGTTCTGTCTATTTACCTTTAGGATTCGGTTGTACACTGTTTGCATTGTGTATATAGTTTACTTCTTCATGTTCAAAAATTCAATTTTCATGTGTTTTTCCCTTTGATTTCTTGTGTAAATTCATGTCCGCACTCTCCACTCCCTACTGATTGTGACTTTGATAAAGTAATATGTGAAATCTTATAAGTCAACTTGATCAACATGATTAAAAGCAGATCTTTCGATACTGCGATTAATTAAGATAAACTATAGTTTTTAAGTTTGAAGGTCATGAAAGGTATGGATTTTACCCTGGGCTTAAAATTTGATTGGTGCCTCTTTGTCTCTATGGTCTTAGTTTGATATATTACTGCTACCCTCGGCAATCCAAATAATAAGCTTAGGTCATGGCATAGCCTCTAAACAGGTGGAATGACAAAATATTCCGGCGAAGGTGAAGCGAAGAGCATATAATGGTGTTGAGAGTGCTAAGACTGCAAGTATGGAGCCACTCCCTTTCCCGTATGGGATATAATTCATACAGTGGTACTACCAAGGTGAAAATGAAATGCGAATTAGTAAATATTTTTTCCTCTTGACGATACTGACATTCTATTTTATGCCTTCTGACCTCTTATATTGAAAATAACGCTTGATTATGAAATTGTTCATCCAAACTAACGAATAACCCTGTGCATTTAACAACTTTTCCGAAGTAACTGAATGCCATTTGTGCGGCTCTAGGATGTTTAAATTTAAGTTTTCCTTTCTATTGCTATTTTCATGAATGTTTTGGAATTGCTAGTTGGAATTACATCAGGTCCGAGGCTCATTTTTCGTCGATTGACCTTTCTGCACCTGAGTAAGTTCATATTGGCGAATTTCGAAGCTCACTGATCAGTCAGCTTTAACTCATTTATGCCCTATGAAATTTGTAAGTTCTAATGAAGCCAATGTTATAAGTTCAGGTTTGTTACAACGAAACTACTGGAAGAAAACATGACGACATTCAGCTTTCAATATTACAATTAATGAAGGAGAGTAGGATGAAATCTGAAGATTTCTTCCTTAAACTGGAAATTTATTTTTAACCTGCATCCTTTTTCGTCTAGATTACCGTCTTTTCTCCATATCTAAGTCTAGTTTCGAAGACAATCGGACTCAAGTATTTGCACTGGATATTGATTTTCATGAACAAAGGTCTTTAATTCGTCACACTTTCGTATTTGCTTACTTTACAAACCAGTTTCTGGTTTGTTTGATAGCAGAAGATTGCGTACATTTGGAACTGCTTCAATTGAACATATTGAATGTTTGTTAATTTCGTTCCATTTAATAATCTCCTATCATAAGTATCCCTTTGGTGTAAGTTAGCTAGAATGTCACTCCTCCCTTAAAATTCACTCGTCTTAATGTTGAGTTCATTATTTATACTGAGATTTAATGTTAATATCCGTAAACTCAGCCACTGGACTATCTAGTCGCTCTTAGTGATCACACCTGTTAACTGCTTATATCATATAAATAGTAAGATGTTAACTGAAGTTGACCTTTCTGATTTCAGGTTTACACAGACTGCAATTGTGTGACGAATACCACTCTAGCACCGTTAGGTGTTCATGTTATCGGAGCAAGAAAACCCATAGTCGGTGGTACTGCGAAACAGGGCGTTTGTAATCCCCTCTGTCCTAACTACATCCCCTTTTTAATCGTCACATTTCTGACAATCTTTCTCACAAGTGTCAATCAAAATCCCAGCAATGTGGTAACGTTGAGTTGTGTAGACCCGGAGGATGGGACTGCAGCTCTCGGTCTGCAGGTGTTTTTCGCGAGAACCCTTGGTGAGACCTTCCTAATGAATGCATATATTAGAATCATTAATTTTATTTGAAACTCTGTCCTATTTATTACTTTTCAGTAATTAGTCTTATTCTTTTTTGACTGTAGCTTTCATTCCGACCCCAATCTACTTTGGGGCTCTTATGGATCGTACGTGTCGAGTCCGTGCGTTGCCACAACAACTGGTGTGTGAGTCATATTTAAATAGTAGCAGTAGTCAGTCCTCTCCGCATTTCCTACTTCTCTCCGCGATGAAATTGGCTTCTTTGGAGGGAGCCTGCTTGGAGTATGACGTGCATACTCTACCGTTTGCTTGGCTTGGTGGAGTAACAGTCTTCAAGTGTTTTAGTATTGTCATTGCACTAGTAACGTGGCGATATTCTTGGTGAGTTTGTGATCTTTGTACTTTCATAGTCAACCAAGCCTGATGATAGAAAATGACTAATTAATCTTGGCATTAACTATTTCGGTAAACTTTGGAGTAATGGCCATTTGATAAAATTCGTCGTGCTTATGAAGCGCAGTTCGGTAGAATTTGGGTAGACAGACATTTAGATTCTAATGTTGCATTCTCGAAGTGAAAACAGAGCGAAATTTCGTGCCTTGAAGGTGAATGTCCCTTTTGAGTTCGGGTTTTAATCAATGTCAATGTGTTCACGGTTCAAGTTTATCTTCAAAAACTCTTTAATTCACCACTGGACTAAATGAAGATTGTTTAAAAAAAGATCTACTTTTACTTGATCATTATTTTGATAGCTTTAGAAAGCATATATCTAAAACTGCACGAGATTCTGGCTCATCTGTCATCTTCTTAACTACCAGAGTGCTGTTAGTAGAAATAGACTTAGGCTTTCAATAATTTTTTTCATTTGATCAAAAGCTGTATATTCAAAGTAGAAATGTATGTAGTTGTCAAATGTAAATTTAATGAGGGGGGCAAAAAATAAAATATAAAGATGTCAATTTTAGAGGCAAACATTTCAGTATAACTCGAGTTGGGTTTGCACCTCCCATTTAATTAACAGATTCATTGGCATATGATTATCGACAGTGTTCTGTTTGGACGGAGCTTAGCTTTGAATGCGACTGAATAAATGTTGAGTTGATTTGCATTCCATTCCACTTGAAATTTATTGATGAAAACTTATATTCTCATTTTACAAATGATGATAACTCCCAAACCTCCTTAGGAAAGTTTTTCCAGCGCTAATCTCGGATAGAAAAGTAGACTTTCTGTGGGAAAATGGAATTCTGTCCCCTCTCTCTATTAACAAGACTTCTTCAATGCATTTGGTCATTTCGCTCCCTGAGTGCGCGCCGATGGGTATTGAACTATAGTCTCTTACTCGTTTACCACTGTACATCCGGCACATTCAATGTAAGGCGATGCCATCTCTTCTATTTTCATAGCTGCAGAGCAGTTAGCTGAGGCTTATCAAGTCATTTTTATAACACTGTGGCAGATAAATTCTATCTTATAGAGGCATCAATATTGAATGGAGAAGCCCAATTAAGCTATGGTTCGTGCTAACTGCACGAACTCCACTAGCACAAGAGATTAAACAAAATCAGTAATATAATATATCATTAGGAAGGAACAAGTAGAAGGCGATAAGCTTGTAATCTTTAAGATTTAGCAGTATAGTCATGTGTTAGATAACTGAAGAATAGATGCATCATACAGTGCACGAATTAAAGTAAACAGCTAACAAAGTCGATGGACTAACTGTGATGGAAGACAATGCAGATACGAAATCAGGTGAATAAGGCCATCTTATTTTTTTTTAATTTGTAGTCGTTTAGATGCAAGCCAAGAGAAGCAGAATTTGTCGACGCTTAAGGGAGACGATCCGCAGGAACAACAATATCGTTGAAAGACCGACCACTTGCAGACATAAACTATGACTTTGTGTGTCTTCTCTTCCTTTGTCTGTCAGCCTAATTCTTTTTTTCATTTCTTTTCCCCACCGTCTCCCTCTTTTTGTGTAAATGAATGCTTGACATGACACTGCAATTCCAATTTGATAGACTCTTACGTTATTTATACTCAATAATAACAATGAAATGTACTTTGTGGAATGAATATTTATTTCCTAATTGACATGACTAGAAAATAGATGTGTGAAAGTACTATAGGTCGATATCCACCAAAGAAAAACATGCCTAATTTCGCTTGTGAAATGAAAGTTTCTTAATTCTAGACCTTGGTGAGTCTTATATGTGGCCAAAATGAGGTCACAAATTTAGTGCATTCAAACAAGCGGAACAGACAGCCAATTGGCCAAATCTGTCCAGTAGTGATGGTAGCATAATCCGAGTTTCTCACCAAAATGATTTTATGATACTGCCTCCTTACCCATTTTGAGTATTGAGAAGTGCTCTCCAAGTTGGACTAGGGAGTTGTTTGCTTTAATGTAAGTCTAGTGAGCGTTTTGATTAATCACATTGATTAATTGAGTTCTTCGTCGGCATGTAATCAAGATGCTACTTGTCCGATCAAGATATGTGATGGTCAGCAGCCAACCATCCTTGCTAATTCAGGAAACCTCTGACCCGTCTCAAGTGCTGGGTACACTTCTAACACGGTTGATAAGTTTTTTGATACATAGCGAGCTGAGTATTATCTTCAAGTTGTAATACCTCGTGAGTTCCCACTAACTGACATTCAATCCCATTCCCAATTTATCTATATAAACTTTTTCTTCGTTAATAAAAATCAAATTAGTCGATCTCCTCATCCTCAGCCACTTGCATTAACAATCATTTACTCTTGTATTCATTCACGGAGACTAAGGTCTTCATTAATTGCTAAATCCATCGTGGTCACTAGTGATAAGGGTCGACTCTTACGAAAGTATAGCAGTAAGCAAGTGGGGGATCTGACGAGCTTATAGAGATGACATAAAGGGGAATGTCATCAAAGTAAAAAGAGGTTGATGACGTATGTATGAATGCATGGAATCATGTGGTTGAATAAACTCAATTAGGATGATAAAAATGATAACCTGCTTAGTTAATAATGTTGTAGGAAGCATGGTCTAAATGAAAGACATAGAGAGAACGATATGGAATGAAATAAAGGGCGCCAATGTCAGATAGAGGATGGAAAAGTAGGAGGATGAACCAAGAGGCATTAAGGGACACAAAGGTGAGGAAGTGGCCATCTTGCCACAATGAACACCACCCCTCTCCCCCCGGTCTCAGTAACATTGTGCTAGAAGGCGAATATGTCTCGACGTGCTAGCTTCTACTTAGCACTGTTCTTCTAGGTTTGTCTACTTGATTTCATTTTGAAAAGTGAGGCTACCCCCTTAGCTTGCTTCCGATTCATCAATGTTAACGTGGTTGACGACTTACAAGGCTCTAGATAAAGAGGGTAAAAATAATGTCTGACTAAAATCCAACCACTGACCTTGATTTTAAAAAAACTACGAACAAGCACCACAAGTATAGCAGCAAATTTCTGCTTCCAGGTAATAAACTTTCAGTACCTGTTTAAACCTTACCATTTTAGAACATTAGCGGCAAAAACATGTTTTTTAATTTAAGTTGGAATCAGATTGCTTTAATACTAAATACCCATCCTTTTCCTATCCTAAAAACCCTTCAATAGAAAATAACCACAAATCATCTACGATAACAGAAGCCTACCCGAATTAAAATTACAAAAATAAATTAACAACTGCATATTAATAACATTTCGCACAAATCAATCAAAATCTGACATGAGGCAGTATGATAAGCAAAGAAGAAGCGTCCGGAAGGAACAACTGTATATTTACATATAATGGAAAAAATTAAGAATAAAGCTAGTACCGATATTTGGTTGAATAATCCTTTGGTGAGACCACAAGACCACGTCCTTTACGTGCTCCGCGGTAAACGGTTTCCACAATATCAATAAACTCCTGTTTGTCCTCGATGGCCCAGTTGATTTTATTGTTGTTACCGGTTCCGAGATCAATCATGATGTGCTTGTTACGGTAGAAAAACATTACAGTACAGGGATCATATAATTCATACATTTTGTTAAAGTCAGGAACTTGCGCGATATCGACCAGGTACACAACAGCGAAATTTTTTATCTTCTCTGCAACTTGAAACAGAGTTTCATCCATAACCATGCATTGTGGATCCCAGTCATGTCCAAATCGGATAATAACTACTCTATCTTCTTCAGATAAAATAGCTTGATCTACCTGCCAGCCGTTCGTCAAATGCGTTAGCATGTACGACATCCCTAGACTCTTCCCGCCAAAACAATGAGCTCACTCGGTTCATCTCGAATAAAATATTAAAACAAGTAAACAATTAAAACAAAATTTGAGGTTGGATTCTATATCGAACCATGGCAGTAAGAAAAATAATTCAAGGCATTCCGTTTATAAATTTATTTTTATTGAAATTTTTTGTATTAAATTAGTTTATAGTATTTTTATGTTTCATCCTATAGGAAGTTATTCATTTCGACTGACAATCCTTATAAAATTATCCCGTTCCCATAACAAAGCAATTAGCAGGTATTAAAATAGAGACACTTGGACATTAGTTTAAGCTTTCAGCTTATTTCATTATTGACTAAAAATTTTAATTAATTGAAATATATTAGTTAGTTTAATATTGTATATGCCATTTTGTACTTTGAGTCCTATGCCACTAAGAAAGTAAATATGATATATTAAAACTGGGATATATATTTTCTAAGTGACTTCGTTTGCTTAACTGAATGTTTATTCATTGATTATTTTGCAAATGTTCTTAGAATTTGGTGATTAATTATTCGAGCAAAGTTCCTTTCATAAGAGTCAAAATTACGGATATAATGTAACTATTTTTACATTCACTGATTTTCAATCAAAAGAAGTTTTTAATTCTATCAATTCTCAATAATCATCAATGGAAAACTATGCATTAAACAATTAAGTGTCCTTTTGTTCTTATATGCAGCTCCCCGATTAGTAGATTTAATTATACCTCATGGAAACTGCTTAAAAAATGATGCTTTCCACAATTTGATAAATCGATTCCTCTTGATTTGAGCGAACCCAAGTGTACTTTCCGGTTTCCACATCGTTGATATTGCCGAAATGCCGCTTTGTGATGATGGCAGCTGTCCGTTTCTGACTTAAACAATATTTTAAGACATATTCAAGATAGCCCACTGTTGGCCCATGTAATTGTTATTTCGATCTGCAAAGTAGCAGTCCGTCGAGACCGTCTTTTGGAATATAGACTCGCCTCCCATCGATTCGTAAAGTTACACATCATCATCTTAAGCATTAGGTACTGAGGGAGAGACAGTGACACCGAAGCCAGTGCCGGCCTGGACCTCAAATAGTATTCCATTAATGCTTAGATTAACGTATTTACTAGAATTATCATTGTCTGCATTAACGTATCATAGCTGTGCCTCGTCTGAGTTAATGCTCTCTTATTGTTCGGATTCTGACTAATTGAACGGCTCGTAGAAGATTCTTGGTAGAAACCGTCTTTGTGTCCATTTTCGTTGAAGTCCTGATAGTGACGTCTTTGGAAGGGCAGTTTTGATGATAGTGTTGCTGTCCGCAAAATGCGCATCTCAAGAGTGACTGTTTCTGATATTGTCGGTGTAATAATGTGAGGTATATCGGAGGCCACGTCGATCGAATAGATGGGACAAGTCAAGTCACTCATGCTGCCAGATCAGTTCGGAGGTGGCAAGCAAGTCACCCCAATTTAATAATAAGAAAATTAGGTTAATACACGAAACATTTTTTTCGTTTGACGTCAGCCATGTCTCATTGTCTCGGCGTGATGATCGACATCTGTTTAGGTATCTATGTTCAAACACGCAAACACAGCGGGACTGCCCGTGGGAACTATAGTGGAGATCTTATCTCCAGTCAATCATTTCTAATCACCGGGTTTTGGTAGATATCTAGAGCAGTCGGATGATTAGATATATTTGATCAAATGTAGAGGAACCGTCACTGCTATTATTGGCTAACCAGGGTATCAATCATTTGTCAGCCATTCATGTCCATATAAGTGAATTCATTTTGTTAATAGAAACCCTTGTTGGAGTTAGGATGACAACAAACGGTTTACAGCCAACAAATAACGACAGCAATAACATTCACCAATTCGTAGCTGTTTGAGTAAGAGCTACCAACAATTGTGAAGCAGAACACCAAGAGTTGATTAGACCAAAAATGTAATCAAGGAAACCACGGCGAGTGTCGATTCAAGTGACAGGGAGAGAGGTAGAGAGGGGAGTGTGCTGAAGAAGAGGGGAGATGAGTAGGAAGCGTAGGAGCTCGTAACTGATCGGCGTGCATTTTTGTGTTGAAAACAAAGACAGCTTTATATGAGTCACTTCGGTAAAGCCGTGCGAGAGCATGAGAGCAGATGTGCTTTTTAGGTGAAGCGAGGCTGTTATAAAAGGGGGAGAGAAATCAATGAGCGCGTTTAGACATGACAGATAGGGGTTATGCGTCATAGGGACGTAAATGAGATCACTCCAACTTTGCGGGCAAAAAACCGAGGTATTATCGTGGAGAGTGCGAATAAAAGGTAATTCTGGAAAGGCATAGAGAGTCATCCTTCATCCTCGTTTGAGCTATAAGTCTTCTCTTTTCCTCTTTTTTAAGTCTGATTACCGGTAGCTATTAATAGGGCCACTGAGATGGTAAGAAAAATACGGTAATAAAGCATTTAATACATAGAGTTTTCAGCTGATATTTAAAGGTTCATATCAATGTTCGTAAAGTTAAATATTAAATCTATCCCTTTTTATTTCTAAAAACGCTATAAAATACTGCAACCGTTCTCAACCGATACCACAGAATGGTCGTAGAATATTGATTTTTCTATTAGGCATACAAATGGTATCATTTAATCTCAAAATAAGATTTTTCGCTTATAATGCTTTAAACATGTTCTGTATTGTTATTGCTCATCATTCCGAACTTTAAAAAATTTGTTTTGGAAAATAGGCCCCCACACATCTTCACTTAATACTATGGACGTATTTCTCCTCATAGCCTACCTATATCAGGTGTTTTAAGGATTACACCTTTGGTGTTCACAACGCAACTAAAGCTGATCAAGGGAATCTCACGTGTGCTTAAACGTTCTGGAAAGTGCGGCGTGCTACCGATCGCGTATCTAGGACGCGCGGAGTGCATGCAGAGGTCTTCCCAATCAATCAGCGCTCAATATCCCTGCAGCGTAGCGTTAATTATAGTTAATGGCTGTGCATGTCGAGAGTTAGTTGTAGATTGCAACAAACTTTCTCCACTCGAGACCCTTCCTTATTCCTACTACTTTGGGCAAAGCCTGCCTAATTTAGGTGAGGGCGAGGGGCACTTACACAAGAGGACACTGCTAGAAGCATGTTGCACATATTGGCGACCAGTTGAACTTTTTAAGGGGATTATTAAGGTATAGCAAAAGGCTTATTTGTATAGTATCCGTCAAACATTTCATCGTTTTCTTTAAAATAAACTGTTTGAATCAATTATGGTGCATTTTAGATGATTTACTGATACACAAGTTGGGCCAAAAATTTGATGGGTGAAATATCGTTAAAAATTATTCCTGATCTAGTGAATGGGTGATCTGACTACCTGTTACCAGGTAGGGTCTTTCGGAAATGCAACCACAAATGCGTAGTTGCATTTGTTGCTATGAAAGCTGCTACCTCATAACTAATAATATCGAGTCTATAGCAGTGAAAAGAAATACCACGAACTCGTTCCAAATGTGAGCGCGTTAAGGAATTCTTTGTATTCTATTTGATTTTTATTTCAATTTATATAAGTCGCCAATAAAAGTACAATCACCCACAAACGGATGTAGACACAAAAACATCCACAAAATGAAAAAAGAGGAAAGGGGGAAGAAAAAGAATGAAAGGACAGTCCAAATCAGAAAATATTTGCAAATGTGATGATTGGGGAATATTCTCTTCCATCAACAATTACTAAAGTAATTATTCAAGATCGTGGCTGGGGAGGTGCAATTGGTACTCCGCCTGGGCCCAGGCCACTGTTACCTCCAGAGGAACTGAAGTTTCCAGCCATTGAGTTTCCATTCGAGGAGTTCAGATGTGAGGACCCAGAGGACATTGGTCCCACTTGTCCACCTGTAAGAAAACCAGTGTGCATACTTGAAGCACCCGCGCCAGCGGTTAAATAAGCGGCTGCTAAGGCGGCTGATTGTGGCGCATTGGTCAGGAAAAGTGCGTGACTTTGATCCCGGAATTCCGCCCACCTATCACCCTCTGCGTCTAGTTTTGCTGTCACTTGAGCACCATAGAGAGGATTCTTCTGCATGGCTTTGATAGCCTTAACGATGTAGGCACGACATTGACCAGGCTCTCGTACCGATACTGGCAATCCACGTTGAAGGGTTTGCAGCAAAAAGTCGATCAAATTACATTTAAGAGCCTACAAAAATGAAATTGAAAGTCATCAACTACTGATATCAATACGAAAAGCAGTTTAAAGTGATTTGCTGACCTGAGCAACTAATGGATCACAGGCCGCTGTGTTGAAGATATTGAAAAGTGTCTCCCCCATTGTGCCAATTTCTTCACCCACACAGTAATCGATTACACGTCGATAGCTAACTATCGTTTCCCGCTCGATCATTGCCCCCACACATAGCTATTGATAAGAATTATAAGTAGTATTATATTCAGGTGACCTACCTTGCTAGCTGACATAGCGTGAATTAGGAGAGCGCATGTTTTCGCTTCTTCAGGCTCCTGAACACCAGAACAAGCATCAAGAATCCTGTGAGCAAATCCCTTTTTTGGGAGGGCATCAAGCAGCCCAGGACGATCATTCAAGAGTTGAAGTGCAGCTCTACTCATAAGACGAAGCATTCCAGGGGGATCGGTTCCTTTAGAGGATGATTTTCGACTCAAACTTTCGAGGAGTTGAGTCATAAGGGCTTCTAGAAAGACTTCCGGTTGCCTTAGCATCCATCGACCTGCTGCTTGACTGACGTAGAGTTGAAGGTACACGCCACCAACACAGACAACGTTGTCCGCTGAAATAAGACCCTCATCACCGTTGTCTGTGAGATTGTGCATCCGAAGAGTTTCTGCAATTGCTGATGCGTAGGAGACGGCGTAAGCATCCGGGAGAGACCATTTTATCGATCGATTCTTCTCCTGTTGACGATTGAATCTAGGAAAAATGCATGTAAAACGGCTGGACGTTACAAGAGTATAGCATTAAAGATCAATCTCAAAATGATCTGCGAAATAACAGAAAACATACAAACGAAAGGATCTCACAAAATAAGAGATCATAATTTAACAAAAATCTCACATCTCTAATCGTTCATTAACTTAATAAAGTGGAACAGTAAAGATGTCGCTTATCAGTGATCTGTTTATTAACTGGCAAGTTAAATCAAATATAATCATCTTCAAAGTGATATAATGGGGGGTTTCTAAAATGGCATAGGGCATCTGTGTAGAAGGGGGAATTGAGAATACTGTATGCAGGCGCCATAGTAGTCAAGATGTGTCTGAAATGCTAGAGGTGACGGACTGAATGCTTCTATTCAACGAACATGAAGTTACGTTTTTGTAATGGATAATCTAAAGTAGGCTCTAAATTGAAATTTTAGTCAACTGAATTCTCCTACGGCATAAGAAACATACGCATCCACAAATTCAAATACTTCGATGAAAAATATAACGAATGAAAACCGTACATTATTAAGGAAATACATAGCCATAGAAAATCCCTTGTACCATACCGACATCGCGCAAGAACGTGTAAGTGTAAACCTCATTCGACCATTGATTGAGAAATATCTTGACTATTCTAGGCCCACTGGATTTCTTGTGAGGCCAAGACCCTGAATCTGTCTGTCGAAAATACGAAAGAGATCGATCATCGTATTAATAGAAAGCATAAAACTTACCGATTACACATATCCAGGACAGCTTCGCTCAGGTGATCTCTGCATTCTTGATTCCAGATAAGTTCGGGATTGAGATGATCCGCTGTAAAAGTCACAAGTAGACACAAAACTATACTTCAAATTCTCAAAGATTCAATCAGAAGAAAAGAGAGAAACTCACAGTCATAAAGCGAAATAAACTGTTCAGGTGTATCCTTAATAGTCTCAGGAAAAATGGCAGGCAGGAACTGGCCCAAAAGGGCTTGAATCCTCCGACCCAGTTGTGCATTGGCGAGACATCTACTCAGGAGATCAACTGCGCCACGACGTACTTCTGGGACCTCTGAAGCGGTGATCACCTCTAGGAGATAAATTAGACCTCCAGCGTAGACGAGCTCCTTTAGAAGTGCATTGAATGCAATGACGTGGGCAAAGAATTCGAGTAGAGGCAAATGCGCTAAAAAGAAGAGAAAATACTTCGACGATCAGAACGGTAAACTTTTATAAACCAATTAGAGGATGGATATATTGAGAAAAAATATGACAGAAATAAATATCCTCTTAAGATCCGGCAAGTAGACTGTTGCTATTCTTAAATAATAGAAGACCAAAAGTGGGAAGAAAAAGAGAAGAAAGAGGAGAGCTAGAGATTAGAACTAAAATTCTGTCCTGTTTTAAGTCTACGTAAATATTTTAAATACGCGTAATAAATCCCTTTTAATTTCAAAATTGAGTAAAAATTGTTTTGCCTAAACAGTTGTTCAGAGAGTGACGAGAATGGATCTTTGCCGGCAGGAAATAATAAGGACATTCAGAGACTTTAATCCCTCCATTGGATGACAATGTACATGGCTTGACAGAGGAAGCTCATTACCATTCTATTATAGACTAATGAAACAGTATATCAATTCTACACACTAAAGATAAACGAGGACAAATAAAATTTCTTGAAACAGTGAAAAGAATCCGTCGTATGAGTTACATATAATCTGAATTAGTTCTCAGAGTCTGAATGGGTTTTTAGAACCAAGTTGGTCACTGAGATTTGCGAAAATGAGCCATTAGGGTCAATTCTCACAGAGACCTAACAATTTCCTTTATAGATAATTCATCATTAATGATCGAAACCTGATAATATTAATATCATCTTATTAACTTTGAACAAACATACTACTTTTAAAGATTTTCAGTAACGTAATAAGAAACTAATACGCCTAAACTAAGATCTAAAAGACCTTACCAAATCAAATATTTCCCTACATAAAAATCTAAAATAAATATGCAACGCATAAAAAGACATTTTGAAGAAATAAACAAAGACTCCTAATAATAAAATACACTCATATAAAACGAAAGAATCAGTTAGAAAAAAATAAAATTGACAGAGTAGACGGAAATACTATACTACGTACACTACGACTTACAAAGTGGCAGAGCCCTGAAGAGCATAACAGCACCAACAAGGAGACCGCAAGCATGAATATCATTCAGACATTCTGGATTCTTCGAAACTGCGTGTAGTACTTCAATAGTTCGCAATTTCATGTCAGTATACCCCTCCAGTTCGAGAACGCCAAAGAGAATGTCAAAGTGTCCGATGCATTGGAGTTCAACACCTTCAAGGAATGCAAAATATCACAGTTGACTCAAACAATTTCAGGAGGGAAAAAAAGTATTTACCGGCATAACTGCGGACAACATTACGCAAAGCCTCTAGAGCAGATTCAAGGTGATTTACTCGTTTTGTTGTTGTTGGATGTCCATCGGGAACTCGTGGGAGCTGGGCTAATTCCTGTTTGAGATAGCGAAGCAGATCAATGACAAAACTCTTGGGATTCTGAAAAATAGTAAAAAGTAAAATAAGTTTGCACGCAGATAAATTAATAAATAAATGTGGGCAAGATAATCGGCAAAAATTCCCTCATTCTAGAAGAGTCAGCGTAATCTAAAAGCATACACCTGAAACTCATACAACAATGTGCTGTAGATATTATTGACGACTATTTTAATAAATCATCTCTTCTTGTCTAGCGGTTAACTGAAGATTCAACCTAATCTAAAATGATTCTTGACTGTAATTGAGCAAACAAACGAAGACACGTCATAATCTCGAAGTTCGCATCTCATTTACGCAAGATGCGTAAGTTATTGAGTTATCCATACGGAAAAAAAACTTTAAGGTTCGGCGGCGCACACATAATTACTCATACCTATGCGAGTCCTAATTGTCAGTTGCCGATTTTTTATTTGTTTCCCCGATGAACTCGAAATCTGTCAACTCCCTTTATTACGTTCCGGATTCCATTCGCTCAGTACTGATGCTCTTCCTCCTCTATTTGGTCATTTAATCCTTTCCTTTACCCTTCTCATTTCTTTGCAGTTGTCAATATACTCATCGTTTAACTCAACTATTTGTCTTCTATTTCAGGGAAAGCTATGATATCCTGTTAGTCTTTAAGAAGATCACTAGTTCTTCGAAGGGATATCTAGCCTAATTTGATCGAACTTCTAGAATAGTATTTACTAATGGAATTAGTGCTACTTTAGTACCTTCCCTTTATTCAATAAAACTACACTCAAATATGGAGAATCCTTATAAACACGTTAGGAGAACGTATGGAGAACGTTGCTTTTTTCAATCGTAAACGTCTGTTCAAACTTCAAACAATGAAATTAAGTACTTACATCAATGGGGAAGGTTGGTTGTTTATTGAAGATACGAACAAAGATTTCACCGACTAGTAGTTCACCTTGGAAAGTCTTATGCTCAAAGGACTTCACTGCGTCCAAATCGACCTCACCCTAAAAGAAAGCAACAATAAACTTAACCTTGAAAAAATTCTTCAAAGTTAAAATACTTTAATTAGTATCTTCGAAAATCGAAAGAGAAAGAAGTACTAAGATGACATTCTCAAACTATTACACAAACAGATTTCAATTGTCATTCACGGACAGGTTCTGAGTGAATAAATGACCACAAAATTCAGATGGATTAAGGGCTGTAGTGGTCCACAATGGCTTAAAATGTCTTTCCTCTTTTCGACTGATCTTGGAGAATGTACTTTTCCCATCTCATGACTCGCCCACACAGATGCATTAAAATCTTAGATGAAGTTTAATTTACCGTCACATTCATGATGGACATAGCTCACGCACTAATGCCCTTATCCTGACTGCGTCGCTTCATCCGCACCAGAACGGACTTATTTCTCTTGAGTCAGAAGTAAGTTTTCTACCTGTTCTCCTCTTATAAGTCCTTTTGATGCTCAGGTTATGTGCCACTTATAACTCGATTCCTGTATATTTTTCCCCTTAATTAGACTATTCTAGGTGTAGATGCCTACTGTGATTTAAAAAGAGAAAAATTTTTCTTTGGAAGAATTTAAGGCATGACAATTAATTTCCGGATAGCGGAATAAAATACATCTTCAAATAAAAGTCCAAACTGTGATGTGCAGATAGTCAGATTCTAGAGGAGTTAAATTTTGATCAGGTCAATACTATAACTTTGTTGTCTGTTTCCAATACACTAAGATATAGTCAAGAATAGAAGTGTTCTCTGGGTCTTTGCATGCAGTCCCATATCAAAGCATTCAAAATACCGACCAAATAAAAGTGTTGATAGTAGAGTAAACAACGCCATGGACTAAAAATAAAAGTTTCACCTTTCAAAGACAACCATTATATAGGCAAACATGAGAATCAAGAAAGCAGCCAACAAAAGTACATACCGTCTTTACCAAATGAGACACTTGCTCTTCTAGGAATCCAGTTAATTGAGCTCGACACTGATTATCCCAAATGAAACAAGGAGTGGCACTATTTGTAGTCAACAGCTTCGTCAGTTGCCTCAGAGTTTGTCCACTCTCTGACATGGGTGATAAAAATGGTGAGGAGAGAATAAGATCAATATTTGCCACAGGTGTCGGTGGGCTGGTTGCACGAGCCAGGTCCAGCAGTTTTCGAGTTATATGTGGCGTCAGAAGACGATTTAAAATGAATTCAGCCGAAGTTGTTTCCTCGTCTTGCGATTGGTTTGAAGCAAAGCCATTCAAAAGACAAGCTAGTGCCCAAAGACACAGGAGCGATAGGTGGTTAAGAGTAATCTGTTAACGCAAAGTAGACAATGATCTTATAATACCAAAGCTGTTTAAATGTTTATCTTTAGAATGAGTTATTTGCCTGTTTATTAGTATCACTCGAGGTTTCAACACCGCTCTCCTCAAGAGTAAAATCGTAAGCAAGGACATGATAAAGAAGCATATAGATACCGCCATTCTGATGAACACTATTACAGAGCCAAAAGTCTTGGCAAAGTGCACTCGTGCAAGCCGCGGCTTGACAGCACAATCGAGACAGGTTCTACAAAATAATGCGATTTGTGTAAATATTACCCAAATCATGTAAACGACTAAGATAAGGAAAATGATATTACCTTGTAGTAGAGAAGACGAATAATTTCACGAACAATCTGTGGAATTTCGTGGATACACTCTCTGGAAGCGGGAAATTTAGTGGAAACTGTGAAGAACCCAGTGACGTGGCAACAAACGTTAACAGCGAGCTGATTATTGAGGGTGTCGTCGAGGGATAAAAGAGCAGCACATCTAGCAAAGGCATCCTAAAAAATTTTCCCACGAATAATTAAGGAGAAAATAGTAAAGGTAAGATAAATCTAAGCTTTGGCATGACGTCGAAGATTTTAATTTATTTTCCCGTAGATCATTCATTCCTACGTTCAAGTATGCGTCTCATTTACTCAGATTCCCTATCATGAAGATTGAAAGACAGTGAGACAAAGATCTATTCTTAGAGAGAACGTGCTTCTATTAATCTAAATGTGTCTTCCGTAAGACGGATGATGTTAGGCCCACAGAGCAGAGTGAAAATACTGAAGTGCTAAATAGAACCTTGAGAGACCTCGTCGTACAAGTAAAAAAGCAAAAACCAAATCTGTGTACCAAGCTTCATTGGAGAGATTACGTAACGGCCAAATTGCTATCGAAATCCATCTGCCAAAATTTTGCACAACTCCACACGGATGTTTAACAACAGTTCGATGAAAAAAAAGCGAAATCTGGATAATGAACTCCACAAAAAAATCTATTCCTCAAATTATTGAAAATCAACCATAACTGAAAGATGCGTGCAAAAGGAAACAACTATGAAAGTGAAATCAGGATGAGAAGACACTGACGGATTGAGCACTACAAATCCAAAGATAATCTAACAACTGCTATTCTCCATCGTCCAGTAGATGAATACAACAATAACTATGAGAAAAAGTATATCAGCGAAATTACATGAAATCATATCCTCCAATATTTCCGCACTAGCAAAATAAAACGAATCAAATCTGATCAAAATTATAAATAACCAATATGATGAGCTAACGAGTCTGGAATTAAGATAGAGCAACATTTTCCCTTTCTCTAATCCTCACTTCCCTCCTTAAAATCTAACAACCTCTCTTTCTAAGTGTTCAGTTAGTTTCGCACTGATCTCACTAATCTTGTATCATTAACTAACTAGGTAGCTAATTATTCTTCACTATCATCCACTAATTGCGATACAGAACTCCTGCATTCTTCCTACTGGGTTAGATGTGATCAAGAGATAACTGGAGACGATTAAGTTCATATCACTAATGACTTAGCGTTATATTACTATACTAAAAACTAAAACATCTATTCAAAGTACAACTTTTTAGTTAAAGTATGACTATCCAATTTAACGTAATAGGCAGAGGAGTAGCATAACGGGGCTACCCTGAATTCTGCCACTATCGTAACTAGCCCGGCGTAATCATTGCGGTTGCTCATTCAACTCACTAGTAGTGCACTGATAAGTATCGAACCTGTGACTTCTGCCTTCAAAGGTGAGAACGTTGACCACTCAGTATCAGAAATCAACCAACCTGAAGCGTCTGGAGACCACCTTCACGTCTTAGTTCCTCAGCATTGAGAGCGCTTGTAGCCACAGTCTCGTAGGCCAATTCAGTGGACGAAGAAAGGAGTTCTGTGGCACTACTACTGCTTCCATGGAAACCCCTTTGGAAGAGAGATTCGTCCTCGACTTCCATGCGGATTGTGCGAATGAGGGCTGGATAGCCGGCATATTTGTGAGGAGTTAGCTCTACAAAGCGCAATTATCAAACATTGTTTTAGTAATATAAAGAGTAACCCCTCCAACATATGAAATCTACTAAATTTATTAATAAATATCGTGAAGAGTTACTCATTATATTTGCAGCAGTTTCCCGATTTAAAAAGGATTTTTGTGTCCGGTCCTAAAGTTAGGACGCAAAATATGCTTTAGAAAATCCCTTTCCCCCCTCTTCCCCCCGCCCACTTATGACCTGTTCGTAAAATTAGGTGAAGAAGATTCCTAAAATAATAAGATTTATTCAATAATTCAACCGTCTTCTGATTCTGAGTAGGTGAGAATTTAATGGCATGGGATGAGGATTTTAGACATTCCAGAACTCACGGTTAGTTTATCACTGAAGGCATTCTCGTTCGCTTAGAAAGCTCTTAATTGTGTGCCGCAAAAACCACATACTACTTGTGAAAACTGATTTATAAACGGTTATATAGCATAAGCATCCCTCAAAAGCACTATACAAATAAAAAACCGATTCGCACAACGGATAGTCTCCTTCCCATTGAGTCTGAATATTATCAGAATAACACATTAGGCTCTCAAGGTAGTTTCGGGTGCTTTCGAATAATAATGCTTACCCGTAAATTCCTTATTTCGTTAAACAACTTAAGTTGAAGATGTTTATAGAACTACAGAAATGAACACGATTTCTAAACACCTAAGCATAATTTAAAGGAATGAAAGGAAAAATACGAATGCAGTGAAAATTAGTGCAGATCAGATTAGACTCTTCAGATAACTATGAAGCAATCAAAATAAGGTTACTAGGAGTGAGAAAATATTCAGGTACTTGATTAGCATTGAGAACATGATTATCACAAAGAATATACGATAATCGTCAAAGAGTACCAAAATAGAGGTTGGCATCAGCTAGAACTTATGCACTTCTGTTGGAAGAATTTTTGACCGATCGAAAACCATCTAAATTATTCAGTTATATACGAAAACTAATATCTAACAAATACTTGCTGCAAAATATGTCCCATTCAATCTATCCGTTTCTGGTTGACAAATTACAAAGGCACAACCTTGATTAACCGGCCAATAAAGCGGATAATCAATCCCTCAAATATTAGGAATTTGATAATTGTTCGGTACTGTAATAGCGTTAAGAGCACGATAAACCCTTTGTCGGATGATATCAAAATAGGAGACAAATGGTAGTATTCAAAGAGTCACCCTTAGGTTGATAATTCTGAGAACAAGAAATTTCTCACTCTCAACTCCTTTGTTACCGAGATTAAGAAAGTATTTCAAAAAATATAAGGATCATGATATCGAGCTCAAATGGGCTATTTTTCAACATCTTCAACAACAGAGAATGAGACAAAACCAATTTCTCATCTATTCCAACACTACAGGATCATTCTTAAACTCTTTGAGGCCTATCCTTCCAAGTATATTTTGCAACATAAATACTTTCATGATTCTAGCTGTAGAAAGTACGCTTTGATTTGGCATTTCTCTAAGGCGCATGCATTTGACACGCAAACTAAAAATTGTTGTTTATGTATTCGAATTCATATTTTTAGATGGCGTGTCAACGACCAGAACAGCATCTTCATGCTTATCAAACTGCTGGAGAAACTCGGGTCATCATTAATCCGCAAAATTTCTTAATCTTTATAAGCACTCCTAATATCCCAGATGGATGCCCAACTGCCTTTCAACTAATCCAACAAAATTCGCCAACCCCCACATCTGTAGACCTACCTCCTATTGTAGCTCTTATCTACAACTTCGCCAGTCGATTTCTACCACCATCATCTCACCTAAGTTCTGCTTTTCTACTTATAGTGAAACCAGTTTTTATCATACAACAACATCTCTTTTGTTCCAATAACTTTAATTCAAATTTCCACCAACACTTATTTCAGCTAACTAGCCTGTATTCCTCCGTTAAAATTGACGAAATGATAACTAACTTTATCAATAATAACTAAGCCGTGGCCTTTTTACAATAAAGGTATGAGGAACTGACATTCGTATTTACACAAACTAAATAATCGGGGAGACAGTTAACGAACCTTTACGATAACGGGAGTAGAGAATACTCTGAGATCGAATGAGAAGTTGAATGTGTCTACGATTTGGTCCGTCCGAATGAAGACTTCGTTCACAGAGGAAGTTGTATGCAGCCTTCACAGCTTGGAATTTAGCATGACCATCAGGATTCTTGTCTGGATGATATTTCATTGAGAGTTGATAGTAGGCACGACGAATACTCGCCTCCTGATTTGATCTTCAGGCAAAATAGAAATAAACAATAGTAACATAAAAACAGACAATTTATTTTGAAAAAGAATCGTATGCAAGTAGCGTCACATAAATGAATTAAATAGACGAATAAGAAAACACAGCTAGGGAAATTCTGACTAAACCACTGTCACTACTGGACAAAAATATGAGACTGTAAAAAAGTATTCTTCTCTTATTGCCTAAGAAGCATCAGGTTTAAAAGGGGAGGAATTTTCAGTTGGTACATTTGACATGAGATCCACCAATTTGACGCAACAAAGATACTATGGTTCCAGGAACAATAAATCATTATCTAAATATACGTATGAAGCGATTGACAAGAATAATGATTAAATAAACACGTATTTGGATATCATGAATTATCATTTAGATAAGTATTTCACCTAAGTTAAACCTCAAATATATTGAGCTGCAGGAAACGCGGTATTACAGCAAGAAATGCCAATCAAAATATATACTTTTCTGCATTGCATAAACCTCTCCCCTATTTCTCAGATTCCGAAATTTACGCAGCTTTTAATTTTTTGGAACCATTATATACCATCTGTGTTCATCTAGATTGATTTAGAATAAATAAAGCCAATAATGAGACTATCGTCAAAAAGTGTTTGAGAAATAAGTAGTATGATAAATACCCTGACTTCAAATCCAGAAACCTATCCATTAAATTTAAAGTGAATTCAAACTACCTAAGTAACTCAAGCAAAAAGTCTATCAATCTCAATAAAGGCTCTGAAAACTTTAAAATTCTAATCCGAATATAAACGTCAAACGCTAGTTGCAACTCACTCATTCAATTGACTGGGGTCTAAACCGAGCTCCTTCATAGAATCCTCATAAGTGATTCTACAAGGCTTCTTCTCAGTCTCAGTTCTCCAAAGTCCCAAAATGTCCCGCAAGAGAGCAATCTGCAGTGGAAGAGAATAAATAAATTCCACCATAATTTGCAATAGAATGAGCTGCAAAAGTGCGGTTCAAACCTACCGGGTCTTTAACAGGCCAATGGGGGAAACGATCTGTATCACAGAAATGTCGAAGATAGTACCGATTGCAGAACAATTCACCCTCTAATTGAGAGTAGACGATTCGAGGAATGCCAATGTGGTGATAGATTGCACGGACGTTACTCTTTAATCGGGGAGTGAAGTCAGCCAAATGTGCAGCAATCCTAGTTATCATAAACCGTCTAAATGGGAAGACATATTCAATCTATAACTACCTAAATGAAGAAGTAAAAGAGATGTAAACTTTCGCTAACCGCATTTCTTGATTCCAAATGGCTTCAGGTGTGTCAAAGTTGCCCAAGAAGATTTCAGCAAACTTTTCTGGCGGATGGTTCTCGAGGAATGCGATCATAGCTTCTGGGAGAATTTTGCTTAACACTGAGGGAAGACCTGTCTCAGAGGTCTCTTCAGCTTGAAGAAGATGAGTAGTCTTAAGGAAACGAGCAATAGGAAGGACATTGCTTCCAGTGTACATAAGAATGAAGAAGAATATTCCAGTGAGGTAAATTCGAGGAAGGCAGGGGTTTTGATCGACAACATGAAGAAGTAAGCTGGAGACACGTTCGACGAGCGGCGGGTCAAAGGTAAGTAGAAGCTGTACAATGTGAGGAAGGTTAAACGGATTAGAAATAGTTCTCCTTGGCCTAGGCAGGGGTCGAATAATACCTCCAGTAGCCTCATCTCTGGAAGCACTGCTTTCACACAACCGTCTCAGGACTTCCACACATCGAATAGCCAAGGCACTATGATCCAACATTGCGCCTCTACTGAAGCCCAGCTTAGCAATTAATTCATCTCCACTATGCTTCTCTTTGTCCTTCATATCAGAGGTTTCAGAGGATTCTTCCTCGTAGTCCTCACCATAGAGGAGACGGGGGACAGACCATCGAAGTTGGGCCACTCTATTGGCAGGCATCCAACCGAGGGTTGAAGCGGAAGGAGATTTTGACCCAACAGCAGAGGTTGTTGTGGCACCGAAACCGGAGAAACTCGAGGTACCGAAAACTTGGGCTTCCTCTTCCTCCTCTCCACCATCCATGTCGATGAAGACACCTTCAATACGACAACGCGGATGGCTGTCCAAACCCTGGGCGAAGACGTAAGTATTTGGCGCAAGAGTACCGTCTGAGAACTTTTGACGCATCTGGAAGAACAAGAGAAGTGGATCTGAAGGAAATCTTTGTTAAAGTATGAACTCTTCTACACTGTTAAATGCTAAAAGGTCTAGTTTGTGTCGCTATGAGAGGTACGGAAGAACGCGTTTACTCCAAAAAATTAATTAGCTAGACAATGACTACATATAAATAAATGTTATTTATTATTATTTTGTCAGCCTCTAATTAAAATAAAAGTGCGCCAAAACTGCATTAGGAGTACATAGTGAACCATGACCCTCATCTCTTAACGACGGTTTTAAATTAAGACTGAGACTTGTACTTATATGAATTTACGTATCGTTCTCTTCCTTCACCAATGTTCGATGAGCAATTTAGACACTTTTGATATCGACTCTCTAAATGCTATACACGTGAAACCTGCCCTAATCCCTATGTAGTCCACTAGGAAAGCGCTTTGCAACACATACCCGGATAGAGGGCTAGCATCATAGTGAGATACTTGTATTCTGTCAACCCTTCCCTTATTAGTCAGACTTAACGATTCCACTCACTGAAAGTGCACCAGTGGACATCGAACTTGTGACCTCTAACTGTGTAATTGACGAAACAATGTCAGTTTCATTCAAGATAATATCTAATTATTTACTGCAAACCTGAATTAGATTCATCATATTTTCATCTTCCTATCTCTGTCTCAGACGTGCTCTCCTAAATACGTTTTCTACCTATTGATTCCGAAATTTTGCTATCCCGTTTAGCAGTGAAAATTGTCTCAAGATAAAGACAACTCAGATGAACTAGAATGATGGTAACAAGTCTAGGCCCTTAACTTTCATAGTAGCATATAGAGAACCAGCAAAATTAACAAGAGGAAAAATACCTCTGCAAATGTGAATGGGCCCTCAGATGAGCCCTTGGGGTCTCCAGTTTTCCAGTACCACCATTCGCGTTGAGTTGTCCCACCACCCTCTGCAGCGTCAGGTTTCTCACTGTCACCCTTGAGCACGTTGGTTGCTGTGGGAACTGGGGCTCGTGAAGTGTGGAGATGGGCGAGACACGCCAAGTCTGTGACGACTCGTACACCATCAGCTTCAAGGAATTCGTCAGCATTGTACTGAAAAGAGATGATAAAAAACGCATCTCCAACTAGTTCTAGACAGTACTTCCACGTTAGAAATTGTGGGTTTCTTCCTATTTTTATTACTGTGCTATTCAGATGAACTGGACTCATTTAAAACATTTTAACTCTGTACAACATATACCTCATTTTAATATAAACTCCATGTATGTAAGATGCAGGCTCGTAACCTTGTTGAACAAAAGGGGAGCACACATGCCTACACAGACTATGGACTAATTATGAAGTCGAACAATGGAATGACTGTAATCATTAATTGGATCAAACAATGGGTTTCGCTCAAAGTGGAGTTTTTGGTCAACAAGGCAAGATGGCCACTTCCTCCTTTATACATATTGGTCCTTATATTCATCTTTCATACATCTTCTAGAAACCTTTATGTGTTTGCATACTTACTTGCCTTATCTATATGACGTGTGTTAATAAAGGTCTTAAAGGATGATTCTCTATGTATTGCCATAATTACTCTTTATTCGCATTCCCTATGAAAATGGTTTGGTTTTTCGTCCACGAAGGCGCAAGACGTCATTATTTTCCTACGATGCAAAACTCCTATCTGTCATGTTTAAACGCGTTTATGGATTACCTGCACCTGCACTCGTGGCTTCACGCGTGTGCTTGTCTGAGTGACTCTATATTCCCACCCAAACACATACATAGACGTACGCTTGTCATGCACCGGTTCCTACGCTTCCTACTCATCTCCTCATCTCTCTCTGTCTTATGCGTTTGAATTCTCCTTGTGGCTTGACCAATACATTTTGGCCTAGTCAGCTTTTGATGTTCTGCTCTGTAACTATTCTTCTTGTTGCAAGCCCCTACAGTAGGCTACAATCTATTTAGACCACGTATCATGCAAATGCTTTATTAGCAATTTACTAACAGTGAATCTAACAAACCACTTTGTGGCTCTGAAGGTGAAAGTGAAGACACTACCCAGTCTTTTGAAATTTCGCAATTTGACGTGAAATTTTTTCTATAAGAACGGGCTAGTGGAATACGTGATTAAAAAAGTGGTTTTTAAATGAAAATCAACATCCCTCAGAAATTAAATATCTGAAACAGTAAAGGTTATAAACACCGATACCAACTCGAACTCATGAGAAATCTTTACCTTTCAGGACCAAAATCGTAATATTTCACTTTTATGCCTAGTAGAACACAATAACACATAGCTCCAATAGTATGATGGTATGTAGTTAAATGCAACTGACTCTTTTAAAGGTAACGAGAAAATAACAGACGCAGAAATTGGAAAGGTGGTCGACAATATTTACAAATTGGAATGAAAGAACCCTTATGTGTTCTGAACCATTCATTTACATTTATCTCTATTTTCAAATTGCATTTATAGAGTACGAGGAAACCATCATTCGTCATCCATGACTTGAGATCCAAACGAGGCGTTAGAATCAAAACGGTTACAGGCGATAAGAACCCACTCTCAAAAGATGTTACACTTACCTTAGATATTGAGAGTTATACCTACCCCTACCCAAACTGAATCTAAGTATAAACCTAAATAGTCATGTAACTGCATAATCTCTCAACTTTGCACAACTGTTAAACCAACCTTGTTAATAACCAATTTTTCCAGCAACTGAATCAAGCAATCTCGTTCAGCAGCCGAGGGGGTTCTATCCAGCAGGTGTACTAACAGTGGAATATCCGATACCGCTCCTATTTCCTCATGACACCTTCCATAGACAATCGTCATGGCATTTAGGCAGAGGCAGCGCATAGACAGGAGTTGGTTGCCCTGCCTCCCCCCGCGAGTACCCTTCTTCCCACGTGGAAGTCTTCCTCCACCTAGAACAGTGGCCGAACTCATTGTTCCCAAGGCTGCGGTGTATTGAAGATAACGGCGGAAGAGTTCACTGAAGAATTCTCGGCTAGAGAAGGAAGAGAGAAGAGACGTGGAGTATTTGCATAACATCATAAAGAAAAAGGGTCTAATCTACGGTTTGTTGACCCAAGATATTAAATAAAATACTTTAACACTAAGTTGTAAGTTGCATTGCCTGAATATTTGAAGCTAATATAAAGTAACGCAATTAAAATTGGGCGCAGTAACTTATATGCCTATTGACTATTGCTACCGTTTAAACTAGTCAATAAAATGTCCAAAATACAAACGCAAGGTTAAATCAGCTAAATGTTATGCAGCTGTCATGAAAGCTATACGACCACACAACCGCTTTTATAAAGCGCCTGCCTGGAGATATAAATACGGTATACCGGAGCTGTCCTGCTACCCGTGGCCACCGACTCTCGCAGGACAGCTCGTTAAACTCTAAGCCACTAGCGTATAAATAACTTGATGGAAAACTTCCTAAGCCCATTAGGAGGTAATATTCACAATACCTGACTTGGGCGGAGAAAAGATATCCTGGAACCGACTTACGAGAAACTCATGTTCTACCTACTCTAATTGGTTAACCCCACGACTAGAAGTGCTCTGATGGGCATCGAACCAGAAACATCTAATTCCGCAGACAAGCACGTTAAAAACTAATTGCCGGCAAATTTGGTTAATATATTCTTACCTGTTTTTAATTCTTGATAACCCCATCTTCGAGGCATCATCAGTGGAATTCGAATCTGCTGAAGCAAGACGTTTGTCTTCTTCCAGTAATAACCGAAGGAAGTAATTTCCAACCCTCGGTTCGCCAGCCAGGCTATGATATCTCACTCGAAACTCAGAGTGATTCCACGACACCCCATTCACCTGAGCCAACAGACGAGCCACTTGTCTTTCCAGGGGATTCTTTTTATTGAATGGTGAGCCATCGGCGGCTTCTGTGATCTTCTCCATCTCTTTGCCTTCTTCACTCGCAGAAGCTGATGCACTTTCGGAAGGAGATGATGATGTGGTCTCCATAGTAACTTCTGAAGCCTCCGTGGCGATTTCAGGTTCACCATTCTCGACGGTGTCCGGATCTTGGAGGATTTCTGACTCATCTACTTCCTCCTGACGTGAATGAGAGAAGTACTCACATTCACGACGGTATTCACCCATTTCTTTTTCGATGGCGTCTTTCAGCTCATCTCGAGTCTAAAAGCAGGAAGGTTATTAATTTACGGAAAAATATCAGCCAGTTTAAATCAAAGCGAATGTTTTACTCGAACGATAATATCCAAACCTTATCACCGGTGATCACACATTATCTATGTAGGAACATGAGAAAGAAGATTAGGTAGGTGATTGACGAGTGGTTAGTGGCGGGAGATGACTAATTTGGAACACACTAGGGTTATATTCCGTTGCATTTGTCGCGGAATACTAATAGTGCTTCCTTTTGCTAATCGGGATGTCCAGAGTGTCAAGCTGCCAGTCTTGAGTGCCGGAATGGATAAATCTCCATCACAAAGTCACACATCTTTTGCAGAAAAGTACACATTTTTGGGGGTTCTGTTTGCCAGAATGGAAACAGAAAAGCTCATGAAGAGATACGCTCCAGCTGTTTGAAATTGTGAAAAAGTGATTGCTTCCTTCCACTCATGTGCTACTTAATGATTTTTGGTCCGTCTTTGTCTTTTTTACTCTTCTAGGCATGTGCGTCCTTGTTTATAAAATGTCCTCCAACAAATCCTCACTTTCAACAATATTCTACTGAGGAAATAAGCTCCTAAACTCAACTACAGCTGTTTTAAGGCAACTTTAAAGTCAAACGGAAACACGAATTAGAGCAATAAGGGTTAAACAATAAATATTAAAACGTAGAAAAAAGCAGCTGAACTGATTTCCGGACTCTCATTCTTAATGCCCCTAACTCTTCTTAAAATTGAAAAGTCTTTCTCAATCTATGAGTTTTAAAGTTTATCCATGGCAAAAACGTTGGTAAGCTTTTTGCTTTGTTATGATTTTTCAAGATTAAACTTTTAATCTTTAAAACTAAAATAATATGCAACTGTGCAAAAGCACACGAATATAGATAATTTTATCCAACACACTTTGAAACTTGAGCTTCGACCGAACTTATCATTTTGATACATCTCCGACCAGGAGAGGCACTAATGAATATTTGAGATCGGAACTGAAAGTATCAATTTTCAATCCAGTGAATAAATTATTAACAACTAAACTTCTCTTGCTTCAAGTCTATTCTACAATAAAAATAGTATTTGTTGGCCATATGGACCCTTTTCCTTTTCTTCACCACCAACATTTTCAATCTCTTGTTCAATCTTTATGCGATGCTGTGATTGATTTATACTTTTAAACGTGGCTCTTTGCGACTCTTCTGCTTCGGAGTGGTTAAATAAATAACGGTAAGAAGGACTAACCCTGAGATTCCAAATCAGATCCGGTTTAGCATGATCACGTTGAAAATGATAGTAAAAGAGAGCCCAGTTGAGATTTTGAGGTAACTCCACTGGCTTGCCATTCACTTGTGTGTCCGGTGTACCCAATTTAATCCGCATTTGTCGAGTCAGACGCAGTGAGACTGGTTTATCTTCAATATTTGGTGTTGAAGGCTAAAGATGGAGAATAAGACGCCATAATGAGGCAGCATTTACCTTTCGTGGTGTGAGACCTACTTTCACACGCCAGTGCTGAAGAATGCCATCCACGCGTTCTTGAAGTATGTACAAGGGCTCGGATTTCTTACTTTGAACTCGCAAAACGTGCTCCTACAAACAAAAGTGACAGTGTTCGGGGAAAAAGAGGTCATACGTACCTGAGCAAGCTGAAAGTTGTCTCGAACGAAAAGGTAGTCTTTTTCAGATTCTGGTGGAAGGTCGGAAGATTCAAGGAAGGAAAGTAGACCTTCGGGCTGAAAAAAGGTAAGATCATTCCTTCACAATAGCAGACTACACCATATTTTTAAGCTATCCTGAGTATACACAAGGCTATAGCGTACTTACCAATAGGTATCAAATTATAAACCTACAGATTGAATTGATCTTTCCTTACAACACCTAGAGTGCCTTGTCTTTTACTGATTGAGCCTTATTAAATCCTCTCAACTCAGCTGAAATTGGGAGAAAAATCTATACAAACCTGAGAGATGTGTCTCCTAATTCATCCCCAAGACGATCTTGCTTAAAGCATCGGTTTGTGACGAAGACCTTAGAAGTCAGAAGAACAATAGCATAAAAAGATAACACTATCCGTGGACCTTCCCTTTCAAAAATCGGAGTACAGATTTCGTCTCAGGGGTCAAGTTGTGTACGGTATATGAAACACGCATTTTGTAAAATGTTGGAGATTTTTCTGAAACTTTCCTTAATCGATTGAGTATATTTTTTTCAATTGGTATTAGAATACAAACGTTTAAATATGAGGTATTTCAAGAAGAATCGGGTTAAGAAGAAATTTACATCCAGAAATCTAATAGATATTTCCGCATATAAATAAATTTGGATAAATCATGGCTAAAAGCACGATTTAGGCCGATACTCAATTAAGTTAATGAAAACTAATGTAAATATATCCCGAGCACTATGGGCTTGAAGAAGTGAGCATACTAGAATTTGTAATCAAGCAATTTGTCACAGATTTATAAAACGATAAAAAACTTACAAAGATTCGTTTAAGGAGATCTTGTGCCTGAGCATTATTCTCTGCCCATAAAGCAATCAATTGGCGGGAAAGCTGTCTCAGAACAAGACTCCTTGGATCCGCATTCGTTGAGTTTGTTGCAGTGAAGCAGGAAATAGAAATATGTTGCAAAATAGCTCCCTCAACCAGAGCCATTTGTCGCAGTTGAGCCACAAGTTCCTCAGAGGCCTCGTCAATCAACGCACGCATCACCAAACCCGCACCCTTAACAATAGTCAAACTAGGATGCTGAAGTCAAAATAATTAGTTAACAGTCTATCTGACAAACTACTTAGAACAAGTAATTTTAGAAGCAGACTTACAGTGAATAGACGGAAAAGGGCACGACCACGTGAAGCGACTAAAGCAAGGAGAGCTTCAAAAGACTGTCCCTCGGAAGTCTCGGAATAGGGTAGACAGAGAGCATACGTGAAAAAATCCAGTAGACCTGAGATGACGAGAGAACCGGTACCACGGAGCTAACAGAAAAGTATATATTTAAACTACTTGATCCATTTAAGTAGATAATGTATTAAAACGCAAACTAACAGCGTGAAGAGTGAAGAGATTGACAAGCTGCCGCATAAATGGGACACTGGACATGATTGATGCTTTATTTAGCTGCTCTTGTCTCAAATCAGGATTATCATGCATGGGTTGCATCAGCGTATTTACAGCGTCGATAACAGCATGAGTTAGAGAGTCGTCATTCTGTGCCAATGCGGCTATTACTGCACGGCCGAGGTTTTCACGAACACTGCAACAAAAGGTGGTTTTAACAAACTAATGATAAGAAATTAGGTAGAATTAAATTCGAGTTGGACTACCCAGAGAGTTGAGTGAAGGATTCAAAACCGGCTTTTGATGCTACAAGACGTCTTATTGCCTGGAATCTTGCCTCCTCTAGTTGCAGACGAACTTCACGGTCAGATATACCTTTCTGACCGGTGAATTCACTGGCATTTATTACTGGTGTCTGCATCGAAATATTTCGTGTGAGTAGGACAATCAATGCATCTTTAATAAGCTTTTCTTTCTTTTCAGCGAAAATGCCCTGAAAATGGAGAGAAATTTAGTATTTTTGTTGAGAGTGAAATACTGTAGGGAAAATTTTCATGTATTTGCTCACATCTTGACTAACAGAATGGACCAAACCACTGTAAGCCACATTGGCGTTGAAGCGTTCAACCACCTCCCAAAATGAAATATCCTCTATAAGTTAAAACAAGGCAGAACAGTTTAATTCGATATTTACAGTTTAAAAGATTCGATTAAAATATTAGCTCTGATTGAAAAGTGGAATAACATAATCGTAGATGTTATACAGTACGAAAAAAGCAAGGACTAAAAAATAATAATGAAATGGTTCTGCTCTGATAGTCCCACAGAGAAAACATCAAAATAGAAGCTAAAACAAAAAAAAAATAAAAACCTAACAGGCTCCAAAATGTAATGGCCCTTATACAGGGATTCGTTACGACGAACAATTAGTGTTAACCAGAATATTCATAGCATTAATATGCTAATTCATAATCCAGAATGACAAAGGCCTTAGCCAAGAAAAAGCTCGACTACCGACCTTAATGTTAAAATTCAAGACTAAAGACCTTGTGTAGATACAAATGCGGGGAACCTGTGTTCTAATTTCAGCAAGCAGTCCATCTTGACTGCCTGATAAGAGGAATATATCGGACACAATGAACCCTACATTTAAGACATGGTATTAAAAATTGAAAGGAGAAAAGTTTACGGATTTGAGAGACCGACCTGAATATGATAAGTTTTCCATTTGGAATAACGGCTAAGTCCAAGAAATTTTATCGGATTTAGTTTGTCCACCACTTATAGCCGTTAAATTAAAACCATTCATATGAAAATGACTTCAATATTTACAAACGATGAGCCTAATAACACATTTAGATAGAGAAAAATCAGGACAAAACTAACACCGCAATTTTTTAATCAGTGTAAAATGGATTTGATTAGCAGAAAGCATTAATTCATTTAAAGTAAATTTTCTCAAACCCGTTAAAAAAAGGGTATTGAAAGGGTGTTCTGAAGGCGACCATGGTGAATAGAATTAATTAGCGTGGTTGACCACCCACATCACTCGAGCACAGAAGAACGTCAATCCCATAACATTTGACGAAGTAAACGCCACCCGTACACATTAAAGGAAAGTATTTTTCCACAGATTTTCTCATGAGAAACTTGCCTTCGGCTACCCTTCCATTGACCGATGCGATTGGTAATAAACCAACCTGAGCATGTGCCGATGAATACTGATTTTGTGACCTCCGATACGGCTGATATGCAAAATAATCGATACGGCACCGAGACGCAGTAATAAAAGTAGTAATTCATTAGTATTTACCAGGAGGTTGTCGAAGACACCTCAAATGCATCGATTCTACCTCCTCAGAAGATGAGACTGAAGTGGGTTGCATTCGAAGATGGCGTCGAGATGGTGTTGACCGAACACAAACATACTGATTACCACTAGCTCGAACTCCATCGAGTATTGAACAAAGGAGTGAGTCTCTGGCAAGGAAAAATATAACTTTGTTATACGCATACGCTAAAATCACCTATAATTCATTTGCATAGACAATTCTCACCTATCTGAAGAATAGTATTTGTGTACCTTTCCATTAGTGTACTCGATGCTCAAAGTCTGAGGCTCTCGCCGCGAGCGGATAAGAGCAAAGACCTAAACATTAAAGGGCAAAAAAGATTTAAGATTTCTTATTCTTATAAACTGCTGGACCTTGAAAAAACGTATCAATACATGCAAATTCACCACAACCTATCTCGAAGGGTTGAATTAATTCAATTGTTATTAGGTACAAATCTTAGCCCATACAAATCAACAGCTAAGTAACACTGAGAATGGGAATGTCGCCACCATTCAATCTTATAAACTCGCAGAAGTCTAAATACTTGTTTTCTTCTTGATTCATAAAAATTAGAACTAGATTTTGAAAGGTGGAATAGAGTACAGCAATATTATGGGTTTCACGTTGAGTGAAAGATCATGAGACATGCTATTTAAAAAAAATATATCACGCTGCTGATAGTTTCACGACCGAAAATCCAATTTTCATAATCTGCCTCTCTCTTCTCATTAAACGTATACGGCCTCATATCCAAATCGTGCCTTTGACAAAATAGATTAAACAACAAAAAATTAAGAAAAAATGGTGTAAAATATACAAGACTAGTTAATAAGAACGACACTGACATTAAGGACTAAGGCCTGTTGATTAAACTTTCTAAAGTCATCAAGATCTATTAAACTCACGGCAAAAGTACATCTGATCAATTTCTATTGATCCAATGGATTAAATCGAAATTGAAACACATGGTACAAATATATAGAATATATAAAATTACTAAATAGTTGCTTAGGGATAACATGAGCCACCTTACATAATGAAGAGGTTGAGCTGAGACTGGTCTATAGGAAATTGGATCTCTTTCTACCAATAACTGTTCAGTTAAACAGAGAGTTCTGGAGATTGGGAAAGCACTTTCACCATGTCGATAAGGTGCCACTTTTTGGACAATAAACTCTGCAGTTGATACCATATTCTCTGGCCTATCAAAACACAAAATAAGTTAATGAAATAACCGCTAAAAAGTGTTTAATTACGATGCAATTGGTCCAAGCCGCAATTGCTTGCAGTGCTCAAGTGTTAAAGGTGCGGGTGTTCGATTAAGAACTAAACCCAAATATGTAGCTGATGCTTCTGATGCTGCATTCATCAGAGCTGTTGGATCGGTACACCGGAATAAGTGCTAGAAAGGAATGTCATATTTAACATTACTTCGACTTACAATACGCTCTTGGCTGCCACTGGCTATAGCAAAAGCACCGTTCAAACCGGTCACCTAAATTATAACACAGTTATTACTCATATATTAATAGTAGGAGATTATTATTATAAAAATAAATCTTGGCTTACCGGAGCTAAGTAATTGATATCTCGATATGTGTAGCAGGCCACTCTCGTACCATCTGACTGATCAATTTGATCAATCGATATAGGCGTGATTTCAAGAAAGACTGGTTTCTCTTTATCGGACCAGTTTATTTTTACAGCCGGAACTTTCTAGAAGACAGATAATGGCATTAAAACCCCATTGGGAGAATAATAAACACTAAAACCATGTATCGACACACTTTAAAATAAAAAACACTGCCGAATCAATAATATTAGCATGGTTATTAGATAGTCACTGTGTGCGTTCGATAAATATAAGAGTCATACGACCCTAAAATGACAACACAAAGACCGTTTACGACAAACACTGACGTTGCAACCGTGTTTAGATTGAAATCAAATAAATAAACCGAAGTAAAAACTGGACTTACGATATTAGGACGAGGTTTATCAGCAAACAGACTGCGAAATCTCTGTAAAAAGAAACGAAGTAGAGATGAGAGATTGAACACATTAATATTTAAGTTTTGTCTAAAGGGGAGAATGAATGTTGATAAATTCGCAAGAAAAATTACTATTCTTACAGCAAAGTAGAGGATAGATGAAACTAGTGAAGATATTTTTGGCATTACCTTTACTAACAGATTCTTCAAAATGAATTTGCTGAATTCAGATTTAAGGATTTGTACAAATGAGAAAAAATTTAATTTACTTATTCAAAATTAAAATCACATTCCATGACAAATTAAGGGCAATGAAAAGTTACTTCTTAAAAGAGTGTTAATGGTAAATGTATTCAACCAATATTACGGGAATAATGTCATGGGCTTTGGCAACAAATATCCAAAGATGTTCCAATGTCATCAAGCTTCCAACTGTAATTTGATAGTTGTAAATCGATTGAATCAACCATTACACAATCCCACAATTTTTGATCTGAAGAAATTTCACTTCTACCTACTATATGGCATATAAAATGTGTCGATAGGTTAACATTTATTTATATAACATTAGTTGAATAAAACCCTAATCTGCTCTGCTTTTTTTAAGATCATGAAAACTGCGTAAGATTATGAAACATCAATCAGTTTTCTCGAACTCTGGAGAAAAAAATACATCAATTGAAGTGGTAAGAGTGGCCATGTTAATCAATCAACAGACTAATAGGCACCTGATATCGTAAGCAAGGACTCGCTCAGTAATTGTGAGGGCGATTAATCAAATATGAACCATCAAGCAAATGTTATACAACTCGATTCCAAAACTCATATGAAGGAAAACTCCTTCATGATCAACTTCATATTCAAAATCTTTTACGATCCCTCCTCTTTATCCTTTATTGAACTTTTCCGTCATCCAACTTCAGTTGCTTTCCCACGATGAAAAATAACATATCTAATTCAGTTGATACGAGTTAAAAGATTAGACATATTTATGGACTCTGAAAATCAAAAGACCAAACTAATTATTTTTTCGGGAAACCGATTCCTACATATAGTCTGAGTGCTGATAATGAACTCGCATATTGGTTATCGATATTCTTGCGACTCGTTGTGGATTACCAACTAGACAATAACACACTACAGTATACATTGTCATCTCCTTTATTGGTCAAAAAATCAACAGAGACAGGTCTTTTATTTATATTTGATTAACTTTAACTAATATGTTTGGTTATACATTTCACAGGATGGTAAGAAATAACATTCAAATCCATTTAAGCAAACTTAAGTCCTAAATCCATCACGGAAAGCATTAACAATAAGTAATTCGAGTAGAGCGAAGGTATTCTGAGGCTCCTCTTATGAAAAAATCGCATTGTACCAATCAATTGGCCAAATATACCACTTAACGCCCTACTGTGAGCATCGATCCCGAGACGGCTAGTTTGGTAGATTGCAACTTACCCATTAACAACACAATTCAGTTAGGAAAGCGTTTTCAACACATCCACTGTAATGGTAGGATCATAGAACCTCCCTAATGAAAAACTGATTCTACCACCCTCTTTATTAGCCAGACCTAATCGTAGTAGTTAGACATTCCACCCACAAGATTTTCACCCACGGGCATCAAACCAATAAAAGTTGTCTTCAAAGACGAGAACGTTATCCACTGAGTATAAAACTTATTACTTCAAATCTGGCACAAGTGCATATCGGCTTTTTAACTAGTCTAACCTTGCTTATACATTTTATTTAACTACATAAGTACCCCCAGAACTGATAAAGGGGGGAATTCATTTATCCATATTTTGATTGTAATGAGTAATACAGAAGCAATTATCAATTCTCTAAAAGTGCATGCAACAAATCTGGGATGACAACCCACAACTATTCTACCCCAAACATTACTCATTTTCTATAGTATCATTTCTTTTTCACAACAGAACTATTACAGCTTGACTAAATTTGTAATTAAATGTCATTTTAAGCTTCTGTGAGGTTAAGGATCTCAAAATCGATGATCATGAGTTCAATCTAATGGCTAGTCATATTGGGTTTTATAATACGAGTTTCTCAATAAAAGATCTTCAGTATATTTCTTATCTGCTCAAGATGAAAGATTTCTTCAAGCAATAACCATCACAACATCCCACGCTTATTTTATATTTGCAAATGTCAATGATACAATGAAAATAAAGCTTGCATCCACGATTAGTAATGTACTCCAAGCATGCGATAGTAAAAACTTACCAGCAAATCTGTTAATATTTCCGTTCGGTACTCGGATAAAAAGAGCATATTCTTTCGACCTCCTGGACTATCAGTGACTAAGTTAAATTTTTGTAATCCATTCGAGTTATTCGCTTTTGCGGCACCATTATCTGGTCGAACAGATATTATCTCCTCGTAGAGCCACTAAAGAAATCAAGACAAAGTGTAACAAAGTCAAAGGTGGGGAAGAGGGCTGAGGATAATCAACGAACCTGATTGGTAACTCGAAAATCTTCTTTTTTATAGGTGGTTATACCCTGGGTACCGATTGAAAGTATTCGTTTATAACTATAATGCAAAAAATACGTTAAGGTAAAGAAAGCTAGTAAGGAAAAATAAATCTATTGAATCTATTTAGTTCGAGGAAAGAAATAATCTAGATGACAAATAACCTAAAGGCAAAATTTGTTAACTCATCCACTTTGATAGTGTTGAGGATACTGTCTCTAAAGTAAGAGTATCTTTAACGAAATCGACTCAAAAAAAACGAATTGGAAGGTGGACGAAACAAGGAATATTATTTCAATAATATACGTACCTTCGTTTCCATGCGTTCTTTGTGAGAAGATAGCTAGTCAAGTTGACATTTGACTGCATACGCGGATGGCGTTTGTCACCGAACTAAAAAGTGAATAAAATGTTAGAAAAAGTAATCTAAAGACGAGTATTTAGAGTACCGAAAACAACAAGAAGTCTTAGTGAGGGAAATGCTACTGAAAGTTTTCACAAATAATTAACGAGAGAAAGGGATAAAAATTTTCGATAATAATGAAATAGTTACCACATTTCCTTAACCAGTACAATTATCTGATGACCAGTGTCAAGTTATAATGAATTCAGCCGTTCTAATGAGACAAATGACGTAAAGAGACGAAAAATACAATGAACATATTAAACTTCACACAAAATTCTTAGGAAAAGAGAACAGACTATCATGCGAAAAAAGTTTACGGTCAAACACTTTTCATAAAAGTAGTTAGAATGTGGTCTAACGAAATTAACAAATAATAGCAATCATCAAATGATTTTACCTCAATAATAATGTTGTATCTTAAACTGAAATTAGTCATCTCTTACCATAGCTATTATATGTAATTTCGATTATAGACAATAAGCAAATATAATTGACCTATTGAGTCAGAGTAAAGCGTCTGTTAGGTATTAGTTGGACCAATGATAATTAAAATTTCCAGTAAGAATTGTGCTATATTTTTATAGTAAAATATTCTTTTCAATAAAACCTTTAAAACTGCTTTCTAATGGTTAATATTAATATTTGTCTACATAATCTATTGGAATATTTTCAATTTCTATCTTTTTAACAGTGATATATAGGATTCTTTTTGACGTAAGTCATTACATTCGATTTTAATGAAATGTGTTGAATTATTAATTAAATAAAATATTAAGGTTAAGTATATAGGAACGGTTTTAGGACCACTTCTGTTTTGGAAAGTAAAATACAGCATATGCGGGATATCTACTATCTATTCTAAATTCACATTTGCCGACAAAGGAAAGTGTTTTAGTAAAGTGAACCGAAGATAAGACAAGATATGAAGGGATAAATCCGATTGTAGGTAATCAGCGGTTATCACATTCACTCGTGTGCATTTCATATTAAGCACTGGTTTCGAACTTTAGCAGTCAGTGAAGTTGTTTTATTGTGTGATTATTTTCGATGCATAGACGTCCTGCTCTTTCTTCATGTAATGAATTTTCAGCTGTTATTATTATTTTTATTCTGCCTCACCAATTAGTAATTAAATGTCATCGTCCTTGTACTTTTCCCAAACTTCGCCATTTCCCCAAAAAGTAATTTTTACATGTTAGATCCTATATTTTCTATATTTAATTTCCTTTAATATGGACAAATTTATTTTTATTACGGTAGCAAGTAGCGTGTAATATAGATTGCCTATTGTAAGAATGACCGAACGTAGATGGAAGGATTTTTTGTGTGATAATTGCAACTTTTTTTCACAATAATTAGTACAGTAATGAGAGGAAAGCAGAGTAGGACTTAACTTATAGAAAGACGCTTATTATATTGGGTTCTGCCGTTCGTGGCAAATATTCTCTCTTCAGGAGGCGCTATAGGTGGTTCAACGTGGTCATGCGTGATAAAAAACATGTTTGACATTATGTAGGCATTGTTCACCAACTTTGCACTAGTTTTCCATTTGGTTCTCTCGAAGTAAATCAATTCAGGCGCCTCATTTTCATTTTTCTTTGATCTCTTGCTATGTTGAGATTCGACCCAGATTTCCGTCCCTCCTGGATAGGGAACCCAATGTTAGGAAATTGAACAATGGATCCCTTTGAGTCTTCAAAATATCTATCCCGCGTCACTACTAATCGGTGAGATTTAATTACTCGTCCTCAGAGTGGTGTTTGAAATTGTTAACCTGTTATAACGTGACTAGAAGTCCTGGTAGTATATTGCAGAGGCAACAATCTAGAAAAATCGGTAATATAGCAACTTAACACAGAAGCCACTGACCCATGACAGAGCACAAGACACGTAATAGTCAATACGTGTGCATTAACGAAACTCTTTCTCAATTACTATCGGCTTATCAATTATCAAGTATCTTTTATCATTGGGGAAATAAAGAAAGAAATGACATTGTTATTTATAGAAGAAATATTGGGAGCGGGGGAAAATAACTATCATTTCTTCTAACATAACCGTACTGTAACCCCAAGGTCTCTGCGGATAAACGTCGTGTGTCCTCAGGTGATATATATTATCGATCGGAATAAACTAATTAAGTATACCTCGGATGATCGTTGCAAAGGCACAGTTTCGCCTCGGCGATATTCGAAACCGGTCCTTCTGTTCATGCTATCCCTCCTGTTCCTACAACCATCCCGATTAATTAAATGTACACACATAATTATGTTCTCGCGCGCGTCCTCATTCAAGTGACGAATATAAATTGGCTTTCAATACACACCTATCGAAGGGGTACGCGCAGACCTCTGCTCATCAGACACATCCTCCTACGCTGTCTTCTAATCCCCTTCGTTCTTCAGTTCTCTCTTAGCTTTTGGAAGTCTCTACTGCAGTTTGTTCAATACATCTCGGTTTAATCAACTCTTGGTATCCTGCTCCACCATTGCTGTTAGTCCTTACTCAGACGGAAACAAATTCTCGTTTCAAACTTAAATCTGCTGCAAAACCGTGAACCGCTAGTGTTCAACTTGAGAGCACCTGAAAATGACCAATCATCTATCCACGGAAGAGACTCTCATCCTTTCCTCCAATCATCCAACGAATACCAGAAACAGTCACAAGATGCTGATTTTGCGGAGGACGTCACTATCGTCGAGACTGCCCTTCCAAAGATGTCGTTGCTAGAACTGCAGCGAAAATGGCCACAAAGAAGGCTTTTGTCGAGAATCTTCTACAGGCAGCTTGAGGCAGAACCCGAACTATAAGAGGGGGTTAACTCATATGATACAGAGCTGTGGTACGTTAATTATTGAACATATGCTGATCCAAGGACATCTCTTGCCGTGTTTGGATAATCCTCTCCTGCATTGGAATTTAGATGTCAAGATTTGAGGACATCGTGCGAACTGATGTGGCTGCCAAAACTACTTTGTGTCTCGACAAAATGCGGCTCGAAGCGCGTATATGGTCTGAGGAATCATCTCTATGTTCCAGAAATATCGTTTAAGTCACCAATTAGCAGCCGCCATCATCATCAAGCGGCGATACCTACGATGTGGAGACCGGAAAAGACACTTGGGTTCACAATCACAAGAAACTCAGACTGAGAGGGTTTGATTTATCAATTTGTGAAAGACACCATTCTTTACACAATCTCGATGCTATTAAGTTTTTGTATTATACACCTTACAGCTCTCATTCTCAAACAGCCTGTGGTCTTCCGGTGTAGTGCAACGCCGCGAATGAAAGATCAAGATATTTTCACCCATTTTCTACCAGAACTCAATGCCTTTCTTCTCGTCTTCCGGTTGATCTTGCGAAAAAGACGGACGAGTGATCAAATCTACGAACGGGTGTAGTACGTATAAGAAGATAATATTTTCCACCTTTTAATTCCCTTCTATTCGAACGAATTTATTTACATTACGAAATCGGAAAGCAGGCTTCGGTTATGATATTCTTCTGGTAAGAGCACATCATCAGCCTGCAGATGTCAATCAACACCTTGGGAGCATTAATGATAAGGTCTTGACTGTAGTATTCATAGGCGGTCCATTTATTTGTGCGTAGATATTACACGCGAAACTACTGACCTCTCATGAGGAAGTGTTTTTATAAAACCCAACTTGTTAATCAATTAATTAGGGTGGATTTCCAGGTCACCATCGTTCGGTTCTATTGGGAAGAGCGATTTGGATCTACTTCACATTCAATGCCTATCATTGTTCCACATTCTCCCTAAAATCTGATCGTTCCTGTTTGTGAGTTTGGTTAATCCATTTTAACATTGATCACAGATTATCCTTATTCCATTTCCCTATATTAAGTCCAATTAAATTTCATAACAAGTGAATTGTTGCTCTTCTTTGTGAATACACCTTACCGACGCATAGATTCCCTAAGAAAGTGCACTAGTTACAAGAATAACCCAAAAACACTAAAATACAAACGATACATGTCGCCATATCAAGATTAGACGCACGATTTTGTATCGATAGGTCGATTTGTATTATGCGCCATTCGGATAAAAGGCAATTAAAAGAAGCGTGAATCAAAGGGTTGAAAATAGAGAATGGCGTATATGAGAATTATTTTTGGAGAAAATATTATGCTCTTTCATGTGGCAATCGCAATGTCGCGGTTGTTGATCGTTTTATCAATATATTTTGTTCAATACACTCTTGTGCGTAATTCAATTTTTCGATGTCATTCTTTCCAAATCGGTGGTTCTGTGAAATTCCCAAACTACCATCTGGAAAAAATCCAAAATGTTATTTTCTACCTTCTGTATAATCCATATCACCATACTCACGTCATAAAGCTATTTCCCATAGGACGGATACAGTTGCGTACTGTTATCTACAGAACTACAAGAGCTTATTTTAATGAGGACCCAGGTTAGCTAGGTCACGATTCAATTGATCTCTTACTGATTACTGAATCTGTTTTGATTGTATTCGGATGTTAACTCCTATTGCATGAGTTAATCCCCTGTACAGAATCCGGTTTGTGTAATAGGAAGTACGCAGGACACGCACATTGAATCACTTGGCTGGTTGATTAAATATTGAGACTCACACATAAACCCCGTCAAAGCGCTTAGCTTTCTGTCTCATAATTTCTTTTTCACGTACACTGTTTAGATGTGCAACCAGTTTCTTTATTTCCAACTTTCTCTAGATTATTTCCTTTCTCCTCCTCTACGACGGTCCACTGCATGACTAATCCAACTCAATTCCTGCTCTCTGGGATCTGGGAATGGCTGTTGCATCTCAATGGCATCATTCTGTAAAAGGATTGCTACAAGTCAAACTCTGACGAATTGTTAGTTGTCTTACCGTTGAGATTAATGCTGCTCTGCGTGACATATTTTTCAGGAAGATATACAATCTTTTTTCCTTAACTGCAAGTGTCTAAATCCCAGTTTGTTGAAGATATCTCCAGAAGTGTGGTCTCATTTATTTACGCAACTACTCATAAGAGACTCGCGTCAATGACCTAAAGATAATGAGCATATTAAAAATTTTTAATGAAATTGACTCCCTATACATTTCCACAGTTATACTTTGTGAGCGGAATAATCAAACATACTAGTTAAATATGACTGATATAGAGTGTGACAGAATTTGAATCTCTTACCACAGAGGCCTCGTCATACCACTCTACCAAAGATGAGCGTTGGGAAGCACTTTCCTAAATGGACCTGGAAATCAATATCTTAGTTATTAGTTCTCAATTAGAACAAAAGAAACAAGAAGTCAATTGAATGATTATTATCAATGAAACAATATAAGGAAGAAGCTAGTGAATCGATGCACATGTGTGAGCGTGTGTTTACTTAAAAAACGAGGGGAAAAAACTCAAGGCACTATTCATTATCATCATCATGAAAGTAAGATTTCTAGAAGTCTGAGCAGGACGTCATCTCACAGGTCATCACCACCTAAAATAGGGAAAAAAGAGAATATTAAATTCAAGCATATACGTAGATTTGCCAACAATAATTTCAAAAACCAACTGTACCATTTTAAGGGATTATTTTCTATGTGCTTCTCAAACGTTCTATGGAAATGCAAACGTTGCTTCATACGTCTACTCTATGCTAAATGTCAGATGATTTTTTATTGGATACTCATCAGACTAATAATATACTGTAAGCTATCAAGTACGTTGCTACTGTAGAATTAGAAATAGACCATGACGGCCAACACATGGACCAAGAAAAGGCCTTATCTGTAAAATCTCTCTTAATCGAGACATATTCAGACCACGCAGAACGCATATTGTGTAGACGAATTAATGTCTACATAGTACGTCCTTTGTGTTGTTAGTTCCTCAATGAATCTCCGACCTATCCCAATCTTCTCAAAAGATTTTGTCAAAAACAGATCACAAGCTTCCGGTTAACGATAGGAAATAATTGTAACAGAATATTTCATTTCTAAACAATTACCCCCAGACTGCTGGCATAATGCAGATGAGTATTCTAATTTCTCCTACTGATTCAGTTGGAATAAACAACATTCCAATAACTAGATAGTTGATAAGCAGGGTACTTGAAAAAGGTACACACACGACGACCCACAGGTCTGCTAACGTGACAAATAAACTAGATTAAACATTTAAACATCTTATTTTGTCCTGTTTCATAATTCTAAGTTGACACACTCAGATCTCCTATATTTTACTTTCTCTTCTTATCCCACTACCATACGATTGTCCACTACACCCGTTACCTAACGTAGCTCTTTCTGTTGAATTTTGAAAAGGCTGTCGTATCTTGCTAGCCTTTAAGAATATCATCAACCTTGTTAGGGTCAAGCCCTTAGTTTTAGTGCCAAGATTAGTATTATCAAACCATCTGTGTAACACTTTTGTTACGTTTGAGATAGCTAGAGGGGAAACTCAAGTCAATTTTAAATCGCCTCAATGATTATTTGAATACTACCAATTGTAGACTCCATAGCTTTATATACGCGAATAATAAGGTCACTAGCCTAAGATGCAATTTTCAAGGGCACTTACTGGCACGGTAGTAGACAAAGGTTTTGGGTCCACGATAGGTCTCTGGTACAGGCGGGAACATCGATTCATCGGGAAATTGGAATCTAGATTCCCAGGAATCTGTTTCTCGTACTGGCAGTGAGGGAGCAACTCGATCATTCTTGGTGATTTGGTAAGTAGGTATGTAGGTTCCTCCGCCTACCCCTATACCGTTTGGTGGATTATGTGGAGGTGGTGGTGGGGCCTTGGTAGAGAAAATTCGATAAATATAAAGAAAATCCACTCTAAACAGGAAATAAGTAGCACTTGAAATGAGCTGATAGAAATACTATGCCGGAAGCATGCAGATGATTATTCAAGCAGGAAACCACCTTAATTATGGATACAATTACCAAATATTATTTAAGGAAACTGATCAATCAAGTAAATAAAAAGAAAAATATATATTATAACAAATTATAAAAATCAAATTCACTCCCAACGAAATAAAGAGACCACTTAAACGGGAAAATGAATATTAATTGGAATGAAATAGTAGGAATAGTATGAAGAGAGCATGCAGATGGATCAAGCAGGGAACAACCATATATGCTGCATTCCACTTAAATAGGTAAGTAATCAGAGTTTAACATGAAGTGATAAGAGTAATAAGCAGATGATTCGATCAGGAAGTCATCCAAAATAAACAACATATTCTATTTAATTGAATGCATAAGTAGCATAGGTAGTTTAAAGAATAGAGAGAAGAGTAAGGAAATCAGATAACGAGAAAATAAGTTGAAAATAAAGTGTAATTCAAAATATGGAAACGGTTTATTTGTCAACAAATTGAGGAAATCTGATTCACTTAATGCTAGAAAATCTCCTTAACTAGAGAGTACTTTTCTAAAAATCCGGTTCGTACAAGCTATCCTCAATGGAAGATAAAGAGGAGATTCAATCGAAATAAGGGATATTTAGTCTATAAGAAAAGATATTCTACGTTAACATAATTCAGAAGGAAAACCAATGTCGAAGGTCCCAAACACACTTCACATCGAGTAGAGAAAAAATAGATAACAAGAAAGGGAAAATCACATGACCCAGGTGCACCTAATTGCTTTTTGGTAACGAAATAAATCTCCTGATCGCTACACACACCTCTGCGACGTCATCCAACGTAATTTGCCAAACACTTGGTGAATCACGAATAAGTGCGACTCATATTTGAAAAGATTTCAGTATAAAAAGGTATCTATAAAAATGGGACTGGCGTAACCACCATTCTTCAAACTTAGACAATTTTACATGTTAGATTTCTTTTGGCATCAGACAACTCAGAACTGAATTGTGAAATGAGTGGCCATGAAGCTATAAGAAATTTAAAAAATCCGTCTATGAAAATTAGAGCAATTATGTTCCAATTGTATTGAAAACTCTTCTCCAAAAGAAATGGACTACCCACGAATTCTGAAGGTGTTAAGGATAGTGGTGCAAATTGCAACCGGCGAACTAAAGATAACTTTATCTTTCCAATGAGAAGTCTTCAAATTTCATCATTTTGCGCGTTTGTAATACGAACATCATCTGATCAATTTTGTCAAGCAAAATGGACTGAATACAATTTTAATAATTGATAATTGGAAAAAATTTGACAGAGGCCTGCACAATAATGGCCTAATACAAGATGAGGGTTCAAATCTTAGACAACTCGAATGTCTCTGATTTGACATGAGGGCAAAAATTAACATATGCATGGCAGACTCTTTTCTCATTCATTTTACACTTGCTCGGACGGAATTTGTTTGATTTGAATACTTCATGATCCATTCTGTCAAAAAGGACGGACGAAATAAACGTTATGGACAACAAAGTTTTGTACCTCTCAAAAAATACTATTACTGAGAAAGTGAAATTTGAACATTTTCGGTTTGACACCGGGATTTCTAACAAAGCTCTAGTTACAAGTGTTGCTCCTTTGTTATTTAAACTTTCGAATACTAGATATTTTGATAACTACTCTTTGTGTAGCTGGGAATGAAGCCTCCTCATTGCTATTTTGCTTGTTAAATAGCAGCTAAACAACTCCTTATAACCAAGCTTCATATAAACCGTTTACATTCTTAACAGTTAAGAGAAATCTTAGTTTGGGTTGCAAGTCCTTTTTCTTCTTCTTCATGGGTCTGAACAACCATGATTGCCTCAATAAGCAGTCTAAACGATATAAGTGATTGTAAATCATTCTAAAAATGACGTAAAAGATTTTTATTATATTAATAATCACTTAATAATGCTTTGCGTATTACTAAACCTCTTTAAATGTGCATGTAATATAACTTGAAATTACCCTGAACAGGAAAAGAATGATTCGAGAAGAATAACCACTGAAGTAATGATAAGGTCAGATAGGAATTAATATATTTCAACAAAGCCATTGCCATTGACAATAACCTCAGTTATAATTATATTATTCGGTTAGTGTGCGATAACTAAATAACAGGCTTCTAGTAGTCTCCTTGTTTTTCTTCTCAGGAATACTTAGGAGAAAATATGATATAGTAGCCTCAGTGGCCTGAGATATTCGCGTTATAATATGCAGTCCTTTCAAATACTGAATTTCAATTACGAAATACGATAAAGGCAATGAAGAAATACGCGATGAAAAGTATGCAGAATTCTGAGACACAACCTACTGAAATAAGTATAAATATTCACACTCAACATTGAAACATCATTAGCAAGGCCATTTACTTATAAGGAAGATATTAAACAACCGAGTTTACTCAATTGGAATGTGTCACGACACACACAGAGTTTAAATTGACCAATCGTAATGCCAAACACTGATTTAAAATAAAACGGATGGAGTAGTGTGAGGTATCGCGTTAGACATAAACACGAGGGATTACTCTACATTTTTAAAACTCATCTTGATTCGCATTATGAAAAAACATTGATTTTTCTCCTTTATGTCCCTATGACTCAATCCCCATCTGCCATGTCTACACAAATTTATCAATATCCTTTTTTACACAACTGTTCCGTTTCATTTAAAAGTACACTGCATTCATACTTCACGCACGTCATTGCCCAAGTGACTCATACAGTCATTGAATTTCCACTCCTATACATAAAAAACGCACACACTTTATCTGCTCATATGTTGCCCTTTCATCTCTCGTTTCTCCCTTTCTTCAATTCTCATTTTGATTTATTCAATATGTTTTAGCCTACGCGACCCTTTGTGCGCCACTTTTTGGAATTATTATCTGCTGTTATTAGCTGTTAGCTGGGGTCTTAGCTTCTACAATCAAGATCTGGTTCATCAGTTCCTACAAATTTGTGACCTCGGATCTTGTTACTCTTACTCCTACATACATATCTCTGACAATTGAAAAGGGAAAATATGGATTTGGATACCTTCAATGGATTTGAAGGTATTTTCGATTTGACAAATGATTTCCGAGGATACATGTGAAACACAAATAAAAAACATAGGTGACGAGGCATATAATTAAACATGCTTTATAGAAGCGCATCAAGCGGGCATTTCATACTCAAATTTGACGGCGTATGACAACATGGAACAGCTAACTAACCTGGGGTTTAGGTCGAAAACTTCGGGGAGCACCGTTAACACAATTCTGTAATAAATCCAGTTGGAAAAGAACAAGTAACCCAGTTTGAGGGAACACAAAGAAAAGAAAGTGGAGATGAATGATAAAAAACACGTAAAAATACCGGATTTGGTGCTCGAGGAGCATCACGTCTAGGTCTTAAAGGTTGGGGTTGAGGCTGTTGTTGAGCGGTGAGAACAGGGATTACTGGTGAGGGATTCAATTCCGCTTGAGAAGGCCTAGGAGGTGGTGGTGGTGGTGGTGGTGCTGGAGCAGAAACAAACTTGGGGGATTGTGACTGAAACGAAAGAGATGGCCGTTTGACTGGTGACTGCAAGTCGGGCTAAAAAGGTTTAAATAGGCATTCTTACTTCGATTTTCTATCAAACCGATTTACCATGCCTCACAAATGAAGCTGTATTAATTAGCACAGACGATTTTATTTAGGTCTCTTTAAAATAAGTTTATCTCTTCATAATGCTCGGCTCGGTAAGCATTCTCTTAGCGTAAAAAGCAGTGAAATAAATGAAGTAGGCTCTAGGGAAATTGACACATTTATCATGCATCAGGTAACATGCCGGTAGACTGGAGTAAGAGAATAAGAAAACAAATAGTCACGATGAAACACATAATGACAAAACATGCCGATCATCAGATGTAAGACGTAAGGGATCACATAAAGGGTATATCTATTCCGGCGGCTTCTTGGAACGCTATAATTATAAGAAAGAATTTTATTTATATCCTATTTCAGTAGCAGATTCGACCAATATGCAGTATTTCACTAGTGAATATTCAAATTTTATAAATAGACTCTTGTATTTGTATTCAAAAACACAACAATCAACACACATTTAGTACAATTTATAGTAGGCTATTGAATTTCAACAGTTTAATTACGTGCAAAATCACCCTACTCGGGTGATCAATCAAAAAATCAAATTGATGTGGAAATTTGCAAATGGATGATTAGACTATTGAATATTCCTAATAAAGCAATCTTTACACGAAAATCAAATGATACTAGGCAAAGCTGACAATTGTTTACATGTCTCCAATATACTTCTTATAACACCATAAATTTTCAATTAGTACAAGTCAGACACATTGTATACTTGGGAAATCAAAATGGATTTGTATTTTACGTATTCAAAGTAATATATGATAACATACTCTTCAAACTTTGATAATTTATGAAGTGAAATCTAATTAGTATATGTAGGGAAAAGGTTGCATCAAAAGTACAATTTGGACCGTAGATATGTATCTTTCAAAATAATATGTGCTGAATAGAAAGATAATATTGAGGATTTTAGTCTTGAAAATAAAATGCATACATAGTTCCAGTTTTGGTCTCCTTGCCTGAGATTTTTGAGTGTTTTTAGAGTTTAACCTTCTAGATAAGTGAGTGAAAATTGTGAATACCAGTATTCTAAGAGAGGAAGTTTGCATTTTCGAAATTCTGTATTTAATAATCCGATTCAAAATAAACTAATTGGAGAGGGAAACGTACACCCAAATCGACCAGGTTTTAAAAGATCGAGTGGCGGTGCTATACATCTTTAGGGACAGAGAGTCATCATTCAGCATAAGCAATAGGATTTTTGTCCTCTAATAATAAGAGAGCAGAATGATATGCGGTTCAACATAGCACATCTCACTAAAGTTCGCTCAAGGACAGCCAAGAAATTTTGAATTTTGCATAGTTCACATATCGTACCCAAAAACTTAGCTGTTAAGAAAATTAAATATATTTAGATAAGTCGATATAGGAAAATGCTGTACACGGTAAATACATACAATTTATGCGACACCCTGTAAATTCAATAAAAGTGGAGAAATTTGTTCGCTAAATGAACACAGGCGGTCCTTTAGAGAGTAAGTGTGAACCTTACCAGAAAAATTACAACATAAAATTACAAACATATATTTAATACGACTTAATCGAACTTTGGTGGCACTTGGGGTTTAATTTAGTACACATACAGTTGTAAAATGCGACGCTAAGCAAAACGTCGTTTAGAGGACAAAGTGTGTACTGTATCATTTGAAGTAAATCCGAAATCAATCTATTTAGATTATTGAAATGAATAAAAGTATATAATCTATCGGTGGCCGGGCGAGTATCATTACTATTATCCATGGCAAAAGAAAAATTTTACGACTTTTAACCACAGAGAAGCATCAAAACACGAGGAACAGTAACATGGTCTGATAAAGGGGAGGGGATGATGGAGATTTAGGGGAATAAGTCAAGGCATTTGAATTCTGTATTCATTAAACTATCTTATTGCTCTAAAGTTCAAATGTAAGGATTTGACCTCTAGGTTTTTGAGTGGATTCATGTCTGCAGATTCATCGGTTAGATTATTAAAGTGAGTAGTTAGCTATGCCATCTAAAAATGTGTAGGTCCCTTCTAATAAAAAATAGCAACAATTTAAACATATTTTAAACAGTCCCTAAGACTTCTATTGATAAGAAACTGAATACCGCCTTAAAAACTTGATTAATTAATAATAAACGCAGTTTCTACAATTAGGTAAAGTTACAGCTCGACTGAACTGTTTAATGAGAAATAAACTAAGCTACCACAAAAATGAGACAAAATCGGGAAGAACAGGGAGAACGCGGCAGTCTTGTAACCAGCAATCAGAAAAGTGGTTAAGTGGAGAGGTGAAGTTAAAAAAGCAAGCGCTCGGTAATACGGCGAAAGACTTAAAGTCCGAAGAATGTGTAATACACAGATCGAAGTGAAAAAAGCAGAAACGTGAAAAATCGATAAGTACATCAAGATAAAAAAATATATTAGATAAGGCGTAGTCATTGCATGTTTTTTTACTCGATAAGTTAATAGAATGAAAATGTGAGCCCTAAATATTACAAACTATACTTCTCCACTATACTCACAGAAGAAAACACAAATCTGTGTACGATAATGTGCATGCGTTAAAAAGATACCAAAAGAGCTACGAACCATTTGTCAAGTTTACGTCATGAAAGTTTTAATTTGCTGTAAACCTATATAACTCTTCTTGCTTGACTTGATTCATTGAGTTTAATTTAAGAAAGTTAAAATATGCCAAATTAGGCAAAGAGATATATTGTATTTATGTGAAAAATAAAATACGATGTGAAGAGAACGCGTTCTAAAACATTAAAGACTACATGAGTGCTTCTCATTCACTAGAGTTCACTCAAGGAAGACTTTGCATTGTTCAGATCAAGTAAATTGCTTAAAATCATTCTGCTTTCTAAGCTTTTTGGAAAAAAAATTACGTAATTAGTTGATCAGTAAGCGCAGATATGGAGAACAAAAATTTGCTAAGTAATTCAGGGAATGAATCCTGAAATTTGAATTTTGGAAAACAAACAAACCATTAAACAAATACTATTCAACCCAAATCCAAAAATCAACTGGAGCAAGGTCATTCTGCTACTATGACTGGTTGCAAAGTGTTTTTTATCTCCTTCCCTTTATCTTTTACTGAACTATTTACTGCTACCCGACTTCGATTGCTTTTCAGTAATAAAATAATAGCAAATTTTCCGCCTTGCGTGGGTTATAAAATAATTTCACGTTCGATGATTAAGTTCTGGTACCATTGATCAGAGGTACACATTGACCACTGGCGCACATTAAAAAAATAAAACTGTTTCTTCACACCGGAAAGATAACAGTCTAATAATACTGATAAATTTGACGCTGAGAAAAGCCAATAGGACCAATGGAGCTTCGTTTTCAAAACTTTACCTCTTTTAAGCCAGAATTATTGAAGAAAAAACACACAAAGGGAACTAGAAGTCAAATAAAGCTTATATTTATGAAACCACCAAGAAATATTTAGTCACATGATTGAATACGTGAACATGAAGCAGAAAATGTATTGATTAGCAACATATATTTGAGGCGCTGACTAAAGTGACTTGTTATGCACTAATATCAGATAATACTTATATCACTTCAGTATCCACAGAGTCAACAAAAGAAAGTCAAAAGCTTTAAATAAAGACGCAGCAAATATATTAGTGGTAAATAGCTGCATAAAATTCGTTGGTAAAAGCAATACTCAAATATTATTTCAGCTTCCAAAGTCGTGAGACAAAATTTACTCTACAAGTGAACTACGATCAATTAGTCTTTTAAATAAAAAAAATTTCATATAACACCAATTGCATACAAAATATAACACACTAGACTTAATCACAAGTAACATAAAGATAATGTCAAACAGCCACAAAATAAAAATTTTTGGCAATACAGGGCCTTAGTATTATTATAAGAAGTTACAATACAATATACTCAATCATTTTAATCATATGTAATCTTAAGGCTGGTTAAACAGTTGAAGAACACCAACGACATTTCTGGCAAAGGTAAGAACAGATAAATCTGACCGGCTCTGTTAGATTTAAAATGCCTTTACTAGTCTCGTCTACCGGTTTATGGCTGTAAAAATAAGTAAATGAATCAAAGTTGCATAACCAATGATTCGATTTAATAACCTAGGTCTAAAACTCAGAATGTCGACAATGCAGACTCACCCAGAAAATTATTGGTCAAACAGTAAAAACTGAGCTTTAGAATACGTAGAATTACATAACGAAGTGAATTATACCACTTATGAGAAATGCGTAATTCAATGCAATCATAATTCAAATATATTAGCCATCTTTATAATTTCCTTACACATTTCATTTCTTACTAGAGGTTTTTGCTACATTGATGTCCCATAATTACAAACTGGAAGTTTTCTTCTGCATTGTCATGGATAATGCTCATAGAACTTTCACTCCAGTGAATCAAATATTTCCAAGAGTGGCTCAAGACACTACGCGTGCTTAGTACAACTTGCTTAGTGAGAAGGAAAGAAAATGACTTGAGAAAGTCGCATTTTGCCGCTCTTCACTTGACCACCTGTTCACTAAAAGCAAGCCAATGAGTGTAGTACAAGTGCACGTTGACTACTAAGGTTCAAATTTACTTCATTAACAAATAATAAACGGACGCCCTAGCTACTATTGCTAAGAATGTGGTATTATCATTTCAGCACGCCATTTAAATGATAACTTTTCATCGAATCTCCTATAAATCTTCTCCATTCCTTTTTTAATACTTTTCTTCCTTTTACGTGACTTCTTCATATTTCCTTTGCAAGAATTTCCCACCTTGATTCAACCTGATCATAATATTCGGTTTCGACGTCGAAAAGACGCTCCGGTGATCTGATAAACTTTGAGCTTGACGTTTGGTCAGTTTTTCTTTTAGATTGTTGTCCGGCCAATTGAACTCTTTCAACTGTATATATCAGTCATTTTAATTGACCTAATGCTGATGTTTCCCCTACGTTTTGAATGAGTAGCTTTCGCGATGACGTTTTGTCCCAAACATAGGTGATTTAAATATGGCTAGTTATAGAATAAACTCTTTAGGTATCTAAGTGGATGCCCTTTGAACAAACGACACACATAACTGAACAAATTAGGTCGCAACACTCCAGTTTACTTATGCTTAAAAAACCATCGCCTAGCATCACTGGCTATCCTGCCACCTATCTGCTAATTATCACCGTAGTAAATAAACCTTTAATACAACTGTGCCTGCCTCTTACTATTACGGTCAACTACATAGATAGCTACAATGACTAAAATGAAGAGAGGAGACAAGATACGTACTTACCCGAGGAGCAGCAGCGGGCATAGAAGCTCCTCCAAACATAGCATTAAGTTTGGCTCTGATATCCCCACTTGAGGGCACAGCTCCACCTGCGCCACCCATTGGGGGTCCCATTGGTCGGCCGCCGCCGCCACCGCTGCCGCCGCCACCGCCGCCGCTGCCGCCGCCGCCGCCAGCTGAGAAGAGATAAAATACATCGACTGGCTAGATCGAAACTACCATTTTGGATACTATTAATACGACATGAAAGAGTGTAGGCTAACCAATCCTGTGTAGTTCGCAATACGTTACAAACTGAGACTATCGATAACAGAAAAAGCTCATAAGATATGAAATACGTAGGTAGTTGATAAAATAGATCAGGTTAAACCTCAGTCTCGATATACTCGCGATACCAGAGCGCTCCTTAAGTTTTAGTAGCTTAAACAAAGGAAAATGCAAGGTCAACTTGAGATAAGATAGGTATTATACACGCAAGTATAAAATTGATTCTTTTCTGTATGCTTTTGGTAACGATTTGACCTAAACTAATCAGAATTGTGCAATTATATACGATTAATCACTACAGTAAGAAATAACTCTAAAAAGCTTTAAAAAATCGTTTTCCTTTACCCCCTATCGCATACAGGTGGATAAAGAGGAATTTAGACTAACTGGAAACAGTACTGCATCCGGATTTAAAAAAACTGACGAAATTCATAGTAGAGATAAGCCAGGCTTTTCTAAGGTATACATATGCCTGACCATAAATATATATTATACAGCCGGACACCCAATCAGCGATAATTTCCATCATCAACAACGACCTTGTCTTCTTAATTCTACATCGAGGCCTGCGTAGATCGATGGAGCTAAATAGGTCACTGATTCGACGTTCAAACATGTGTATTCAAGAGAAACATTAAGATCTTGGTCTGGTCTACCTATTGATCTCAATAAGTTGTTAGCCTCTACTAGAATATAAGATGTGGCCCTGTAACGATAAGCTCTTTCTTGGTCTTTGGGTGTAGTTCTTAATGCGTTATAAATTTATGAACGGACTAATTCAAACTTGAGGCCCGATAATCAATTTTTTATAGAATAAACAAAAGGGGGTTTTCAAATAATGGCAAAAATTACAGATTGCTGGCAAAAAAGGGTCAAACTAACGATAAATTTGCCACAGAACGTCGTATATATGTTCTCATTTGCTTCTAACCAAACATAGATCCAATTAAGACTCATAATTCATAAAAAGTCAGCATTTACATTGGTACATAGAGACCGTGAGTTCGTGGTGGCAGAATGGGAATTTCTCATTAAAGCAGACCTTGAAGACCTCTCTTCTACAAAATTCCTGTACTGTAGGAATCGGGAGGATGAACATGGCTGACTTCGTATCTCAATTAACCCTGAACCCTTCGAACATGTAGTGATATTATCGACTAATTACTCTTAACTGCTCTAACCCTCAAGCCCGTTAAGTAAAGCGTTTTTTAACACTCACCTTGGATATAGGGATGAAAGACTCGATTTCTCCTAAATCATTCATTTGTCAGAATTAGTTAGTGCGATTAGCCATTCTGTTCACCAGATTTGCCCCATCGACATTGAAGCAATGACCACCGACTTCGAAGAATTTCATCATGGATACCATGATGCAATGCTACTATGTTGTAATTTCCTTTTGCTTATCGACTTTGTTCGGTTCATAGTTCATTCTATCACTTTTCCCATTTTATATACCGTTAAATAAACACAACTTCAATTTATTAAACTCAAGGCTACCATGTGCTTTGTATTTACTCCTAATATGAGCATTGTGTAATCATCTCCGTCTGTATTCCCATTTTGGGTTCGAAAAACAGAAGTTCTGACAAGTTTGCCTTGTATTGCAGTGGTTTCTCTCAATCCTTGAAGGCAAAGTGTTAGGAAAAATCGACTAAATTATGAGTTCAGTAGTTTTATTTAGAAATCCGACCTCAACGACATAAGCGGACAACCCAAAGAAAACAATTGAAAGCAACGCCTTCTTGATTTCCTTGCCATTCTTCGCTTTTCGGGATTAAAAATTTCAAAATAGCCTTCGATAATGGTTAATTATACATTAAGAAGGAATAGTGATTGTCATTATAACTAAAAACAGAGCAAACGTATAATTCAGACGAGATCAGAGTATCAACTGTTGAGACCATCCCACGCCACTTTTACAAATCTAACGTCAAAAGAAACAAATATTTTCAAAGTATTCACAAAAAATGTATGATCCTGAGATACTAATTCAAAAATAGCGCAGGCTATTGAAACGCACACAAGGGTAAAATGAAATGGAGAACTAATCCTTAGTTCACATTACACATTTAATGGATAAAATAAGAGAGTGAAGAACAAAATTATTAGAGTTCGCCTTGGGTAAACCCTAGTGAAATCTTATATTGATCAACCAGTTCGTGACATTGAATTTATTCAGGAAATTTGGATGTTAGAAAATGAAAATAACCGAGAAGTAAAAAGCCAGCAACCTGAATTCAACTTCGAACCTTGCAAGACTCTTTTGGTGTCATGGTTTTATTTCGTACTTACACTAGATCCCATTCGCTTAATCAAAATTGGAATGATTTGCCGTTCCTTGTGTTCTCAGTATGAAAATGGCATTTTGCGCCTTACCATGTGTAACTAAGATAATATAGAATATATTACGAAATTCTGAGTCTTAGTAACAATCATCTAGAAAGTACCCCTCATAAAGATAAGATGTGAGTGACAATGTACAAAAAAACATACACGTACTTAGTAAATTAAGGTACTGATGTGTCACTCATCATATCTTCGACCATCTCCCAACTTGATAAGACCTTTGTATCCAGGCTTAAATCTAGAAAACAGAGTATGGCCTAGAAGGTCCTATTTGTTTTATTAGTAGCCTGTTAAAATGTATGCAAATCAGATCTCCAAAATCCAGTCCATTTTGTATCACAGTTGAATGGACTAATTCATTTACAATTAGTCTTGATTTATGAGCATAATTGGGTTGATGATTTAGCGGCATGGGGTGGTTAGTTATTGAATCACTCCAGGTGATTCAATTACTCAATGCTTAGGATCATTCAATAAAAATTATGAAAAGAATGAATGTTGAAGTATCAGATTTTGACGATATAAAGTGTTTACAACCATATTGATACTTGGTTACACATTCTGAAGGCTCTGTCTTATCGAGGATGTACGATTATTTGTATTGACCAACTTATTAATACAAGTCAATGAAGAGGAAAGCGAAATAGCTTTACGAAATCATAGTTGATACCACTCATCGGGTTGGCGATGACCACTCTAATCGACAGACGTCTACCCGTTCTGAATTACACTTTATTATTAGCGGTTCTGAAAGAGATTTTTGACAATTTCATGGTTGCCATCTTAATGTCAAGACTAGTATAAAGCGCTAATTATAATCCACATAAATGCCATGGTTCTTCCAAGATAAGTGCTTGAAGGTAGTTACTAATTCCAGAGATGGAAATAAAAAAAGATAAAGTCATGGATAATAAGTTGCAGTGAACAGCCAAATTAGACATAGCTAACTGTATTTAATAAAAAATGTTCGAACAGAGGAATGCTAAGAACAAGTAACAACTGCTAGTTTCAATTAAACGAAACAAACAGGCCCCAAAAGAAAGAAACACGGCGTGTTTTTATGCATCTATTACGAAACAGTATAAAATTAGTAGTTTGTAAATACCTCAAGTATTTCTTACATCTAAGATTAAAATAATACTAAAATATAACTGGGTGCGGATCATTTTAGCAGCAACAATTCATTCACAAAAGCGAAAATACAAAGAATAAAAATGCTAAATGCTAAATACATATTGAAAATACTATACATCTCAAATTATACATAAAGTAAACTTAGAGCCGAGGTCGTACTTCGGTCACTATCATGTAATCAAGCACACTCACCTCACCTACAAAACATTCACTACCAAATTCAAAAGGATTACTAAAAATATCTGCAACCCAATGCCAATTGAATTATGCTACTAAAATGGTACATATAAGTAGACTTACAAACGAGAGCAGCACTCCGATCATTTTTCAGGGAATCAGGGACCTTCTTGAGTTGAGTACCCTTTCTAATATCAGCGAGAAAGGCAGGTTGTCCGCCACCGCCCCCACCCCCGATTGAAGGGGGTGGAGGTCCCGGGGGTGGTGGAGGAGGTGGTGGTGGTGGTCCTGACATTTGGTGGTAGTTCTGATTTCTCGAAAAAAGGATTCAAATCAAACTGAAAGCAGAAAACAAAGATGGAGGAGATGTAAGAACAAGCAATTCGGTCATATGTAGTGACCTGGTTGCCTGACAATATCTACATTTATACATAATGTCATTGCCGATGAGCTCTTTTGCCTTTAGGTAAAAACTAAATGTCATAAATGGTAGCGGATTAGTCCAATTTGATTCCCTTCTGAATGGCTGAGTGAAAAAAGCCGTGTTTAATCATATCTGTCTTGGCCTTCTTTCGTATTGGATGTATAATTTAATGATAATGCGAATGTTGAACCAAATTCCGCGATATTAGAGCAGAATAAGATCTTGGCGGAAGTAAAAAAGGACATAGAAATCGATCTACAAGCAAAGAAGCGGAAAATACAGATATTTAATTCCTGACAATAATTACTTAGCAGCAAATATTTTTGTGGAGTGGAGCGGAGTGGGGGCACAATGACATAATTAAGAGTAATAGAGCATCACTAATATTTTAATCAATAAACTGATACGACACTTCGGTCGTCTCCTTTACTTAACTTCAATATGCAGACCTGATCCAATTTACTTACAAAGCGTACTATCAGTACCCGAAATAAGCTACTTCAAGGCACATAGAAGGAGGTCATCTAATAATCACTGACGCGAGCCGAGATAAGCTTGATGAATTTAAAAAGTATATATATTATTTTTTGTTGTTTATATCAGTAGACAAAAATAACAGTTATCAAGTACTATGGAGACTATCTGACAATCTCCAAATAAAGAGTAAAAACAACTTGATGACAATCAGTGTGGGAAACATTTAATTTTGGAATTTTCGGTGAAGTCATTAATTAAAATAAATAAATGCTATAATAGGCAACGCTATGATGTGAACTAAAAGGAAATGAGCTGAATTTAAACATAAAGCAACCATTTCTAAACAAGAATAATACAAAACAAGTCACCGTTCATTGCCGTTAAAAAATAACAGCATTACGATACAAGTGAACATTCGCCAATAAATACTATTAGCTAAGTATTATTAGCAAACAAAATAAACTTCTTTACTGCAATTAAAGATTAATTAAATTTGATGGATTCACATGAGTAGCACTTCAAAATTGTACTATATACACAAAAAATCAAAATAAACAAAATGCGTTTTGAGAACCTAAAAAAACCTAGAAAATGCTTTAACAGCTTAGAGAGATAACGTTTGACACTACTGGAGATGAAATGTTCGATAGGTACAAAAAAACTTAAAGATATAGAGAAGAAAGAAGAGTTATTTAATACTTCTCTAATTGCAGTAGATAACTATTAAAAAAAGCGATGAACAGAATAACAGAGGTAAATTTGAAATAGATACAAAAATACGAGCTTAAGTGAAAAATAACTAAGTTTAAGTAAGATGGACGGAAAAAATAACTACAAAACATTACATAAAATACTAATGCAAAACAAGAAAAAGATGAGATCATAAAGCTTGTAACAGGAGTTATGCACTTAAAGGTCCATCTTTTTTAATGGAAATTAAAAAGAAATTGTTCACCAAATAAATTATCAGTGGTTAAATAAAAGGAAAGAAATTGTCACCGACCCAATAATCTTGTAAAGCAGTTTTATAATAACAAACTCCGAAACAAGTAGACAAGCAGTATGGGTCTTGGAATAAAACTACATCTTAGGGATTTAAGGCAAAGCACGATTACTTAAAAAGAAGAAAAACATACCACCGACGAACGAACGAGGAAGTACAGGACTGCAGTAAGCAGATAATACTCACAATGGGTCAATTTTATTGGTTAAGGAGAAATTAACAGTTTGCGTTAATTGATATCCTATATTAAACCTTATGAAAATTAAAAATACATAAAGATAGTTAAAATAAATTATTTATTTTTTGCATTTTTGCGTCATTGCCATTGATAAAGGATAAAATTCAAACATAAAATGTTCAGTTTGAAAAAGAATCTAACTTAACTGACTAAATTTTGATATATAACTTTAATTGTATCGTTATAAAGTGCCTTGACTATCCTATTCTGCAACTCATCTCTGAATCATTTTTCGCTAAGGTCGTCTTTCATTAATTTTAGTGTCGAATAGCCTGTTTGTTGGGTCGTTTTCCTCTTAATAGTTTTGCTTTATTTTCTTCATGTAATTTGCTTACGATATTCCAAATGCACCCAATAGGATTTATACGACGAATCTTGTCCCTCAAAATTCTATCCTCTAAACAATCACGTTTTGTGATTGTTCTCTCCCTAACATTCCTTCTATTCTATATTGAATGTTTCTTTATTATTTTTGACATATTGGGCCAGCATACTATGCTTTATAATTTCTTCATTGTATGTGCGGGTTTCCTCTTCCTCAATGTTCTTTATAATTTGCTATTCATAATAATCACTGATCCATCAATTGCTAAGTTAATGATCGCCCAACGATGTGGTCCAGATTGGTCTTATTGTATACGTTGTGAATCAGTTCGACCACCTAGAGCTCATCATTGTCGTCAATGCGACGTTTGTGTTATTCGTTTTGATCATCACTGTACCTTTCTGGGTAAGATATTACCATTATTCTAATTATCTTCTGCAATTCGGTGATGTTTATTTGCTCTTTTATTCAGCACAGTGTATTGGTTTGGCGAATATGAAATACTTTATGCATCTGCTCATTCAAATCTCAATATGCTGTTTCATTGCAACGGGATTCAATTTCCTATACGTTTTCCGTTTTATCTACTCTGATTGGTACATTTGGCAAACTCTACTTTGTATCCTTAATCCCGCTCCTTTTGTCTTCATTGGTTGGCTCTCTTGGCGTCAGTTCTTCCTTTGTCTCATGACATCCCTGTGCACTATTTTTGGTCCAGCAACGGCTATCTTCTTCATTTATCACCTTCGTCGGATCCTACGCAATCAAACTTGTGTGGAAGTACTGATTGCTAGTGCTAAGAATCCCTCTCAAATTAGCTATGATAATGCTGATTTGCGACCACTGAACTTTGATCTTGGTTGGAGGAGTAATTTGGAACAGGTGATGGGAAAGAGATGGCTTGTTGGATTCTTCCTTCCTTTCATTTCATCCCAGCAGACAATCGACGGACTCAGTTATCCCCTTGCTGAAAATTGACTTTTGACTGTGCATCTATAGTTATTTTTTTATTGAAGCTCAACCTATGAGCTTTAAATGAAATTTTGTCTTTTCGTTTCGAGTGCCTTTTGCAGGACATTTTCCACTTACGTAGAAAAGTAATATAACTGATGGTTATAAAGTGTATAAGGAAAGAGTTAAAACTTCGCCTGTCATCCGAATTTTTAATTCGAAAAAGGAGAAGTAAATTCGTTATCGTAAAATAGTATGCATTAATGGTTAGGAAATGAATTGAATACAATATGAAGAGTGTAAAGCATTAAGTACTCTAGAAGCATAGAAATTGGACTTATTACTGGTAAATTACGATTAATAGGGAAAGGAACGGCAATAGAGGAGAGCGAATGCTGTCTTATGTCTGAACTTTTAAATCATCAGTACGTCTGCTCTTTAGATAATTCTTTCTATGTAGCATCGGCACAGGGGACTGTATGACAATTTCAATTGATCTCAAAATATCATCGTTTTACGTACGTTCTCGGGACAAAGATTTGTCATTTGGTTGATAAGTAAAAGTCTTTGATGATAATTTGGCAGTACCTTTAAATTATCCCTATCTATTACGATGAATCGATAAATATTTTATTTGTGGTGTAAGTTCAAATAAGCGAGGAGGTATTTTACATTTTCAAGTCATACGAGTCGCATCTGATTTGATTAATCTACTCGTTTTCAATGGCTGGAATTTCAGTAGTATGTTGGCTTTCATATCATCTTCTCTGTAAAGACTGCTGGGTCTTTTGTGTCGACGCTTTATCGTTCGTTTCTTTTCTGATATGAATGCCTACCATCGTCCCTCGAGCAGCACAGCATCATGTGTATTACGAAACCCGAAGGAGGGAGAGGTTCGAGAGTGATTTCGAAGAACTTTAGGTGTGCCTGAATCTTAAGTACATTCATAGGAGCTATAAGTACCCTTCTTTATCTCTTCAGCGAAAGAAAGATTTCATTCCCTATTTATCTCTCACATTATATCTCTTTCCCTCCAGTGCAATTAATAAAATTTACAAAAGAAATCAAATTCGTATTGATTTTGAGCGTGTCTGTCCAATGCATGTGATACCTCGTTAAACCGCCTAGGTGCGAAGCGTACTGAATTAATATCAAACTTTATTTGCTTGAGATCCAAGCGGCGACAAGTCAGAGGCAAATTTCTATCAATCGTAGATCTGTCAGTTTAAATGTCACCTGTAGGTCCATGAGATCGCATAAACCATTCAAAAATCTAATACATTTTAATGTGCGGTATTCTTATGTGTATTCGCAAAAGCACGAAGGGCTGCCGTTTGTCTTTTTTCACTGATGAATTACAAGTATGCACATAGGTTTCTTTCGAAATTAAAAATAATTGCAATCATAAAACTAAACCATGCATTTAAAAATTATTTTTTATTTTATAGCATTTTGTTATGGTTTGAATTTGAATAGAGATATACATAGAAATATTTCGAAATTGTTGGCAAAAATATTTACAACAGACAGAATAAAAAGTTTTGTAATTTAAAACACTTCCACACCGTTGCATTGCGAAAAATCAAATTTCCGTCGCTATGGTCAGTCTGCCTACTAGATACGGCCAAAATGCAGGCGGCTCAGATCCGGAGAGAAGGAAACTAGAGAGAATGCTCTTCAAAGCACTAAGTTAACTAAGCAAGACTATATATAAATGAATTTAAGTCGTTGTCATGTTGTTGATGTTTAGAGGTCAAAAGACCACCAGATTGATAACAGTCTAAGGCCCGAATAAACGTCGAGTCGTAAGCAGCGGCGTGCACCAGCACATGATAAAGATCACTGGCGAATTAGGGACAGTTATAAGCTGCAAGCACACTAGAATCAAAGGAGAGCACACGTGTGCACGCAGATTGGGTCGAACATGGGAGGAACTCGACCGCTGGCTAGATTAGGCCAAATAGTGATCTTCATGGTTGTTGTTGTTGTTGTTGTTGTTGTTAAATCATTTTATGAATCTTAAAATGATAATGTTGAAAAATTGAACAAGATTTAGCTATATTATCAAATGTAACGATATAATCTTCGAGGTAAAAATTCAAGAAATTATAACCTTTTGGGTGAATAACAAACAATTATATACTTATCCACAACCAAAAAATAAATTACAATTCTTAATTGTGGGAAGCAACTGAAATCGATTACTAGAAAGTTCAATAAATGGTAAAGTGGAGAGGATCAAAAGGATACAGAGAGCAACGTCAAGGTATCAAAGTCTTACTTTGGTTGATCTTTGGACTTGAGTTACACAATACTTGCTAAATGGTCAGTTCACGTTTCAAACTTCACAACTCATCCCCTGGATTTCAGTAAGTTCTTGTCAACAATGTTGAGTGCTTTTGATCGTTTTTTTATTAAGAAGGGTCGATCCTACATTTCTGTTTATTTTTAAATACGACGATTAAGATAATATGACCTTACAAGAATTTCAGCTGCTAACAATTTTACCATAGCAAAGATAATGTGGCTAAAAATGTTATGTTAGTAGACCGCCATAAGCAATGTTCACCCAACGTGAACAATAAAATAACTATCATAATATCAGTCACTTGTATGTTATTGATTTTTACTCATAGCTGTTATTGTTGTTTAATAGTGATGCACCTTAAATGTCGCGCCCATGAAATTGTAATAAAATTACAACTCATATAAGTCCTACCCTATTTAAATTTTAAGCAGAATTCAAGTAGAATCCTGAAGTTTATTAGAGAAGTAAACAACAATTGCGTCTAGAGTTCAAAATACACTCAGCTTCATATCCACAGACATTGGTGAATAGGGTTCAAAGATGTATAAACTTTGCATCATAATTGAAGAAGCTATCAACTCAGCTAACAAGTGGAAGTACTTGATCGCCAGTCCGACGATCTCCAGATTAGTCAGAATTTCATTCTTGTCATCTTCAAATTTTAAAAATTCTTGTTTTCGTTTCTCTTTATTTAGGGTTATGCGTTGCATCTACTGGCATCATTTGCCGGATTTCTTCTAGAGTGAAATTATCACTTTCAAAGTAAGTCGATTTCGTTCAGAAGGAGGCTAGATAGCATTATCATGCCTTGACTTTTTTTAAAGATGGGGAGAATGAACTGAATTATATGGGAAGAATCATTAGCTTCGTTTTGTAATGACTGATTACAGTTTTCTATTAGGCAGTGCCTTTTATTTATCTTGTAGGAGGATTTCAAGGTTGCATTCCTCTATTTAGATATCTTTGTAATCTCAACAAAGTCGAAGATACTATTTTTCAGAGTATTTGGATTGATTTAAGCTAACTAAAAGGAAACGAGAGCGAGTATTCCTTAAAGATTATTATGTTTGATTAAAACTCTCCTTAAGTTCAAAACAGCCGCATTTACCGTAATGCAATTGCTACTTATTTAAATTCAATTGTTGTTTTATATAGATAAAAACTAAATGTATTATAATCATGATATCCAAAAGAACTATATTTATTTTCTCTTTCATTTTCAAAGACAAAATTTTCATTTAACTATAACCTGTAATTTTAAATAAGTTGAATGCAGCTAACTATATCTACTGAAGCAAAACGAAAAGTAAGACGTTTACAAAGAAAGGGCTGCTATGAAAAGTCTTCATAGTTCTCTAACATTATAACTTAATTTATATCATTAAATACACACGGTAACTAAGCAGAAAGTATAAATAAAACCATGGCTCAAACGTGTCAATTCTAAGGTAATTTTCGATCTAATAGGATTATCGTAGTAAAATCCTTGACACAGTCGATTCTTATTTTAATATTTTAAAACCCCATCTCATAGAAAAGCAGTACATATTTACTACCATAGGGAACGCTACTTCACAAAAGCTTCAAGTGTCAGTTTAATGGATGCTTTCGTTCTTAGAAAAGACAATGGCGATAAAAATACCACATTATTATTGCCCCTAGAGACACAAAAAATGGCTATTTTTAATTATGGAAAACAGCCGAATTTATTTAACAGAAAGACCAATAAATAACAAGGGGGAGGGAATTAAAAAGATATTTAGAGTGAAGTCGAGGTACCAATAGTCTTACCATATTTGGTTTTTTAATTCGAGTTGTATAATAGTTACCTACCGGGTTGTCTACCCTTAGAATTCAAATTGCAAGAGACCCGCCCTGGATCACTGAGTACGCTCTTGTCAAGTGTATTTTAACCGGATTTCTAAACATGATAATCAGTCCTGCTACTTCTTTTCATTTTTCTTACAAAGAGTGAGAAGCCAAAATGATCTTACACGATATTCCTGATCTTAACATAGTAGAGCGGAGATTGCTAAAATTTCATGCATCGAAGTGCCGCTACCATTCATGAAATAAAGCGCAATATCAGTCTATATAGGAGGGATAGTTTAGGTGATAAATATTGCTAACGAACAAACGTACCTAGTTTATTAGATGCAATGCTAAATGGCAACCTATTTTTATCATACAGAGCTACGTAGTGAGCTAAAAAAAACCCTGACCAGAGCAGTGTCAATCGCAAGTGAAGCTATTTTTATAGTCTAACTGAGTTGGGCAAACAGGATACAATTATCCTTTTCAAATATAAATTATGGGAACTGAAATGACCGTTCGCGTGTTGGACGATCTCTGGGAAAAGAAGGAGGGCGATGGGAAGGAGAACTGGGTAATGCGCCCCAGGACTATTAGAAGTAGCCCACAACCTTGGATCGAACTGAAGCGCGCAGAATGGATGAATAAGGGAGTTCAATCAGTCTGTTGGCTAAATCAGGCTATATTTGGTCGATATTGCTCATGCTGGAGGTAGGCGGACATGTGGCAAATGACTATCCACTGTCAAAATTTCCAATGTTTATATTTCTTGGTCCAAATTTCTATCTTTCATACATCTTATAAATTTTATACCCTTTCATATTCGCTTGTCTTATCTACATGATGGGCATTAATAAAGATCACGTTTCCATCATTGTCTGATTTCGTGGTATTTGTCCGTCGATAATCAGCGCGCATGTATGAATCAGTAGATGAGCAACACATAGAGACACTGAGAAGACCCGTGATTCAGCATGTGCGAGTACTACAGATTCAACGGATTGAATCTCCTCTACACTATCCCCATAATCATAATTCTAAGATTAGGTATCTGGTTTTCAGAATCTTGTAATACATATTGACGATTTCATTATATTTCTTTTATAAGACCTTAACTATTAATTTTTTAATTAAAATGGATATGAATTTTTATCCCTATATATCTTCGCCCTTATTAGTCATAGCATTTTGTAATTACCAATTATATTAATAATCTGGGCTCACGAATTTGCAAAATATTCTAGCAGTTGATTAAAAGGGATCGAATGGAAGTACATAGTGAGGTCCGAATATCAAGAATCATCCCTCATTTGAATTTCGGACACATTGAATATGGCTACTTCCTTCGTATCTTACGTCGATAGCGATTCACTTTGCAACAAGATTTTATCTCCTAAAAAAATATAGTAATTAATGGGTAATGGAACGCATAATAATGCAAATTTATAGAGGGATGATTAGCACTCGGGATTAGGGAAAATGGGAATCGGTTCGATTAGCATGTTCGACAAACACGAATCCCTCTCTCATCGCGCGCCACACTGCAATGTTCAATAGCAAATAGCGCGTTACATCGGGGTGTTTCATTTTTTAAGCGGTGTAATTCATTTGCAATACTTAGATGTTCTAAAGCGTAGTTTTCCTTATTCGATTCCTTGGCGAGTTTAAAGAATGGCTGACGATGCCACTTTCATTCATTTTGTATCTTCTTACAGCCATGAGCAGGTAGGTGATACTAGCGAAAGCATTTTAAAATAACGGAACACACTTATGTTTTTCACAGTCGCTTTCTTCACGAGTTACTTCTAATGAGTTTATTCGTTACACTTATCCCATCTTCGAGGCTAGGGAGAATTATGTTAATTTAATTTTCAATTATTTATTCAATTTTTGAAAATATTAAATCTGTTTGGTGTTAAGACGACGGTCTGAGTATTTTCGATGCCCTGATAGAAGGTTATATGTTTCATACCTCGAGCACTAGCTTAATTGGTATTGTGTGTTCACACTGTTAGAAAACAAAATCGAATATTTTCTGTGCATTTGATCGGGTATACTAAGAGTAAATTATCGATCATTTGGCTTCTATGTTCAAACTTGAATATTCAAGACCACCAACGAAGAATCCATTACTGCCAGCAACCATTTATTTAATATCGAATTCTATAAAAGTACATATATTTCCTCAGTGGCGGGCAGTAGTTTTAGTTAATAACAATTTTCCTTTCTTCTTCCCGGGGTCTGATTAGTCTGGGGGGGGGTTATAAAACAACCTCGCAACTGGGAATATAATTATTCGCTGATTAGCGAAACCAAAACCAAATTCTTTTTTTGCCTTTATAAATAAATCGTGGTGCTAGTTAGAGGTCTTCTTCGTTCTTTCTTCTGAGTGGGAGCGAACGTGATCACCTGGTAATACTACAGAGTCAACGTGAGTTATATCATTGGCTTAATAGCTTTACAATGCTTGACGCCTATCGGTTCAAAAGATTAAAGTGGACATGTATTGAATTTACTAACAAAGCATGGGTATTTATCTAAAGATCTAAATGATGTTGTAGTATCTGTGTACCTTTACTCACAGATCTGCTCGGTTTCTTTACATAGCGCGTGCCTACTGACTTTCATCTCAACCCCCCCCCCGCCCCCTCGTGCCAAATATTCATCATCGTATGAAGAAAGCTAAATCTGCCAATCGCCTTATCGAATCTCATTTTGCCTGTTGTTCTTGCTAAGTACTGACACTTTCCTCTTCACTCTCAATTTCTTTTCTTCCTACTTCATCACCTATATGAATCTTGATCTTCTCAGTGGGGAAAAACTCCTGTACCATGTTGTCTCTTGTTTGAAAAATAATATAACATTCCAATATGAGCAAGGGAGGAGGTCGGGTAGAAGCAGAAAATCAATTCAGGACATCAAAAGAGCCTCATAAAATTCGATTTTTGGATTCAGTTTGCCCACTTTTTTTATTTCTCGAAAACGATCTGCTGCTTTACGTTTCGACATTTTAATGTTCAAATATCCGGCTTAGTTCCCTGTTTTTTGGGGAGTTCATTTTCACGGAGTCCAAAGCTAATTGATTGATTAATTTAGGAGGTTAATCAACTATTTCATTTCAGCAGACTTCAAGACGGTAAGAGTGAAAATAATTTTAAACCCGAGGATGTGAGGTGATTGACGAAATTTATGATCTATGATGTTGTACCTCGAGAATGGGAGGTTCAGTCATACTCTTTTGGAAAAGGGTGGTTAGGAAAGCTTAAATCAATCAATTGAAAATGATTTTGTGATGAGAATCCCTTTTGCGATTAGCGCTGGCCTTTAACGTTACTTAAAACGTTAATTAGAAACGCATACTTGAATATGATGTTGCGCGATAAGCTTTATTCTAATGGGACTTTACCGACTCATCATTTGGTCGTTCGATTAAAATTCTTGCTACTGAAATTTATTTAGTAGAAAAATAAAGTGCCCTAAATTCCGACATTTTGGGCAGCACACAAAAATCACTTAATTTCTGTAATCATTGCAAAAAGTCATGAGGTGGCGTTGTCTTCTAAAAAAACGTTGAAAGAAGGGGACTTACAACTTAACCTGCCACGTGTTCACTTCAAGGTAAACATATTTTGTAAAATTTTTGTATTATACATTAGGATTGCGGTTATCCAATAGTTCCCTTCAGCATTAAATATCCTTTTACTCAAAATCATGCAGAAGATAAACTATTATTTACAGTTAAGTTTGGAAATGACATTCTATTAAATGATGATTTAGTGTGTGTTGTCTTATTCAGGATCAAGTAATACAATATTCGAACTTATACATATATGTTCATTACAAAGCTACCATTGACGAAGCAATCGTTACAATTCATCAATACAAGCAGACGGTTGCTGTATCACTACCGTTGAAAAGAGAAATTAGCTACTCTTATCATATCACATCTCCACGTTTTAACTAAGCACAAATTTCCTTTCTGATGCATTCTGTAGCTTTGCTTTTGTTACAGTTTTCACTGATTGTTTATCAATACTTTGCTTTCTATTCAATACTTCCGTATATTCATATTCTACTTACTCATTTACTTTGACAATGAGATATTAAATCGGTGAAATCTGGCACTTCCTACTGTAGGAAGTGTGGTCTTAAGTAAGGTTACTTATGGAAAACCATAAGACAAGGGAAAGTAGAACGAAGGGGATTAAAGTTCTATTAGGGCAAGAAAAGTACAAAGGCGGATCAAGAAATACAAAAGAGTGTAGGAAAGAAATTATTTCGTCACAATGATCATTTACTTTGCCGCGGCATTGGGTAGTGATTGAATATATCTCAGCTATTAGCTTCTCATCGTTTTAATCTTCGTATATGTTGGTTCACAGACAGGCAATTGATTCAATATTGCATTGGGAGGTTGTCAGCTTAACCTACTTTCAAATCATTAATCGATTAGTATTTTCAGTACCTTTCTTACTCACCCTGCAACATGGATAATGGCCCAATCAAATCAATTTATTTGTTCTTACTCAATCAATTACTTATTTCTTGGGTAGTAACTTTAATTTAGGCGAACTACAGCTATTTACATGAAATCAATTCACTCGATCGTTCTCCACAAGAAACATAGCAGTCCGAATGTAGCCCAGATATCCTCACGAAATCTAAAAACATGGAAATGAAAGAGTTTTGAAAAAGACAGGTAATTACCCTTAGTAAGACGGTTTCGACGGGTGTAACAGGGTGTGTTAACAAGCCGTCAACAGTGTCATATCAAACAAAAGTTTTATTTCACATGTTCTTCTGTTTTTGGATCTATTCGTGGTCTGTGACTAGGTTGCAATGGGTAAAATTTTAGAAATATTCTGGGTAAAAGGCATAGATTTTACATGTGATTAAATAACACCAGTAATCATTGGAACAAACTTTAATCGTGCTTAAAGTTCGAGCAAAATTAGATTAAACAGTCAGTTATGCTATTGAAAATGGCATGTGAAAGCATCCGGTGATGTTATTAATTATGCAGAATCATTACATTAGGAGTTCAATTGTTGAAAGCATGGGAATAATGAGAACAACAAAATAATACTCTAATGCATGGAGTACATAGAAATTTAAGTAGAAGAAGAGGAAAAAATGAGGGTATCAAGTAAGATGTGTTCCCTTTATAAACATTTATTCACCCAAAGTGAAATTCTTTTAGCTCTGCTATAAAAATCTTCATGAAAATTAATATTATTTAGATGGCATTAAAATGCAGTAGTCGCAAATTATACTTGCGTCAACTATAAATCCAAAGGAGGGATTGGCACCACCATCTAGTATTCTGGAAATTTTCTTCTATCAAATGAATGTAAACTGAAATTACGAAAATGCAAACGAAACAAGTCTTTATTCATGGAAACTATTATCTGTAACTGCGACACAGGCACTTTCATGGCCTGCTCTTAAACTGAATAGAATTCTTCCAAATGTTCAAACCATAAAGATCAAACAGACTAAGCGGTTCCAATCACAGCTTGGATTGCGATGAAATTTTGAATACATGACCAGAATCCCCAAATTGTACAATCAGCTTCCTCAGTAAATGTCTTATTGTGAGTTAAAATCCCGTGTCTAAATTATATCCACGATACGACCATTTCCTCCAATGAGCTTCATATTAGAAATAATAATTTTCTTTGAATTTGATATTCGTCAAATTGTATACTTTTCTTGAAGAGCATCCTACGTTCAGGATTTGGCCCCCAAGGTTCTGCAATATTCACCATGGCAAGATCTTATTGACTAAATGACTTATTAAAGTGTTTGATCGAGTCTTTAAATAGATGATGGTAATGTCGCTCGAACGATTACCTATATAAACCACAAAGCCCTTTAAAAATATGTCCGTAATCTTGCTATCCAAGCGGAAGCATACACACCTACACGTCGAGTGGACCAAGGAAGAAGCGGAGTCTGAGGTGTGGACATAAGCTATTTCAGGACATTCGCAGCTTCATATCGCTGGCTCGAGGTGGAGATTTGTGTTCAGCACCAAGATGGCCGCTTCCTCTCACCGTCTGTAATCTTTATGTTCCCTGGTCCTTAATTCCATCTTTTATAAATTTTAAAGATTTTAAACACTTTCATACTTGCTTGCCTTATCCTAATAACGTATTTTAATAAAAATTCCTTTAGATCACGATTCCTAGAGCAAAATCATAAATTGGATGCTGATGAATATTTTTTAGTCTCTTCCAAAACGCAGCAGCTTGACAAAATATAGCAAAAATTACGACAAGATTAAGTACATATCTGTCAAGTTTGATCAACTCTGTGAGACAGTATTTTAGTTGATTAATATACTAAAATTTATGCAGTAATGATTGCTCCAAGTGCCAGATACGCCTGTTCAGTTTATAAAATTCCGTTATTAACGGAATGAGCCACTTTTATGAAATGTACCAACTGCTTTGTTAGAGCTTAGAGATTATCAATGCGGGATAAAGAAAACATTGTTAAGATTTACAAATTACTATACCACAAGATGGGAAGAAGACGAAGAGTGCGTTTGTTTCAGAAGAAGAAAAGAAGGCGACAACCCTGTAACCATTAAACCGGAAAAGTGATCAGGTAGCACGGTAAAACTCAAAACCACTTGCGTATATCCCAAGAAGGGGTCATACACAGAACGTAGCTAATTAGTTGAAAAAAAGTAGAGTAATATAGATAAGCAACCGTGGGCAAATGGCAGTATCACTATGAACAGCTCAGCTGACTGCAAGTAGCTCTTCATTGTAAAATATTTGTAAAATACAATATAAAAAATATTTTTCCCACTTTAGCCGAAAATTTTTAATTTATGCGAATTCCGCTGACATTATAAAAAGCTCAGTAGCGAATATGCGCATTAGGTTGTTTCATTGGAATGAGTTACACCATTCGTGGTATGTCGGTAGCCTGCCTCATCCTTCATCTCAAATGTTTTCGTCTATGCCCTTCCTGTCCACCCTTCTCATACCCTAACAATTATTCGATTTCTCATTCGATCTATATCCCTCATTTCTCCTTTTCCGAGGCAGGACTCAGAATCTTTATGTGATTATCATTTAGCTATCTTTTTGATAATAAGTGCTGATCATATCCGGCTGAAATATTTTTTTTGTAGCCTTTATTAGCCACTACTACATAAGGCGTCCTTGGAACAAATGGCAAACGGTGCACAGCAGTCCTAATTTAGGGGATATATACAAGCGTGAATTCACTCAAGGACGATTAGTGTCTCCATACAAAGACTGATGTACTGAAATTAGATGTATCAATGCATATTTTATCCTAAAGCATAATATTGTCGTCAATGTTAAGCTTTCTAAAATGTATGGGATGTTTATTATCGATTGATGCCTTAACATCCAACTTCATAACGCTATTGAGTTTGTTTAAAAATTGAAATAATATTTAACGATTTCGAGTTATGATAGTGGCAGCTGACAAATTGAAATTCTTGCCAAGCTTACTAGTGACAAAATGGAGTCACTTTCGATTTAGTAATCAGGGAAAACACAACATATACCACTACGCTATGCTCAGATTACGGATCCTTAACATCATAGGTTCACCAAAGGCATGAGAAAAGACAAGTGCCATTCCCTTTTTTCCGTATTAAGTTTAATTATGAAAACAAAAGTGAGACTTATGTAAAGGCGCAGCATTCTTCGGCTAAATTTATCAGACTAACCGATTATTCTCTTCTTTGAGATTTTTTTGCCAAGATTACTGGAATGACAGTCTATGTAGCGTTCGCAACCGGTACAGCAGGTCAGGTCAATATGATCAAGTTGTGAACTAGTCTGTGTTATACAGTCGGTTGGGCACTAGAGCTATTCGTAGTTGATTGACGTTCTCCGCCGGTGTGTATGTAAGTGATTTCATGAATATATTCGCTTGTCAGTTGGATCCAATCAGAATGTTGATTTTCCGGTTCGCTCATCTGATTGGTACAATTCCCGGAATCCTATTGGTTACGGACATTAATTTGAAGAAACTGTGTAAGTACGAGGATCGATTTGATAGTGGACAACTTACTACGGATTGAATTAGAAATATTTTTACCAGTGCTGCATGCAACACTTTTGGATCACTGGCTGCTGGAGAGATTATAACTAAGGACTTCGTAGATTTGGTGATTGTGGCAGTACTGTAATCTGTCATACTCATGTGATTATACATGGATTCATTACTCAGTTCTTGCTAACATGACTTTACAATTCAAAATACATCATTGGATAGTCCGGGACGTTATATAGATCTTGTGATGTCGGGTAAGATCATTTTTTATTTTAACTTCACCTAATTATTTAGGGTGGGGATCACAACCATTAACCTACCATATCTTCAAAATAATGCCTTTTGTTGAGCAATTGGTGGAATTTTTTTATATGAACTTGCCATTGGAATACGTTTACCTGGAACTGGGAAAAAAAAAATTTCATAAAGATGAGGATTAAAGTGAATGCGAGTGGACATTAAGAAAATGATGTATTCATTTTATAATAATCCAAGGGGGAAGCAGTTTCAAATTTGCTGTTTTCTTCTGAGCGAAAAAATTTTTATTTAAAGAAGCTTATTAAAACAATGGGTTATAATTTGTTGATCAAATTTTTGTGACTGCAGTAGGGACTTGAGTGTTACCTATCTCCTAATCTAATTATTACTCTTACTTACGGACACCAGAATTTCCGTGATTTTATATCCTGTGAGAAAATGCTTAAACTTATCTAAAAATTATAAAGTGATATTAAGAGAAAATATCATTTTCTATGATAGTATTTTTCATAGTCTATTACGAAGGCAGAGCTAGTGTTGCATTTAAAAAATCCTTTTTTCTTCTGCCAAACTGAGGTATTTTGGACCAGCTATACTTCCAAATTAAATTTGATATCTATTAACAATGGTATCATCGTTATTATCCAAAGTAAAGGCAAGAAAATTTTACCTTTTCAATCGTGTGGAAGCGTCTACAAGCGGAAAAAGTAAATTAGTCCAGTAGGACGTGAGTTCACCTTGGGTGAACGTAGCTTACGGAGCACCGTTAACTTAAAAATTTTACCTCATTCCTGCTATGTTAAAACTGTAAAGTGAGTAATATCTTGTAAGTCCATTTGCCGTCTCAACCATTAGAAACAAATGAAGTGAAGTGGCAAAATCAACCCTTCCTGATTAAGTGATACCGGTCAAAAACACTGAACATAGTAGGCAAGTATTTCCTGCAATCCAGGAGATAAATCGTGAAATTTTAATTCTGGAACATGAACTGCCCACTTAGTAAAAATTACGCAATCAAAATTCAAAAGCAAATGAAGTAAAATTTCTTAATGCCTTGACGTTGCTCTCTGTGCCTTTCTGATTTCCTCCTCTTAACCAGCTGTTGATATTTCTGTTAATTGATGTCAGTTGCTTTCCAAAATTAAAAATTATGATAGTTAATAATAATAATAGAGAAGTGAAGAGGACAAGATAAAATCGCATAAATTAGAGATATCAAAACTGTCTTCTCCCTCCACCCTCGAGTGAATTCACTCCCATGATGTCTGGAGCTTATTGACAGATTGATTAATTTCTATCTCATTTCCGTATATTTTTCTACCTATAGCTAGGATACATTGCTTTAACTAAATAGAGCCCACAAAAGGTGAACATTAAAGGACAACATGGATTATCTGTATCCGTCTTAAACTTTTAACAGTATTAATTTCGCACTTTTTCTAAGAAATAGTATATATTTCTTGCATTATCCCTGGGCATTTTATAAAGCAACTTAATTATATCTTTAATACCATTAAGGGATCCAGACTGTTGGCAAGAAAATTGTTACACATAGTTGAGGAAACTAAAGATAGGGACCTCAAGCAAATTGTTCCTGTTGAGAAAACCATGGCCAGCTTCACTAGGGTACACCTCATTTTATACAGGACTTAAAGCATTAAAAATTTTTGGGTAGCATGACAGTCCAATCTGTAAATTTATGCGAATTTAATATTTCTTTCAATTAAGTAAATACTTGAAACATAAATACCATTCCATGTATATATTAAGGTTAACCCGGATTGTGAAGACAAGGTGAAATGATGAACGGTGAGGAGGTTGGCAGATTTCATATCCTCTGCTCGTTGATGTGAAACTGTCAATTCGTGCAGATATGAGTCAGTAAGTATACAATGCACAGAGAGATCGACCAGACATATGAATTAGGGCGCTCAGATGCTACATATACCTTTTATCGTATATAACCATCACTATCCTACGTGTTAGCTGTTCAACTGACTTGACAATAAATCGGACTGGTTTAGTTCTGGACGTTTCTTTGCTAAATGTCTGGATGGATGGTATCCGTATTGGTCCTCCATTATCTCTAGTGTGCAGTCATCTTCCACAAGGAAAAGAAGGGGGGTCAAGGACATCCTTAGTGTGGGATTAAGCATTAAGCCTATGGTACTGTAAGCCTATCAAAACAGAACTTATATACGAATTCTGACTGGAATTAACTTTGAATAAATTTCTAGATCTGAAATAATTTTTAGTATCAGACTCATATTTAATACCTTTTTCTCCAATTCTTCGGTGTCTAAACTTCTCATGATACCTACTTAAATCGAATTATTCTTTTTTCAAACATTGTGCCAACCCTTAGCTTTCAAAGTTGAGATTAATAGGCGTGAAATACATTTGCAAATTATTCATAATTAATATCGACTGTTTGACTACATACTGATGTGGCAAAATAAATGACAATGTTTTTACAACTCAGAGAAATATTTGTAAAATTCTAAAATAAAAGCATTGAAAGAAGAATATAAGCAGATACAATGCAGACGTTTGAAGAGAAAGAGGGTATGATTTGTTTGTTAAACCCGAGAAAGAAATATATATTATGTATAACGGAGTAACAAGAACAGTTAAAAGGTAAGGCAACAGAAGAACTCTTTTTTGTGGAAGCTTAGTCAGTGAATTGTAAGTTGGCAAAGAGAGAGCAGTTCGAGATGGGCGTTTGAGTTGATTTTCACATCACGGCAATGGATAAATAAGCTGACTGAATTTTTTACACAGTATTAACTCGACGTAGACTCCGATTTGTCATTATCTTAGTACTACTAACCTCAATTCGCTTGATGATACATATTTTGATAAAAGAAAAGTAAGGAGAGAGCACTTACTAAAAGTCACATAAATACTTTGGCTCAATAAGACTAATGAAATAAATCGTACGAAGTTACTGAAATGTTCGATTAAGAGTAATATTACGCAATTATCTAAGGACATCTTAAATTTGTATTGTGTGAATGACTCCACTGGCATACTTTAAAAAGGGGCACTTCAGGCAGTAACTGAGAATGGATGACCAGAGATTTGATTAGATCTAAAAAATGTAAATTCAATAACTTCCATTAGTAAAAGCAGTTTTCGGTGTTCAGCTCATAAGCTCGAACTCTGCTCTCAATAAGAATATACTAATAGTTTCCTTAATCAGTCTCATTTGCACTTCAATCTCTTTAAGAAATGATAGTAAAATAACTAATTTCTTTTCGATATGTATTTAACAAAATTTTTGGTGGGGACTTCTATAATCTGCAATACCTCATAATGTCTGCTAACCATGCATTTAATTTAATACTCTGTCTTAAGATACAGCTCCTCTTCCCCACTTACCTATCATCAGTATTCAATTACTTTCCCGTCTACTATTTTCAGACACATCGGACTGGCAAATTAGAGGCTTCGTCAAGGGAGTTCAGTCATCTCAGGATTTATGTGTCGCAGCTTAAACTGTTGACGTTTCATTTAGTAGTAGAAAGTGCTAATCATGTACCAAAACATATCCTTCGAACCATTTAAGGTCAAAACTATCATTGCTTGCAAATATTTCAATTTCTACTTTTCAAAAGCTTAAATTAAGATCCAAAAATATACCTTAAACTATTTTATATATTGTTAATATATTTAGGGAGTTCACCTTGAGTGAACACAGCTTACGGGGCCCAATTAATCCAACACTTTTAGCTATCAAATCTCCGTCATGTTATAACTACTGAAAGTGAATTTCATGTGAGATCATTTGCTTTATCGACCATAGGAAGAAAAAGCAAAGTTAAGTGGCAATGTCAATCCTTCTTGAACAAGCACTGAGCATCGAGTCGCGAAATTTTAATTTTGGAATGTGAACTGTCCACTTAGTGAATTTCATGCAGCTGAAGTTCAAAAAAACAAATAAAGTTAGATTTCTTACTTCTTTGACATTGCTCTCTGTATCTTCTTGATTTCCTCCCCTTTATCATTTGCTGGACTTTCTGCAAAACCGTTTCCAGTTCCTTCCATCAATCAAAATTGTAAAACTTTTTTGTGTTACTCTGGATAATAGTAATAATAAAAGAATAAAAGATATATTTTAACTGTATATATGAAGGATTTTAATCAAACTTAATTTTACCTTTTTGATAAAACCTTTGATGCCATTTCAGTCATAACTCTCACCTTTTAATTAAAAATCAATCCCTGATCCCTAAATCCTTACAAAATCACCTTTTTCAATTATTTTTAATTTTCACAGTTCGCGATTACATAATTACTATATAAGCGATTTGTAAAAGGCTTATAATTTCCATCTTAATTATCGGAGGACTTTGCTCGATAAATGGCAAGGTATTTTTTGGATTGCTTACGATTCCAACTTTGATCAAATTCGAAACCCGTGCGACTACCCAATCAGGGCACTTACCTTGAAGTCATCAACTTAGATGCACAATTGATTGGGTTCGCCACCTTAATCAAATGACTTCAACTCGCTATATATCCACCCCAAATTCCCTTTACAATTCATAAACTATTCATTCAAACACTTTTAAGAATCATGAAACATATCACCGAATCCTATTCTGCCTGGCAACATGCACAGGCAGACAAAATGAGATTAACTAAATACCGCCTTCTTCGCGATTTCTTAGCGGAAACACTTGGAATGATAGTCTTTGTCGCCTACTCAACCGGTGTTGCAGCTCAAGCCAGGTTATATGAAGGTGGCTTTGGTCTAACAATGGATATCAGTACTGGGTACGCCGCCGGCTGGGCACTGGGGTTATTCATAGCCGGATCACGCTCACCTGGGATGTGTAACCCCTGTATTGGCTTCTTGAATATGCTCGCTGGTCGACTTGATCCTATTAAAATGCTTGTCTTCTGGTTAGCCGAACTGATTGGTTCTATTCTTGGATCCCTTTTGGTTATGGGTATCTACATGGAAAAGATCTGGGAATTTACCAATCATTATGATGGCGGAGTGTTATCAATGAACACTACTGGAGTTATTTTCACTAGCACTGCGAATGGTTCAACTGGCACTTTGGTAGCAAGCCAAGTGATTACTGGGATGTTCACTTTTATGGCTATTATGGCAATTCTGGATAAAAATAACTGGAATCTTAGCTATTTCTACGTGGTCGTCTATGCTGCTGTTACCCAATTCCTTTTGGTCAATGATTTCGCCGTCCAGTCAACGTCTATTGTGAATCCGGCTTTTGATTTTGGGGGGAGAATCGCTCTTTCAATAGCAGGTACGTTTGATCAGTTGAATTTTTGTGCCCATTTTCATTTCTTTGAGTGGAAATTAAATTTTTTGGTTCTTGTTCTTCTTAGGTTGGGGAGCACAACCATTTACCTATGCTGATCATACCTTCTGGGTATTTCTCGTTATACCTTTCGTTAGTGCAGTCCTCGGCCTTCTGGTCTACGAATTACTGGTTGGCATTCATCTTCCTGGAGCTGGAAAGAGTTACGATGATAATAGCGTTGATGAAAGCGAATAACCAATCAAAGTGTATCTATATCTCCTGCGTCTGTATTTCAAAGACATTAAAATCCGCCCTCTCCAAAAACAGTTTATAAATTTTATTTTCATACAGTAAACATGCATACTGTTGTACAATTTGAGAGTTTTAATCATTTTTTTTCTATGGACTCAATACCGTTTATTAAAATTCATAAAACAAAGCACCGTCTGACCTGAAACGTCCACAACATCGATCTAGTGTTGATACTCTGATTCGAATTATGACAGTTGCTTGAAATTAATAGTTTAAAAATATATATTCATGTGTCGACAGTTACAAGGCAGTTATATTTCTACATTGGTTTTGTTTTTTTGTGTTTTGGGGAATATGTATCCATTTTCGTATAATTTCGTGAGAATATTTTTTACCAATTCTATAATTCAAGCATTGTGGTAGCTATAACAGCTATCAATCCCTTCTCCCATGTTTAAAACAGTAAATCCCAACTACCAAAGAATTCCAGCAAAAAAGTGAAGTGTAAAAACGCTAACCGTATGCGAATGCTTGTGGAAAAGAAAGCAATGCTTTTGCGCAATTGACAAGATCACTGATCATCAGACGAGGTTTTCAACAAGGACTTTGGTGCATAATTTCTGGTCGCTTTGATGCAAGATGCAAGCAAGACAGAGAAGAGAAGTAAACATAACGAATCTCATGGACCAATTATCTCATGGCCTTGGTCAAACAAATTCCCAACGGTTATAGCTATGCTCGCTTTTGTCCAAATTGTAAAGTTCGATGCAGTCAAGTTCATCAAAGGTAAATAGTCGTTTACTGCCGGAATTAAAGGTGGGGTTTGAGGATGAAAATGTTCAAACTGCTCAAAAGTATACTTATTGGGGAGAAAGAAGATTGAAAACCACAAATTTCCTTACTTTTTTACATTTTGAATCTAATATTTGATCAGCGGTGAGGTTAATCGAATCAGGATTTTGATAGTTTTTAGTTTTCTCATCAGCACATATTTCTATATCTTTTGCTTGAGCTATCACATATTTCAGCAACGAGTTCTAATCTCGTTAATAAGCAGTAAAATCGTACAAACTGAACTATTACAGAAGCCTTAATAATAAAATACATTGTAGTTTTAAAAGAAAAATATATTTTTGGGAACTATTTGTAATATTGAAAGTTCTCCCATACTTAAGTTTTTCCTTTTGTAAAAACAGCAGCTTGAGAGTTCGAATATGTTGGTTCCAACTGACATCGCAGTCAGTACTGTATGAAGTCTCTGGTTGGAGCTTTCACAGTTACGAAAATACTGAAAACTAGACGGCATCAAACTTCGTTCAGAAGTAATAAATAAAGAGCGTTTCGCTTGAAACAATACGCCTCATGTTTATAATAAAGTCTCTGTTCTATTTTGTCAGTCAAGATTAGATTGACAATCTCTTCATGAATCAGCAATTTTTGTTAAGAGTGGTCCTTTTATCTCCTGAAGTACTCCTAACGGTTTCACTCTTATGCAACCTGTTTGGAATTTCAGATGTCCTCACTTTACTCCCACACAGATGACCTATTTGGAATACAGCTTTTCATAATGAGCTAAATTTTCATAAGCCTTTATCCTGTTTTTCTTTGGTAGATTTACTATGACCTTGAATTATTATTATAATCCACTGCAAGGCAAAAAAATGCATTTATAATTTTTCATTCTGAGAAAAAAACTTGAAGTCCAGTAGCCGCAAAGTCTTGTAAGGGATAAAAGGAAAGGGATCAAAATGGGAGGAGAATTCTGTCAAACAGTTTATTAGATTCGGTTTGCATAATATTTATTTAATTGGGAGTTCACTACTTCATGTTTCGAAATTCAAATTCCGTGAATCGCACCCTGAATCAATGAGCCAATTCCTGTCTACGAAGCTAAGTTGGTCGATTAATTGGAACGGTCATTCTTACCAATTCGGTTCATATATTTTCTTTCTAAGGTCAGGAATGCAGAATGACCCTAAAAAAGGTAACTATAATAAACATAAAACCTTAAATGATCTTTCCTCTGTGTGATCACTGATCGACTGATAACATTCCTAATAAGAATTTAACGTAGTACAGTGGTTTTAGTATATTAAAGCGGACTTAAAATAACATCTCATTTTAAGTGAGGTACCGAAGATGATCTTTATTTTTACTTACTTAATACACAAATTTTATCCAAAATTGTATTTCTTGGCGTAATCATTAAGTGGCTCTCATGAATTTGTTATTTCGAATTTCTGCCCAAACCGCATGTTTATGAAATTGCTAGCTATTTAAGATTTTGAGATTGTAAGAATATTATTATTACACAGACATTGTCAAAATTAGCCAAGGTGCTTATTATTTCACCATTTTTATTTTAAAGTGCCTTATCCCTTTGGTTTCTAATACTTATTTTTTCCCTTCAGTATTTCAACATAAAAATTTTTAATTTACATTAATATATGAAATATTCGTATATTAAAATGAAAATATTTTAATGTGAATTTATTCATTCATTCTAGATATTATTATGCATAAATTATTTAGTTTTTAACACTTATTTTCATTTAGAATGTTAAACTTACAATAATATGTGGCATATTATAATATTTTATATGGATGTATTTTTAATTTGGGCTTTTAAAGGGTCTGGTGTGGCAGAACCCCTGCATTATTTGATTAAGACGGGTGTGTCGCCACTCCCCGAGTTCTAATGCCGCCCTAAAAAGCACATTTTCATTCACTCCCTTTATTTTCTGATTTGAGGCATTTTGGGAAGTGGTTTGGTGTATTGATTTGCTTTTAAAAGTTCAAATGTCCTGGCTTTATTGTGTAAAAACATTTGAAAACCAGGCATTACTGTGTGTCAATCATATGATATTACGAAAAATTTATTTACAACTGTACTCTTAGCTTTTTACATGTCCCAAAAGTGTTTCGATTAAATTAGTTCCTTCTTTCGCTCCTTCGTCAGAATAGTGCGGGAAATATTAGCTTAACAAATCAACATTCACGAACAAATAAACTGAATCATGTTGCTATCCATACCTTTTTGAAAAGAAATCAATTTGAATCAGATTTATGGCTTAAACAAAATAATTTTTATAAATATTATTGATAAGGTTCCAATGGAGTGAATTCTGATTGGCTCAATTTTCTATGTGCATGGTTCTATAGACAATAGAAGCGGATCTGTTCTTTCCTATTAAAATGATCTTTCTGATATCCTTAAGCTTTATTCCATTATTTTAATGAATATTAGTGATTCTGATAGATGCTGAACTCTTAATCTGCAATGTCTGCGAAGCCTTAATTTTATTCTATAATTAATTCCGGACTCATTAGCTAAACTCCATTTATTGTGCCCAAAATTGCAGTCACTTCACCTTAATTACTCTCCCCTTATTTGAGTAAATTGGGGCTGGCAATTTAGCGGTCCTGAGGATGTGTGTATGGACATTCCAGCTAGAAGAAGGAAGTGTTTATCATGCGTCTCAATAAGAAGCACTTCATTCTAGTAAAATTTTCCTTCATACTTCCATAGTAAGTAACTATGCAGCTGGAAAAAAACATCGAGAGTGTAGTATTATGCAAACACTGTAACAGTAATTCTTAGTTTACCGACAGATGATAAATAACTTGTTGTCGATCAGAAAAAAGCAACAAACACGCCTCTTAATTAAGCCATGTAGGATTGTGATTTCTGCAACAATTGTCACACCCTCTTAGGGCATATTTTTAGGTGTGGTACACTTAGCAAAATCAGCACTTTAAAAAAAGATTTCACTTGCAGTCAATGTTAAAGGGAACTATTTACTACCTAATCGCCCACTTAAGTGCTATAATACTCTTGTAAAAGTACGCTTTTGACCTATATTTATGATAATTTTAAAAATTGTTGATTCTGGATTTAGTAAAAAATGTTAATATAAACGTTCTAGATGGTTTCAATGCTGCAAATATTAACTTTTACCGGTTAAGTGCTCTACCCAAATGAAGATGGGAGTGGTTTAACCACCCATTCTTTAAGGTCACGCAATTTCATATGTTAGATTTCTTCTGGCATCAAACAGGTTAGAGCAGGATCGTGAAATATGTGATCGTGAAGTTGCATGAGAATTCAGATCTCCATCTATGAAAATCAGAGCTATTGTCTCCAATTCTCTTGAGAATTGTTCTCCAACAGAAATGAATTTCTCATGTACTCTGAAGATGTTAATGAAAAAGGGGACGCAAATTGGAACTCAATCTCCAGAGATATCCATATTTTTGAGGGATAATGTCTTCATATTTTATCTTCCTCCTTATTTGGTAACTGCAACATCTGAAGCTATACATTCATATGTTCGAATTGTATTTGTCAAAGGACATTAACGAATCATTTTTTAACCATGTGAATTTTACTAGTGCCAAGCCTTCATTTTAATCTAAAAGATTATCATGAAATATTCACAATTTTGATCCGGAGAAGGTATATGAACACGGACACATAAGACAGTCCCATGTATTTTAAGGGAAAGAGATAGAGCAGAATTGGAAATTAAAGTCAGAACATCAAAAGAGTCTTAAAAATGATTAAGCCCTATTTCAAAGGTCAAATTTTTTAAGTCTTGGATATAGTCAGATGCTTCATGAGTCAAATTTCACAATTTTTACCGTTTCCTGAATGATTACACTTTCGCGTTGTCCAGAAGTTATATACTAGTTTGGACGGGGGAGGGAGAGTTGATTGTCAGTGTGATGCATAATTATTAATAAATGTTATATCTTTTCCCCTGACGAATTCGATATTGCATTTTGTATTTTCTCCCCTTTATTATTGAACATTGAAAATTTTCTCTCTAGTTGTTTGTTTGAACCGATAAGAATTTCGATGTACTGTACACAGCTCGAATTGAACCGTAACAAGTTTTCACTGTGACAACGAAAATTTGAGTCCCCCCTTCCTCTTAGTTGGAATATCAGCGTGGAGATTATAAGAGTTTGATGACCAAGTAACTAGCAAGATCATAAGAGCCAACGTGTTAGTGTTAACGCAAGGCGGACTCTAACAACTTGTTAACTATATAGATATTAAACTTATACTTATACTCTAGTTAATCACTGAATAAAGTGATAAGCACATTCAATAAATGGATTCAGGTATCACAATTGAAAAGCAAAAAAATAGTAGTGCTTTGAATCAGATTTAAATATGTTCCTGTATGTGAATGAGAAACGTACAAAAATTATGATAACTTTGTCCATTCGTATCATTTAAAAAATATGAAAATATGAAAAATATGATTATAAATTAATTGAGTTTTCCTTGAGCAGGCCCTGGTCTGTTTAAAATTCCCTCTCTAATCCTTTCTTCCAGGTCGAGTCTGTAAGAAAATACAAATGAATCAAAGTGATATTACCATTTGTTAAAATCAATACGAAGACAAGTTCTGAATACCACCGTCACTTTAAATCTCGTTTATCAAATCATGATAATCAGAACATTAGGATAACATAGAGTGATTTATGCCCCTGACGCTTCCGGAATCCTAGCAATAGTGGACTCTTATTATCACAACTTTATTACATGCTCCTGTTATATCCCCTTTTGTTATTACCCATTTTCAGATTTTCTCGTAAAAAGCATTTTTCGCATTATCATAGGTAATAATAATCTTCCTATATGGATGATTATTTCCAATTCTCCCCAGTTTTTATTCCAAGTTTCTTCTTCTCTTTATTTTCCTATGGTCTTCCTTTTACGGTGGTTCAATACACCTCCTTTTCACTTTTTGTCATCTAGTTTTGGAAAGGCCGACAATTTTCATTAGCCTTAATAAGATCATTAGTTTTTCAAGGAGATATCTTTCAATTTAAGTCTGTCCAGCAATTATACTGACTGGATGTAGTGCTATTTTAAATCCCTTATATCCGAGCAATATACAAATAGTTTTATCTCCTACATTGAGTTTCAGATTATTTCCCTTCCGGATTCGAGCCAACCTGAACTACATAGAAATGTAAAATAATTACATTATACATAACGAAATATTAAGAACACAAATGCTAGTTTCATCTGACTGCTCTTAGGATTAAGTAGATAGAAAGGAATCGATGTGGCAAGACTAACTGCCCCCCTAAATCAAGAGGTCAAACCACTCTTAATATTCTGAACTTGAATCCACCCAGGAATCCATGAGTCACACTATATATCTTGATCTTAGAATGAACACAGTGAAATATATTCTATGCCTCCAGTGCACTAATGATGTAAGACTTAATACTCTGCTTTCATTATCCACTTCTACTCAATACCTCTTCACCTGATTGAACTATTTTACTCTTCTTCGAATTCAGTTGATTTTCAATGATTCGATTTTGAAAAATGCTTTTTTTCTTTGCCAAGACTGGTACTCATACTAACGCTAATCTTTACACCTAATCCAGCTAACCAGTAATTTAAACAAGCACATATGTGGAAAGGGAGTAGAGTAATGAGCAGATTCAAATGGAAAAAACTCTAAATTTATGACCATCTAAACTAAACCTGCTCACTTTATGTCCAAAAATTATAGGGCTCTGCTAGGTTGAAAAAGCTGCAAACCTCGGCTTATCCCAGCTGAACTACCCGCAGCTATGAAGACGGGAATGGTGACATCACTCAACCTTTAAGTTTATGCAAACTGAAATGTGTACTTTCATCTAGCATAAAACGAATTGGAATTGAATTATTAAATATAGAGCAATGAAAGGGCTACTGAATGCGAGCCCTCCTTCATGAAAGTAAATATCCAGAGCGATTGTTCTTTACAATTAGCCTTGAAAATTAATCCCTAAACAAAATTAACTTTTTAAAATTTCGAAACATATAAAAATTAAAATGACGTATATTAGTGAAAAATTTTACGATTAGGCTAGTGAATAATAAATAAAAATGACAATTCTTAGAGTAAGTTTTAGGTAGAGGGAAAATTTAGCCTAGTTAATCAATACTTACAATAATAATCGATAATACTTATAATAAATTTGCTAGGATTAGAGTGGAAGGATGGCTATTTATAAGTAAATAGGACTAATCGAACCATCATCCTGTTTCAGGCCTGTAGTTAGATTCATTTTTCTACTCATTTCCTTTCAGTAGAATTTGTTCTTTACATCTCCAGCTAAATATCTTACATCTCTCTCAATGAAGTATATTAAAACGCCTTTATGAATCTGAAGGATAACTCTCTGTGCATTTTTCAGAATTACCTTTTATTCGCATTCTCCACGATAATACGTCAATTTTTCCGCGCACGAAGTTAGAGCGACCTCATTTATGTCCCTATGACGCATAACCCCCGTCTGACATGTCTAAACGCGTCCATCGATTTCCCCTCTTTTCTGTAGCCGCCTCGCTTCAAATAAAAAGGCACATCTGCGCTCAAGCTCTGGCGTGGCCTTACCCAAGTGACTCATATAAAGCTACCCTTGTTTGTCCAGACAACACACACTGGTCAGTGCGGACTCCTACATGTCATGTTCATCTCCTCTCTTCCTTAGCACTCTGCTCTCTCTCTCTGTTACTCATTGGGGCTTCCTTGAATACATTTTTGGTCTACTCAACTCTTG
>CAADRB010000008.1:1141388-1167614 GCA_900708905.1 Hymenolepis diminuta
GTTCAGCTTGCTAATTGAAAATACGAGTAATCACGAGAAGGATGGCTAGTGAAACTTAGACCAGTATTAAAATTAAAAGAGCTATCGATTAAGGCTCGAACAAAACCACCGGAAACATGCCTACAGTCCTGTAGAGTTGATTTAAAGTTGTGTAGTGTAAGGTAACAGAACAAATACTGTTCAAACCACAAGTATTCCAATTCATTAACCTAGAAGAGCATGCTCTATGACTCTAAATTCCTATTAGCATTATACCTTTCAACAACAAGAGCAAAAAAACTAATGCTACTGCTAAACTAATTTTGGCTACTATCTCTGTGAAATCAAGAGGAATTAATCATTACGGTAATAGTTTATATTTTATCATACGGACATAGATAGATCAAAAAATAATGACAAATTTTTTCGTCACATCTCATAAATTCGCCTTTGAGCTCTGACCACTTTTTACACTGTTGAATCACCACAAACCTTCTTATCTTCGTCATTTTCACAATCATGGTATCCCTCCTCGTCCAGTTTGATTAACTTTTCAGAAGTGAGTTGATTATCCAACAATTGGGTGTCACCACCAAACCCACCACCTTTGCCGCAACCACTCCCAATCAAAGGGTCGTCGTTGTCGCTCATTTTCCGTTTGCCTGACGACCCCGATGATTTCTGTGCTGCTGTTGTTTTCAATGTGGTTGACGGCGACTTCATCCCGTTTTTTGAGGGATAATGAGTCAAACAAGGCGGCACAAATTTGGGTAGGTCCAGAAGCTGAAAAGTGAATATGCCATTGAATTAGTCGAAACCAATCCTCATCCCTGATATTGAAGATAATAAGAATAAAAAATGAATTAATAAATCCAATTTGAGGATATAGTTGTACCTGGTTTGCAGGCAGCCTAAAGATGCTCACTTCAGAGTCAAGGACGAGGGACGTGGTATTCAGACACCTGAATTCGGGATATCGTAAACTATTGGTTTTAACACTCCTCCACCCTAACCTTTGCGATAGACGTACAGCACAACTTACTTAGATGTTATCTAGCCAAAACTTGTTCCCTCTAGGTCTTTTGTACGTAGTTCATAAAACGTATACATCCGAAATTTTTATGATGGACCCCAGAAACTCCGTATTCTATTATATAATGTTTAAGTGAACATTATACGGAATCTGGAAACTGTGAGGGTCTAAGTTAGACTATTATATTCATCAGGATTTGAATGGTCACTGGAACATCTCACATATGCAGATGACTTGTACCTTGTTACCCCATCTCCGGACAAACTGGATAGTCCTTTCTAAGACTCAGAAGAATCCTTGACATATATGCGATGGAAATAGTAGATGGGAAAAAAGTTTCGATATAGGTTGGTGCAGATCTGAATCAATTATCTATCCAAATGGATGGTCACAAGATTAATCGAGTGAACCCATTTACCCACCTTGGCTCTCAGTTGAACGTTGGGAAACCGAATAGCATAATGGACAAAAGACAGCTTGAGATTTAAACTGGTCGAATATATTTTCAACTAATTCTGGAATAAATCTATTAGAAACATTTGTCGGACCAGTTTGTAAAGTTCAAAACGCTTAGGTTTGTATAACAGACGAAAAATAAATAACAAGGTTCTGGATTATGAGTAATCTCGCCTCACAATTACAAAGATGAAGATCAAATCTGTGGACAGGGCTTCATGGAGATAAGATATTAGCCAAAATGATACTGAACTCCCATTTACCAAAACTGAGAACCTCCAAATCTACCCACAAAAACTGGGAGAATACAGCGAGAAAAAAGGCAAAACTGGATGACTATTATGATGAGAGAATTCTGCTGCTCGCATTATCGAATACTACCCATAACTGAATGATTGCGTGAAAGAATAAATTATATACGCGGATTCTCGACGTCATTATCTCTGCAGACGAAAGTGAGCTGAGAGGACAATAACGGATCAACCGTCACGAATCTAAAGATCTCCCAACTGGTCAGTTCTTACATCCAGAACTTAAAAGAAGGACGACACCGAAACCATATGAAATCATACCATTTTAAATTTCTGTAAATAGACGAAGATAAGTCTGATCGAATTTCAAGTTGAAATAGGAGTTTAAATGATCTTTAGGCCTAAAGGAAGTATAGTTCTATTGATTCCCCGACTCTCAATCCTGCAGACCCTACTCTTGAAATTGAGCTGTTTCCCTTTCTATCTTATTATGTTTCCCCCTTGATTAAGTTATAAAACTTGTTTTCATTCTCTGTGGGAAATAAAATAAAATGATCAACCTATTTGCCTCTATCCCTCTTCCCATCCATTCACTAAATCTCCTCAAAGGCCGCTGGGGTCTCCTAGTTGAGATTTGTCTCAATCCTAAATGCCCTAAAAGAAAGTTAACTTTGCTTTAGCACACTTTATGTCTACATATGGAACTCTTGTAAGCCCTCATAAGTGAATGCATTGTACGATAGCGTAGACTGGTGGCGCATTGTTTACAGGATTGATGAGTGCAGATTACTTTAGAGAAACACGAGAGGTGTGAAGATGCGAATTTCTCATAAGAGCAGCTCCAAGATGTTTTCTTTCTGTCCAAGTCAAGTGAAATATACAGTCTTTATAACACTTCAAAGAAGTCTTTAATGTCACTGGTCTACCATGGGTTAAAAACCAAAAAAGTCAATTTTCTTCACTCTTGTTGCGAAACCAAATTTCAGGGAAATTTGCACAAAAATTAATGTAGTTGAAAGTAATGTCGTTAATCTTATGCTAATATATGGGGAATATTACTAATCTAATAAATAGACGAAAACCAAAGACTTCAAATGCCCAATCTGTAGAATATTTTAAGTCTTATATAGTGGACAAGGGTGGTAAAACCGTAAAAACTCAGCCTCGAGTGGGGCTAATCAAATTAAGCGGGACGTTTTAGGAGATGCACACTCGATCTTGAAGGAAACATACAGATAACCCTAAGGATATCCGATATTGGCCCAAAATGCCAGCACACTCTTTTACAGTCAGAGAGGAATTATAAACAAATGATGGAATTCTTAGTCTTTGAAGCTGCGTCATTTTGTCCGGCTAGTGAGTGTACTAGAAAAAATATCATTTTTGATTTTCTTAAAATTCAAGTCCCTATAGATGAAATACGACAAAATTAAAATTTTCTTATTGCTAAAATGCTTTGAATTATTTCATGTTCCACATTTTACTTCTGCATATTTAGAACGCTTTATTTCAGTGAAATCAACTTCAGAAATGGTTAATTTTGGGGAAAAGATTTTTATTAAGCAAAAATAATGTGAGAGTTTTCTGTTATACAAAGTTAACCACTGAATGCTTCCAGGCACATAGAGAAGATTCACTCCAAAATTTCCAAACAACCTTAAAATAACAGAAGCAAAACATAAAAGAACTTAAACACTGTGACTAAGGAAAACGAAGAAAAATAAAGGCAGTGGAAATGTGTTAGGTATTATTGTACTTACCTTCCGACTCACGATTTACACCCAAGAGCTTTAAATTTAGAATTGTAAAATGATAAAAGTAAGATACAGAGAAGAAGATAAAGTTATGAAAGGAGGCAAGGAGACTCACCTTATAAATTTGTCTGAAAACCACTAAACGCAGTGCTTCTTGAGCAGCCGAAGTGGCGGCGATCCGATCAGACGCCTTCATTCGATTCAACAATAGGAAATTGGATCCAGGATAATCGGATATTGAAGACAGCTCACCGCCTGGACTAATGAGAACACCCGAGGCGAGAGACTCAAGAAACCGGCGAAAGAGTAGACCTGGACGTATACGCGTAAGTGAACTTCGATAGGCACCCGGAGGTGGCAAATCCATTGAGGATAGATGGCTCAAAAGAACAAGTAGTACCTGGGTAAAAAATATTAAAAACACGAATACAATACTATATTACCTAATGGAAATAAGTAAAAATAGATGAGGGATTTATGGTATTTTGAATATGTTGTTTACTAAATGGGGTCACTAATAACCTTAAAACGTATTTTAAAAAGTTTTTGTAATGATAGAAAGTCTGGTTTCTGCCGCCATTTTTTATCTACCCACTAGACATCGTAAGGTCAGAATTGACTCAGATGTGTAGAGAGATAAGACAGAATGCAGTTGATCTCAAGATTATTTATAGGAAGGACATAATTAACTTTTCTGTGATCAAGAAACTTAATAAACCCTCACATAGCAGGTAACAATCGCAAAAAAATAACTTTACCGAAATGGCGTATGTGAATATCATCACATATTGATATAATGTATTTAATGCCAAAATAATTATCTTTAGTGTGAGTTATGCATATGAGCTCATATTTGTGGATATTTACACTTAAATAATTTAGGAAACCTGAAGCGGTAACGTGCACTTGTAATCTAACTTCCTGGAGGCTGGAAACTGTCAATATTAGGGTATAACCGAGACACACAACTTTAACCTATTCTAACGGCAAGATCAACCATTAATTTTGAGTGATCTGTGAATTTACGACACTACAATCGAGGGCTTTCCAGGTAAGGAATCTAGGAGTCAGATCTGGAATTTCAGGTTTTGCTGTAATGAAATAAAACTACTGAATGTCACATAACAACTATCTGATCGAAAATCTAACAATGACGGTGTTGACGGAAACCTAAATAACTGAAATTTCAAAGACCGCAGTTGTTCCTTTAAGATCCAGATGATAAAATGAAAGGATAAGTATAAAGGCACCCCAACTTGAAAAGCAATAGACATGATGATTCTGGAACCTAGTTGAAGTAGGGTTCTTTCGATCCCCTTACTCACACTTTTATGGCCTCAATACTTCCTTTTAAAAGTAAGCATACTCTCCTTAATGAAATTTCACTACCTATGTGGTTGAAAGTTTCCTTATGATGTAAAGATGAAAGGCTTTTTAGCTCTGCTAGGGAAAATAAATAAACAAAAGAAACGCGCCCATAATACTAAGTAAAACATAATATTAAGGAGTCTACTTATGAAATGCACGAATAACATTTGAAGACATTGGCGATTGACAGGACTAGTCGATTCATTACAGAAGTGGGTTAGGTTCCCTTTCCTCACTCTCTCTCTGGGGTCTGAACAACTATAGCACCTATTTTAACAATAGGCTGACTACAAACCACATCAAAGGCCCAACAATTCTTAATAAATAATAGCCCGATCAAAATTTTTACAATTTTTCAACAGATATGTACAACGACAGAATTAATCCGTTGTTAATGGTAAAATGGACGAAATTTCATTAAATAGATTCAAGATAGTGCCTTATAAATTATTTAATTTGCTATTGAACATGTCCCGAACGAATGCAGAATTTTTGCAATTATTTGAAACGCTTTACATGCGCTACATTCATCACTACTGAGGATGAAAATTTGCAATTCACATAATAAAAACATTAGCTCCCAACTTAATCAAAGTAAGTAGTTGATATTACTTACACAATCTGGAAATTCACCCCAAGGGACAGGAAGAGAATCACGAATTAAGCATCGCACTAACCGAGCAACGTTCAATAGTGCTGTCTTGTCCGGATGTGCAAAGAGGGTTTTCTATATATCCAAGACCAAACAAATGACAAAAATAATAATTGCGGTAATAATAATTATCACAATATTTCTATTGCATACCTGAAGCCAGGCAGTTTGTCGCACATCCGTTAGCTGATCAGACGAGTTTGTATTCGGTCCTTCCTCTGCTTGAGATGTATTAACAGTTTCTGCATAGAAAATAAACGGAAAGATTATATCTACTAATAATCATTTAAGTAGATAAAGTGTAATACTTCAATTAGACCCACTATTCGGATCAGAGCAGCCAGATGAAGAAGCAAAGCGAATTCTAATTCTGATAACTAGGTGGTCAGAAGAAGAACTTGTTTCGAAAGATCCAGATGCTGTAGAAGTACTAGGATGCGGAGATGAAGAATTTGGGCTTATTTCAGCAACCAACAGAGTCTTTTCTTCATTGATCAACGTGACACGATGATATTTGCACATAAACTGAAATATAAAAATGGCATTTATGGTATCTACTTCCATCTGAATACAGCATAAACGAACACTGATTCTTAACCTTCTAACGCTTTGCAATTCATTGATACACAGTGTAGATATCAGAATTCGATGACGATATCAGAAATTTCTAACTCAGGAGTCTTAATGAATTTTAATGAATCAGACTACTCAATCTATTATTATACGGCATGAAAATGCATAAAAAATATTTCAGACAACGAAAAATAATATGGTCCGACGAGATCAAAATAAAGTAAAACTTGTTTTTCGGTGTAACATGTAAATAAAACAAAGAAGAAACTTCCATATGAAGTAATTAGCATTTGGGACGGGTATCCAAAATTGTCAAACATTTCTTTAATCGAAATAATGAATATATATTTTATCAGTAAAAAATGTAACAGGATGACAATCAACCATATAATTCAATCAGGTTATTCTCAAGAAATGGGACCACTGAATGATATTAAATCTGCAGAAGCTCAAAAAATAATTCTAAGCCCGCTAGAGAAGCGCCAAAAAAACTGGAGTTAAATAGAAGGAGGGTATTCTGGAGCCACTCTTTTGAGAAGTCAGCATTCTACTGCTCCTAATGCTGGTGGAAAGAATTAATTAGCAAGTTGGGCATTTATATCACTAGATGTACACCGATAAGCATCGATCTCATGTCCTCTAACTTGGCAGACGAGCAGGTTGACCATTGCGTTAGCAGCACAAATACGTGATAATATTTTTACGTTCGTTTGTTTATAAAAAATAGTATATATCATAATATCCAAACAAACGTATACATAGATATAGCTGAGATGATGGAAGTAGGGAGAAATTGAAAAGGATTTGATCTGTATGACTTTGGTTTTTTACTGCCATTATTTAGCTCAGAGGTATGTGCTGCTACTTTTTTTAAAGATCTCTTAAGGAGATTCATATTAAATCTAATGTCAAATTAAAGTTTGACATTCTGATGAGTGGCTTTTATAAGACATAAAGTAACCAAAAAGGGGGCATAGGAAGACCTTGTCGATCATTATACCTGAAAAACGGCGATCTCATCGATAATTCAAAACCTGCTTTCTTTTCTTTGTATATTCGCATTTAATTAGTAGCTCTGTATAGAGATGGGATATTTCCATAGCCAATATTCTCTTACACCAAACAGGGGAAAAAATTTAAAGGAAATTAAACTGATTGCCATGTCTATAGTTCTATATTAGTCTAGACAGCTAGCAAATACATAGCACTTACTTCATCTCTAACACATTGAAATGAGGGAAAGAAGAAATAATGTTAAAATGATTCTGACACTATATACTGCATCAAAACACTTCTCACTTGAGAGCAAATAGGTTAACTCCATCAAGTTCCCAAATCGAAACATATCATTTGATTTAATTGAATCCAAAATTGAATTTTCAAAACAGAAAAAGCAAAAGCCAAATTCTATCACCAATTCAGGATGCAAATAAGGACAATAATGACCAGGTTAGTTTTAATGTCCACTACTATTCTAATGCTTGAATGGTCATAATTATCTATTATCAAAAAAATAGAAGGGGTCAAAGAAAAAATACGATATTTCAGACTTCATGCGGCGACAAAGAGAACTAGTGTTCACTTAGAATTAAGGTGCTGTAAACGAAAGATTCATTCGAGTACAATTAATATATCTGATATAGATGAACTATTGGCAAAATAAAAAATTGCAAAATGCTGTAGAAATCCTAATTATAAATTAAGAGTCGATTTTTTATTCAGTCGGATTTTGTTTTTAATCCCTACAGTTTTATTTTTAGAGCCATCATTTTAGCATAGTTTGGAGTTACAGATAATTCCATTTTTTAAAATAATTGCTGCAACCTTTCAGTTCCTCGGCATATGACTTTCAGTACCGTCTTCGTTGTTCAGATCAGACAATACCATCACCTAAATCTCAAACTAAAGAGCTATACAGTTGTTAGTTTAGTTAACTAACTTTAAAACAAAGTAAATAGATTTATTATTTATATATTATAACACCTACCTTAAGCATTCCCTCTAGCTCTTCCATCATTTCGTTAACACAATTTGATGGGAGGGGTTGTCGAAAGACCAGAACAACATCCGCGGTCCGTTGACCTCTTAACTGCAATCCAATAGCTGCGGGGCCAACCAGATAAACTCCATTGGGCTCATCATAAGGCAAAAAATTCTCACTATTAACACTTCGGGCTTTGTGGATTTGTTGAAGGGCGCCGCACACAGTTTCAACTGCTAGGATCGTCAGCTGGAATAGAAAATATAATGTGATTGGTGTCTTCATGGAGCAACAATAATATTAAAATGGAAAGTTGAAGACTATGTAAAAGACATTTGCTCAAACAGACTTGTATATTGATGGAGCATTGGTTAATATATTCATCTGCGAAGTTAGATGCGAAGGTTCTGATGCCCCAAGATGTGCGCCCAGTGAGTAGAGTAGCCAACTGCACCGGTTAGTTCTGCTCAATAAAGAGATGACAGAATTCTTACCAAGGAGAACCAATAAAATTATTCCTGTATCCAAGGAGAGCGTTGTTAAACGCTTTTCTAAAAGGACTTGGGAAAATTTATTCAAACAGACTTAAGATGGGTCGTCGTAACAAGGATACAATTTCAGTTTTGCCTTCTTTCTAAAAAATTAATTTCAAGTACGGAAATTCGGATTCTGAATGTTGGTAATCCCCACTAACGTCTTTATGAATCCCGACATGGAGTTTGTGCCCACCTACACAATTACAATCTGACACAATATAACAAGATGTAATATTCTTTTCGAGTCTTTACGTAGACTCCAGTTCGTTAGAGTTAGGATACCGTGCACTAATTTGATTTGCTAATAATTCCTTTGCATAAAATTTTAGCAACCAGGAATATGAATTAATTTATTGATCAGTGAACAATATTATTCACAATGGTTGCATCACTTCCATTCACAAAGATTAAGACTAAAAATTCCTAATGTGGATTACACTGAATTCATACGATTCTATCTTTATCTACAATTTCTCGATCATTCTGTTTATTGATTGCATCGATGCCCTATAGCAATTCCATTGGTTAAAAGTCTCTAGTATAACTCTGACGCTCAAAGGTGTAAGGAATTAGATAGCTCCATATAGCCATTTTCTTATTTTATTAATTAACTAGTTGTCTTTCATATTTGTGCTCTTAGATTTCGCAGGAGAGCCTTAAATAAAAACTATAAACTAAGCTTGACTTAGGCCCAGGAGTGTATTGAAAAAAGACCAATGTGCTGCATTTTCATGTCTTATTTATTCATCGATCACTAGTCATGTGATTGGCTCAAGATCGACTCAACGTCGAATAAATGAATTAATTGTCAAGCCGTCCAAAAACAAAAAGACAATGATGATAAGGAAGAAATAAAAGGTAAGGATAGCACAAGACATATACCACATAGTTAACCGACCCGCTTTCTACTAATACACAGACCATAATGAAATATGCGATCTTAGATAACAACGAAGTGAGATGAAAGTTTGGAGTGTAAATACCAATCAACCACTAAAAAATTTCATGTCTTGAAAAGAGCTTGAAAAGGAACCTCCAACCGCGAACACCAGGTCGTTACTTAAAACGAACTATTGTAAGTAGCACGGTCTAAATCAATCCCCATTAAGGCACATAATATAGATAAGGCAAGTAAATATGAAAGGACATAAGGTTTATAATATGTATGAAAAATAGGAATAGGAGCTAAGAAGCATACAGACTACAAATGCTGAGAGCAGGCGACCACTTGCCTCAGGTTTGCCCAACTCTGTCTCCTTGTATATTAAAAACTTCGTCCCTTCTCTCTATCTCAATCTCGAGTTTTAACTGCAGTTGTACAATGATCAGCACTGCTTTTTGAGAGCTATTAACTGCTCTTGTTAGCTGTTAGTCATAGTCTTATCTACTATAATCTGGTCCTTGGTTTATTACCGACTACAGTTTCATTTACTTGCTCATGGCTGTAGGAAGGAATAAATTAAAGGTGACCAGATCAATTATTTTATTATATCAACTGAATAGTCGGGACATGAACTCACCTAGAAACCCTGGGATCAAATGATGAGAATTGAGCTTTAGAAAATTTTGATATTACAAAATGGATTATATTGCTTGTGAGAAATCAGGCAGCTTTCAGAATTCAAAGAAATTAGAACATTTAACATCCTCACATGGCCATGTACGATTATTTGATTCCATGTTTCATCCTTTACTTGACTATTTTGCTGCTTCGGATTGCATAAGTAATGACGAACTTATTTAGGTATTCGAAAAATATCTATCAGTCTTGTACAGCCGATCATCTCTAAGATATCTGCGTTGATATTTGGCCCACCAGCCCACATAGCATCCAGTTAATGACCCAAATTACCCACTACTTATTCAATATTATCCAAGGAAGGATGATCAGGAAGGAAACTCACATCATTTTCTTCCTTTGAGGGGACAATATGCTTCAGCTTTGTCTGCATATAGCGTTCATCAGCAAGGAGATGAGGGGGTAGGCTAACTAGGGCCTGCAAGGTAGACGGAGAGGTCATACAGGGTCCTGGAGGACGCGCAAACCCAATTGTGGGTATCTGAGGTTTTCCTGAACTTGAAGAATTAGAACTAGGTTCAGATTGTGAGTGCTAAAAAAGACGACATTCATAAATAAAGAAAATGAAACATCAATTTTCAGCAGACTATATTAAACTCTTTATTTACCATAGTTTCAAATAATTTCTTTAGGGAAATTTCGACCATTTATTTTCACTCTAAAGTCCTATTCATAGTCAGCCCTACCTTAACATTTTCATTTCGACATCATACACCCCTTAAGACTTGAACAAGCTAAACTTAACTGGCGCCTAAACTGGACTGATGCTTTCAACTTACTGAATCAGCTAAATTGCCGACAATGCAATGGACCCGAATTTTAATTAATTAACTACTGAGAAGCATAGAGACAAGTCATGATTCGAGAGAGCAGACATAGAAAACCACACAAGCATTAAAACACTTGCTAAGATTAATCTGTCCGAAAACTGGGGCGTCAAGCCTATGCGAACTGAACAGTTACTTGTTATGGGAAGGAAAGGGGAAAAGGGGCAACACATTTGGATAGAATGTGCGGAAAACAAATTGCCGTAGAATTCACATCAATACACCACAGATGATCATACCAGAGGGGAGAATCATACAAGGTAAATGGTAGCTTAACTTTAAATATTGCAGTCGCATACATGGAGAATTGGGTAAGTTTGAATGAATAGTGATCACTATCTGAAAATCACTGTTAGAGAGATTGCACAGATACTTAACAGTGCTGAAATAAAAACAACTAGCAATACCATTTTTAATTATTTGCTCTATCTGATTAAATACCAAATAGTTTAGGAGTTCATTATAGAGAGATCAACTTCTAATACTGACCAGAGTATGTTCAGTAGGGATCTCAGGCTTGAGATTGGATTCGGACTGATCTTTTTCCGTCGCGGTTTCTAAAGATTCTTTGAGTTTACGCAAAGCCGTTCGATGCTTTTTGCCCACTAAATGAGCATCTTTTAGCTGACTGTTGTTGCAAATACAACCGCAAAGACGACAAGAGTATCGCTTGTTTTTGCCTGAATAGAACTGAAATAAAGAAAATGCTTTAGTCCCATACTACTTAAATGAAGGGTTTGAAGTAGATCAAATGGTCCGGTTTACATTACCTCCTCTATGCAATTTTCTGGATTAATTGAGGAGGAAGGCATAGACGACTGATCTAAAAATAAAAAGAACGATGGTCTGCCCTTGGCACAAACACTAAAGGGACCTTAAGGTGTAGCTTAAATTCAAAATATTTTCCCCAACAAAACAATGTGGCAGGAAGTAATAATTAAGAGATAAAAACTGTGGAATGCAGTTGACTGTGCTTCGTTTTGTGACACAGAAAAGTAGATGTTCGAAACCGTGTAACCTTCGGTATATTTATGTTAACGAGAGCAGATTACCGTATAAAAATTATTTAACTTCGATGTTGCGGAATCATACCTATTTCCATATCTTTTTACTGAATTCAAGTGACTTCTTTAGTTACTATTACTATAGTACTTTCGCGATGTATTTTATTGGTACAGATGAGCAGGCGAACTTTGAGAAATCCACATAAAAAATCCTTTACCAATTATGAATGATAAAATCATCAAATATTTGCTTTAAGAAATAATTTATTAACAAAGTATGTTTCAGGCGTCATTTGTCTGATCAATATTGAAGATATGTATAGAACGAGGTGACAGGGAACTTGAGGATTTAGCTTTAAAGGAGTTTAAATTTCCCTTACTATTTAAAAACTGTGTAAGGTACTAATTGGAAGCAGGTCCTCAACCTTGTCAGCACAGTATGGATGCCAGCAGGCTGAATAACATGAGCGCAGAGTGCGGACTAACATGGGATTGGCTGGAACACGATATTTGCTCAGCCAAAGTCTCATGTCACTTTAGAGGATTGTGGCCATAAGGCTAAGTGATCGCTTCCACTCACCTTCTGTACTCTATATTTTCATCTTTCATACATCTAGACTTTATGCCTTTTTGTATTAATTTGTCTTACCCACAAAAAGTTCCTTAAACAAAGACGAACTTAGATCACACTTCCTGCACTGAAATATCTCAATTATCTTGATCCAAGTTCTGAGGAATTTTAGTTTGATACGTAACTAATCTTAAACATCGTTTTAGGTTAAAAGATCATTATGCATAAAAAATTTATAGACAATAAAATTTGTATATAAGAAAGATACTACAAGTGAGCTATGTCAGGTAACGATACTTCATATCTGATGCATGTAAAAGAGATTGACAAAGCAACCACCAAGTTTAATTTATTTCGACGATAAACAATTCGTCAAAATAAAACTACCAAGGATATAGTCTCTAGAAATAGACCGCAAAACGAGAACGAAAAATTTTAAAAGACAATCTTAATTTAAATACGCTGGAACTCAATAAATACACTAACCTAAAATTGTAAGTGAAACGCCAATTTAGAAGAGTAGGTGTTGATGTCTATCTCTTCTGACTCGTCAAACGCTTTCTCCCAAACCCCAGACTTAGAATCTAAACATCAACATATATTTTAGTTTCAATGAAATAATTTTGTCATTAAGCTGAATTTTACTATAAAACGTTCATTAATGTCCAGTAATTGGAGCAATCAATGTCAACAACACTAATATTAACAAATGAAGAGTAGCAAAATACCACTTTTTCAACAACAATCGTTTCCCGATGCCAATTCCCTGTCCAAGAAAAAGACACAATTTCCATCAGTTGGTTTGGAGATTAAAGAAAGCCTCCCCATCTGATTGAAGGAATTGTAGACAACACTTGAATTGGATGGAGGAAAGGCATCTTGGATCTGCTCTTAGTGGAAGCTCACATTCTCCCAGCTTCCTACTTTGACCAGTACATATCACTAGTATTATCCTGATAGGCATCAATCTCGTGACGTCCGGTTCAGCAAACATGAACATTGACCACTCAACCACTGGTACACTTTGAAGTTAACATGTTTTTTAATACATCCACTTAGTTCTGCGATAAATCACAACAACAGTTAAAACTGGTCTACTGGACGGAGTATTAAAATATACAAACAAATTGATTATGCACTATTAACTCATTAAGAAGTAAAAACTCACCTGAAGAGGTTTGAGGTCTAACATCTGGAATCTCACAACCTCGAGATTTCTGTAGTTTGACAGTCTTAGCATGTTGTTTGCCGTGCAAGTGGGAATAATATGTCTCCAAACCCGAACACTTCACATTGCAAACAGCACAGGTAATTTCTTTTGGGTTATATTCTTCCTCAGGAGACTACAGTAGAACGAAAATAACTTGAAAGGACACCTAGGAAATGGGGACTTGACAGCGAGATTTGGAAGCATAAAATTCAATAAGATGCAACAAAACACAGCCTGCAAAATCTGCATGCACGTAGTTCTCAAAATAACATGCGCAGATGATGATCGCAATTAAGTTGACTATTAACATCGATCGAAGGATATACATATACCAAAACTCCAAATCGGCGGTCACCTGCATCGAAATCAATCATTCAATTTCATGTGTCTAATAATATGCGGATCTGGATGGATCTTTTGAAATAAGGATCACGCTAATGATAAATCATCAAGTAAACAATCGTGGATTATTGCATAAAATTGTTATGTAACTAAGAATATTTTGAACTAGTTAAAGAGCAGATTAATTGATAAATTCATGGAAACGAATCTGTATTATAGACTTCCCACAGTATCGTTAACAATACTCATTAGAAATTTACTTTAAAGTCTTTTATCTACTCTAAGCTGTGACACGGGAAAGGCTCATTCAGACGAATCCAATATCAAAAATATTAAATGAGAAATAGAGCCATAGCAACTAGCAGGATTAAAAGAAAGTAAACTCCCTTCTATAAGCAAATGTGATCACCATACTGATGTGTACTATTTACAATTTTTCTACTGCACTTATACAATGCAATTCTTCTCAATGTATAGCATCAACATGGATTGATAGTTAATGTTAACCTAGCAAATCTAAAAAAATGTAACAAAGATGACGTAAATTTAAGAGAAATGATACATTTCGCAATGGGCCAGCATCTCCTTGAAGCAAACACCAACTAGAATTTTCAATCTAGTGAGATATAATAATGGAAAAATCTACCTAAAAGACAACTGCTTACAGTTTGGAGCCATTAGCTAGTATTATAGAGCGCGTAATGTGTATGAACACACTTATATTTTTATAACATAAACTAATCCGGTAACGATTAATGTACTTTTTATATCAGAACTCATACCAGATACTAACATAAGTAATGAAATGAAGACATGCTGTAGCAGTATTCATAAAAGCAAAACACAACAATTTAGGAATTGCAAGATTTCTAAAAGTCGTCAGATCTTCCGTTTGCAAAGTTAAAACAATACTGAATGAAAACAATGCGGATGAATTGGACGCCACGAGGAAAAGAAAACAGAAGCATTGCCAACGTTCTGCTGACTCACTCAAAACATCTGAGTTTGTCAGAAGAATGCATGGCATGATGGACGAAAATCCTGAGAAGTCAATGTGACATCATGTCAGACACCATCAACTGTCTGAAGGAACGACAATATATAAGGAATGTTTTCATCAAGACCACGGATGCAGATCATACGTTCTTAGGCGAAGTCAGTTTATGTGGACAAAAAGAACTCAAGAGAATTGTTTAACGAATGCAAAACGACTCTTAAACAAATTGAAGCACCCAGAATAATAAGAGTGATTTTGGTCTTTCTCCGACTTCCACCAGGATCAGAGTCAATGGAAGAAATGATAGATGGCTATGTGGAGGGGGACTCCACTGAAGTTCCAACTGTTATACGCACGAAGTTTCCAGCAACGGTGATGGTTTTCGGAGTTGTCAGCAGTGAGGGAGGGGTACATCATGATTCCTCAATTTTCCACAGGACCTTAGAGCCAATACAGATGTTTATGTTGGGACTCTTCAGACCATTGTTAAGCCGCCTTGGATAGGAAGCGTAGCCAATGGGGGAAGACCCTACGTCTTCAAACAAAATTCGGCTCCATCCCATAAAGCTCTCAAAACCCACAATTGGATGGCCGAGAATTTTCATCATCATGTCACACCAAACTTATGGCCGTCTCTAATTCATCAGACCTTAACCCTTTGGATTATTACGTGTGAAGTGGGGCGTGATTGAAAAAGAAGTTAATAGGCATCCGCATAACACCAAATCCTCCTCTCTGAAGGAGGCAGTGCCCGAGCAATTGAGAGTATCATTGAATGCCATCTGATGAAAGCTTGCAGTCGCTTTCAGACTCGAATTAAGTCGATGATAGAAGCCGAAGGAGGATATATAGAATAAAACCTAGGTTAAAATTGTGATTATTTGTTTTGTTACAAGAAACTGTAAGTTTCAACCCCAACCAATCTGTCTTTCTAAAAATGCCTAAGGTGACCTCAAATGCCTTACGCACTCTGTACAAATTTTTGCAATTACATGTGTACAGTATCAGACGTATTACAATTGGTCCGGAAATACCTTGTTATCAAAACAGCATATTTATGAAAACTTCCACCGAACAATAAATATTTCAGGCCACAAAGATCTTAACAATGAGGTTAATCCTAACTTGAAATCAAAACAAATTTTGCTTTTAAAATTACACCCTATTTAATGTAATTGGGAGGGAGGTACACTTATTCGTCCATCTCGTATTTTAAATACGAATTTATACTTTTTTTATCAAATAGAATTAACTGCCATATAAACTAATAATAAACTGTATGATGAGTGCGGAACGAAGGGGAAATGGTTCACATGAATAAACAAGGAGCTGAGAGGGCGATTTTAGCGAGCCATTTGCATCAATTTTTACTCCACCAAACACAAATAAAATAAACTCGCATTTAAAAAAAGAAACATTGGGGAAACAACGTAAACAGAATCATAAAATTCAAAATAAACCATTGAGCAAAATCAATTAGTCAGGATATGATGAAAATAACCACACAGAAAATGAGTAGTTAAAAAGCAATGATTAAATTGACGGTGCACAACGTAAAAATTGAGTAAAGTCAGAATATGCAAATAAACGACAACACCGTCCGGGTAGACCACTTAAATGTGAAATTGATTATTGCAGTGAATTAAAATCGGTAGTAAACTGAGTTTATCATACAACCGAGAGCAAATATGGCACCGTGGTCGATTAATCCAGTAAAGGTTGCATAAATAAGAGATTAACTGTTTAACTGAGGAGGAGGAGAAGGCAATGATTTATGAATCGATTCATAAAAGTTAATTAAATTTGACTCAACACAGCTATTTACAGTAGAATAGAAAATCAAATGGAACAAATTGAACCAGTGGAACGAAACCAAAGCGAAAACCGACCTAACGAGAGAAATACCTGAGATTCACTATTTTCTCCCTCTTCTTTCAAGCATTCACATTCATATTTGTATTGGCCTCATTGTATCACGCTTCGTTCCACTAAGGTGACAAGAATAGGGTATAAATTATTCACTATGGACGTTGGACAATTTGCAAAAGTTGGCTGGGAAATTAGGGGACATTTCTAGATAGTGTTTATCTTCGATAATGATCCTCAAAAGTGACACATGGGGGGCATTTGAAATAGCACACTTGAAAGAGGATTTTTGGCTCTTGAAGTCAAAAAAAGGAACTTACTGGAAGCATGTCAATAACTCTTGACGTGCCGAAAATACGCCTTTAAACTAAGAAAATAAACAGACACAAATGATACAACAGAATTCAAGTTATGAAAATTTCGCATGTACCCGATTGAACTGTGAATATATCAACAATTCTTAATGAGATGGGAAATTTCAGATTTAGTATAGATTTTTTTATTACAAAAATCACACTGGAAGGCAATTTTAGCTGTCTGGAGAACGGAAAAGATCAGTTGTTATTCAGAACGAAACAAGTGAAATGAGAAAAGCAAAAATAGCAATAAACGAAGCAAAGAACATACCCGTTTAGGATGCCTTTGATGCTTTTTACCAGCTAAATGACATTCGAAAGATTTTTTGCCGGCACAACTGACTTTACACAAATCACAGTAGTATGTAGTTGGATCGGAATTGCGTTGTTTGCGTTTAGACGGTCCTAGACATTATCACAAACACGTTATTAGTAAATCGCAAACTGAAGCAAACCAGGTTGGCCGCAAAAAGCTTCGGATGGTGGACATTGACAATATGATCTACCAGAAGGCTGTGAAACTTGAGATGAGTCAGCATGACAATCAATAGATTTGACAGGGGATAATTTCTGTTTCGTTAAGGAAGACGGAATACGCATTTGCGGGGGCAATACAGAAGGATCTAATTGTAATGGTTCTCCTTGAGACAGACGCAACAATTCGTCATTATCACAAGCCATTTAAATATTAAATTAACGGTCAAAAATAGTACAGAACAACGGATTCAACAAACATGTAGCGGTAAACACCAGGCCTAAAAAGCGTTAACATGAACCATATTCTCGCGATTCGCTTACCTTTGGAAAATAATTTTTTAAATAAGAATTCGCAAATATTTAATACTGTCGTTAAAATAAAGAATGTAAAAAATTTTTCCTTTATTTGAAATGATTAATCATAAAATTGAGTGTCTCTCAGAATAAAAGGCTATCTAAATTATTACCTCGAGACTGATAAGTGCAATTTTCATCAGCATTTTTAAGGCTGTGATATTATTAAATGCAAAAAATATAAAATCACTGTAGAAATAAAATTTAACACATTTTTAAGAGGTAATCGAAACGAGATGGAGTGGGAGGAGGTGGTATGTGAATAAAAATTATCCGTAAGAAAATCAATAAATTCTTAACCTTTACCAAAAATACTGACCAGAATTTGCTCATATTATTCAATTATTTTATCTTACATGGATTTTAATTTTGATTTACATTATCAAAAATCGATTTGGTATCCAAGTTTGTCAGATAATTCAGGCTTGTGTGAATAGTTTTGAAAAATATTCAAAGTGAACTTAAAATGATTTGAACAAGCGAGGTGAAACTAACACCCTCAATGCGATGTGATTAGATGCAATATAATGTCTGACGCAGAACATACAATATATTAGTTCACTATCTTGAGATGCTAAAGTCTCCTTATATATAATTGTCACTTCGGACTGAAATAGAGCTGGTCTTAAAATTTTACCCGTAATGGGGTCATTTTAAAATTTGATAATATATAGTTTCACTTCTAGTATGCGAACTCCCAAGTACTTTGAAAATGAAAAATTAGGCAAATTTAAGGGGGATATTATCACTATTAAGGGGAAGAATTTTGGTAGCCGAGGGATAGTCAGGAATTAGGGAGAAATCTTATTCATCTTAGCTCCAGAATTATTGGATCAGCAGCTTTTCCATTTTGAATTTTGGTCGAACTTGTCCCCACTTTCGTCATAATTGGTAAAATCTCTGACTAAATAAACTTCACTACATGCCAAACAAATCTAATTTGGTCTTAATACAAAGTAAACCCTCTACTCAAAAAATTTACTTTCATTATACCAAAAATTGTCATATTCTTGCATAAACTTCGTAAAATAGCAAGTTCATAATTAATTTAATTAAAAAAAGCGGTTTTGCGGAAAGAACTAATTTTATTCTATTTACTAAACTTTTTAAGGGTGTTATGCATATGCAAAGTGATTATAAATCTACTAAGACACTTAATCACCCTCTGGAAAATTTATAACAAAAGTATTCTTCCAAGTTATAACATAGTAGTCAAAATATTATAAGTCTAAAATAGCAAAGCCATGATAGTCATTCCTTAAACATTTTTAGAAATTATTATATTAAAATCGTTTTGATTTTATAATAAAGATATCTTATGATTATCAATATATGTATTCATCAACGTTAATATTTACAAATGTTTAGCCGGTAGGTTTTCACGTTAGAGGTCATTTGTTGCCGACGTTTCATCTCTCGTTCTCCAGCGTCATCATGGTATTTTTATTCCCTTATTCTTACTAGTCACTACTAATAGGTTCTACTTGCTGCAGCAATTTGCACAAAGGATGGTAAAGGTATGGTTTTGGTATATTTGTCTTACATCATTCTTGATAGCACTTGTTTCTCGTCAATTTGTGGAAATGTCAAAATCTCGCATTGAAGGCTTGATAGCTACATTTCCTAAGCTCGCAGACCCGGGTAATGAATGAATAAAAATATAACATCATGCAATTTTTCTAGGCAAGCAGCACACGTTCGTTGAGACTGATTCAGTTCGTTATGTGTACCAACCTCTGGAAAGACTTTATGTTCTTCTAATCACTACTAAAGCAAGCAACATTCTTGAAGACCTCGAAACCCTTCGTTTATTTGCTCGAGTGATTCCCGAGTATGCACGTGGTTCGGAAGCTTCCGACATAATTGAAAACGCATTTCAAATTATCTTTGCTTTTGATGAGATCGTTGCTCTTGGTTACCGAGAGAGTGTCACGTTAAGTCAAATTCGCACCTTCACAGAAATGGATTCACACGAGGAGAAAGTGTTCAATGCTCTTCGTGAGAACCAAATGCAGGAAGCTCGCGAATTGTCGAAACGTAAGGCTCGCGAACTTGAATTGGCAAGACAAGCCGCGGCCAAACAGGGTCTTCCACCTAGTTCCATCTACAACAGCTTTTCCAGTGGAAGAAGTGCTGCTGACATTTTCACATCATCGGGACCTAGTGTTGAACCCTCTATTGGTATGCTCTTTTCTTATAACTAATAGTATTATTACTCGTGGCTTTGAGATAACATATTTAAAATATCTAAATACGATGATCCAATTGTCAATGTGAACGTCAGCTTGAGATCAATGCTCGTTGGTCGTGTGGGGGATCTGCCGTTATGGCTAAGTCTGTTTTGTAGGAGCGATTTCATCATATCTTTCCTCTATCCAAGTTATGCGTTTGGTCAAAACTTGGGGACATTTTGATTAAATTAAAAATTATTAGCCTTATGTGGTTGATTTTGAGTCGTTCCGTTTTGTAACACTTTGCATACTAGTCCCACAAGTAAATTGGCTAACTTTAAAAGTTTCTTTCTTATTTGGCCCCTACTTTATCAACTTTATCGTATTCAACAGACCTCGCAGAACTTTTATCTTCATGCCTTCTCTTGATTTATGTTGATGTGTTTAAAGGACATGGCCTAGCATGTTCTTTACTTATTTGTATTCCAGTATTGCTTGATTGGTTCTTTTTTAATCATTTTCAAAAGATTAAGTTCTATATATCGTTTAAATGAAAAGCTTACGTGATTTTCTTGGTAATAATCGTGATTAATTATTTAAGGATCGTTTAGTTTAGTTATGGATATTCTACGTAGATCTTACAGATTATCTGTCTATTATAATGTTGATGAATGTATATTAAAAGCTGTTCAAATTCCGCTCAACTGATGATTTTATGCCTACATTCTATTAGTGTTATAAATTTTAATTTAATGGCACAAATTTTTTCACTGAGCAGCCTTGCCGCACCATTTTACAATACGGTCTGATAGTTTCTAGAAGTGGATTAAATGAAAAATATCCTTGAAATGAGTTGACTGAAATGCAGGTATTCTTCGGAAAAATCGAATGCTGAATCCCACTAGGAAATCTGGGAGTGTCTTTCTTCCTGGTACCACATGAGATGATAGGGAAACTGTCTGTGTGTCATTATCTTCTCTTAGCAAATAGGTATGAGATGGGATGATACTATCGGATCGGTCACTGATTAACAGACTTTTTTACCCTATTGGTAGTTGCTATATTACTATATGAAAAGGAGGTGATTGCAAAACTGGTTTCGAAATCATCTCTGTTTCTTTTCTTCTTCTTTTAGATGACTACTCAGCACCTTTGCTTTCCTCGGGCAGAGAGCCAGAAGCCCCGACACGAGGTCGTGGGATGCAACTGGGTGGTGGTCGCAGTGGTCAAATGAAATCGGATGTGGATAAGTTGACGGATATGCTACGCAGTGAAGTGCCCGCTTCTGTCCTACCTACAACTAACTCAGAAGCCGCTCTTCTAGATTCTTCAGCTGTTATGCACAAGTAAGTTATATCCGATGACATGTAGTTACTGGGATGGTTAATCACGCTTTTCGTTACTGTTAAAATTGAGAGAATAAGTGAAGTTTTTACAGATGTCTCAAAGATTTTGGTTAAAATGGTAAATCTGAGGAGTTACCGAAAACATGGGAGACGGTCTTTGTACCACTCCCACTTATCGGAGTAATGGTTAAGTTACTGGTCTTATAAGTTCATGTGTTCTATACTCATCTCGGCACACTACCAGTTAGAAACATAAATAAACTGGTTGAAAACAAATCAAGATAGGAATGGTAGAATGCGATTTTCTAATTAGAAGCGCTCGAAATTAATATCTTAAAGAACTTCCATTAAATTGGCATGGTAATCAATATTATGACTTCCGAAGCTGAAGATTCCTATTTTTCCCATGTTTGCGAATTGAAATAGATGCATCAAGAGTCTTACGTTATTTGCACTCTGGAGACTTTGAGTTATCCACTCTCTCATACGGGATTCAGTTTTCAGAGTAATGCCCTAGGTTCAAATTTAATGAATTAATTCCCAAGATCAGGAGTGAGACTGTCTACGATATTTAGAGCTTGTTGATCGATTGATTTAATTCTTCGATTAATTATGTCACCTCGATTTGTTTATAGCTAAGAACAGGTAGATAAGGTTAGTAGACACGTTTTAAATACACTGTAGATCAGTAAAGAGTACTCAAGTTGAAATGCGGAGGATCCGCTCTTATTATAGTAAATTGCACGTTTAGTAATCAAATTTTGAATATACCAAAGACAATGAAAATCCTTCAACATTTAAAAATGCCTGAAATCGATAAATGCGAAATAAGGTATTCAACGTTTTGTGGATTTCAAGTGCATCTCTTCGAGTCATATCAAATCTCAATAGTTCGTCGCTTATTGATGTAAATTTAAATTTCATTTTACTTGAAGGCCACCTGTCAAAAATGCCCCACGCAATTTTTATCGACCGTAAACATGTGCTATTTTAAATTTTTAGATGCATGACATTTCCTAAAACTTTAATATCTAATCGATTTTTTCCCGCGTTCTTTCACATTAGCGAAAGCATTTTTATTCTCAGTTGTAAACATGTACATACGCTTCTTTCGAAATTAAAAAATTAAATCACATCAGTAAAAGTATATCCAGCAAGTAGATTATATTATTATTTTTTTTAGTTGATGTGATCAACGGAGATTGATCAATTAAAATCCATACTAAGATACTATTTGGACATAAGCGTTTAAAACTCTCCGTATTTTTTTATAACAATAGGCAAAGTATGAAGTTTTTCCTGAAAAACAAGTGAAAGGATTAAAAAGTATTAGATTAAAAAATTATTTTAAAGAAACAGATAAAAGTTCAGCCTTCGGTGTTCTCAAAATTTGACTTGACTTACGAAAAGCATTCTTTCTACTATCCCCTTTGTTGACCAGAATTAACCGTTGTTGAGCTATCTCTTTACATGTCACAGTTTCTAAGATCAGTCTTCTCGCTATTTTTAAGGGGAGCCCTAAGTCTGTTTTTATCAGTCGCCCTTTGAACTGTTATGAAAGGACCGTGATAGAGGATTGGCTCTACTTAGATCTCCATAAACTTTTCTTTCTCTTTGGTATATAACTGTTTGCATTTTAAAAGGGTTTAATACCATCATCTATTTCTTATTCTTTAGTCTTAACGTCAGACTTGAAGAGCGTTTGACTGCTCAGGCCTCCCGAGATGGAGGTGGAGAATCTCTGGAAGTTAGTGGGATTCTCCACGTTCGAGCTGGAGACGAACGTTCCACAACAGCTCGCATTCATGTGGATTTGTCTGGTGCAACTTCCGGCTCTGATAAACGTCCCCCTGCCTCCTTCCAAACTCATCCCAATATGGATAAACCCACATTCCAAGTAAGCTTACTACTTACATTGACATCAGTAGTTGTAACGTTTTGCATTTTCTTCAGAATTTCTATTCCTTTTTTTTCGTTTCCTATTTTTTGCATATACCTATATTTAAGTTATACTTTATTAGTATTATTATTAGAAACTCTGAAGTTCATATTAAAGCATAATGAATAAATCTGAAGAAGTACGATATGTATATGTATATGTGTATGTTTATAGTAATTTTCACACCAAAGTTAGATAAACATTGATGTAATTCAAATGGAAATTGCTTGCTTTCACTGCTTAGACGATGGCTATTCCAATCTACTTATGAGGGATGTCTATCGGGCAAAAGGAAAAACAAATTTCAAAATCTGGTGTTTCGCTTGAATTTTAATATGCGTGAATATCTATAAAAGCCATGTGTCCGGTATTCACAAGCGCTCACCGATTGTAACCTTTATAACTTGCCAAAAATTATGATCATACAAGTTCTGGAATGCTATTCTATTCAATATATTTACCACGTTCATTCTATTTACACGAATATTCATCTTTGAAATATGATTTAAACTTAAGATATTTAGCTTCCAATACAATAATTATTGTTGTATTGTCTATTTAAAATGAGCAGATCGGCTTTTTAAATCTCTTTATTAATGTAAATTTTGCACAAGATAATATTCAGGACTTGTCTTAACCATTTTGCCTTGGAAGTGAGTTGCAATGTCTACTTGTCAATGATAATAGTAGTAGTAGACATGACATTTTCTACTTTAATCTTCCATTAATCTCCATACTGATCTTACTGAGGTAAATGTCTTGTGGAGCATCACCGTAGCTACTTATATCTGGATTTGTGTGTGTGTATTTGTGTGTGACTGGCTAATTCTTGTGTTTCTTCTTTTCAACCTTGCAGTCGACCAATTGGCTGGCCATAAAGCCCGGTGGCAAGGCTTTCTTGGTGGGCAAGGAAGTAGCTGTACTCAAATGGCGTGCTCAGGCAACAGACGAGGCTGCGCTCCCCATAGTTATCAACTGTTGGCCCTCTGATATCACGGGTGGATTTGAGGTCATTGTCGAGTACATCTTGCAGGATAAATCACTGTCTCTACAGAATCTGTGCATCACGATTCCCCTACCGTGAGTTTAACTTCAATATCCAAATATGTTCTCCTCCGTGTATATAAAGAGTGAAAGTGGTAATAAAATCTGTTTTGGGTCAACGTGTTCGTCTGGGAAGTCAGAGGTCACGGGCTCGAGGTCCATCAGTGCACATTCGGTGGTCGAAATGACAAACGCACTGGTTAAGTGGGGCTAATAAATCAGTATGGTAGAATTCGGGTTTCTCACTAGGGAGACTTAATGATGCTCTGCCTAACTCAAGATAAGCATGGGTCTGGGAATTAGTTGGATCAATTTTGGAATTGAAATAAGTAAAATCCAGGTTTACAGTAGACATATTTCTGTTTTTGTTAGAAGAATGGGAAGATTCGGTTTTGAACTTAAGGTCTTCTTGATTTTAGAAGTTCGTTTATGATTATTTAAATGTTTCAGAAGAGATTAATGCCTAGATTTCTTATTTCGGCTCTGTTTTATGCAGACACCTAGATTCTGGACATTTTAGCCCCCTAGTTTGGTATCTCATTTTCAAATGTTACGTAATTCATTATAATACGATATGGTGTAAGTAAGAAGTGTTCTTTGGGTTTTTTGGACCTTTTGTGCGCAGTTTCTAATAAGTTACAGGCTCCAAACTATTCTGCAGACTATGCCTTTTTAGGTTATATTAGTTTCCACTTAAACTACAGCAGAGAAGACAGCTACGACAGATAGATTTATAGGCAAAAATTTTGTAAGACCAAGAGAGATGGAGTGGTCTGTAGGTCCTAGAGGTTGTGGTGAAGTTGAAACAGCAGCAGAAATTGTTCCAGTGGCGTTGTGTGTAGCTCTCGGAGTTTACAGGTGTATAGTTCTATGGATAAAATTATTATTTGTAAGGTTCTTTGGACGTATAACATTACGTAAATGGTTCAACACTACAAATGCGAATAAACCATTTGGGATGCCCGAGAGTTCTGTAGTGGAACTTGAAGTTAAATCTAAGAATCGAGCATTCCGAATTCACCAGTGGGCACGTAGTTACCTATACGTCAAGCAAGTTGCTATCCCTTTCACAATTCAGAGGAGCAGAGAATCTGGTCTTGGAGAATATGTATTACAGTATACCACTATAAGCTGCTTATTGGATGCCAATTTTTCATCAACGGACATTGTGGTTTGTTTAGTACGTGAAGAGAGCAAGCTTACAATTTAGATTGGCGATGTCTACCCCATCTTTCGCACTCAAAGGTAGTTATTTGGCGCTTAGGTATAGGCCTCAGCGTAATATGCATTCTAATTTTCAAACCCATACTTTTCTTTCTTGGATGATGATAGTAATACTGTACTCTGACTCTTAAACTCTTGTAGCTGTTAGTAGTGGATTATCAGTTATTTTGTGTTACCAATGAATGCGTGACCTCTTCATTTCTCTTAAAATGTCTCTTCCAATGTAACTGTATTTTGAACATACATGCAACATTCGTTGAATAACTAGCCGAAAGTACCTAGTGTAACACATGGGCTGAAAAGTCCCGGGCCTAACACATAGATGGCGCTAGTTTT
>CAADRB010000008.1:1168275-1183235 GCA_900708905.1 Hymenolepis diminuta
AAAACGATCGTCATCTGAGTGTCATCTGAGTGGACAGCAATTGGTGAACCTCGTGCAAAGCGCCCGTAAGCACAACAATCGGCTGGAAAGGTTATGGCCTCGGTATTTTGGGATGTGCGTGGTGTAATATTCATCGACTATCTTGAGAAAGGAAATACCATTAACGGTAAATATTATATAGCGTTATTGGAGCGTTTGAAGGCCAAAATTGCAAAGAAACGACCGCATATGGCAAAGAAAAAAATTTTGTTTCATCAAGACAACGTACCGTGTCACAAGTCAATCAAAACAATGGCAAAACTACATGAATTGGACTTTGAATTGCTCCCACATCCACCGTATTCACCAGATTTGGCTCCCAGCGACTACTGACTGTTCTCAGACCTGAAAAATGCTCGCCGGTAAGAAATTTCGCACGAATGAAGAGGTTATCTTTGAAAGTGAGGCCTATTTTGAGGCAAAAGATAAATCGTTCTACAAAAGTGGTGGTGAACTGTTAGAGCGGAGCTGGAATGATTGCGTTATTCTTGATGGAGATTACGTTGATGAATAAAGCTAATTTTGAACAAAAAAACTGTTTTCTTTGTTAGGCCCGGGACTTTTTAGCCCATGTGTTATATTTGCTGGCGGCACTTTTATGTATTGTTCAGTCAAGAAGGTAGATACCAACGAAAATATTCCAAGCTCATTTTAGAAATCACTTTGCAACGCTCATTTTGGGTGGAGGGGTCGCATCATAGTCTCCCTGGTGAGAAACCAGCGTTGCTTGCCCTTCCATTAACCGGGTATATATAGATGATCATCAAACCACCCCAATGAATTAGTTGATTTGCACTTGCTACAACCAGCGTTCGACCCAATGTCGAAGACTACTGCTTCTAATATAATCTATCTCAGTAATAAATCTATTTTTTGCCTTTCTCACCAACAGATCAAGTCTAAAACCTCCAGTCGTGAGTAAGTGTGATGGGGACTACGAGGTGGACGTTCGTCGTAGACAAATTCGTTGGACTCGACCTCTTGTTGATGCTGAGAACGATACCGGTACTCTGGAATTCACCATTTCTACTGATAGGAGCTCCAAGACTGATCAATTCTTTCCTATTAACGTCGATTTCTCATCCACACAATCCTACTGTGGTGTTGAGGTAAAGTTTCTTTTTTAATGACCAAGTGTTTGATAATGGTAAAAAGGCCGCTTTGATCTATTGTTAGGGGCTAGTAAAGGCTTGGCTCTGCCAACAACCATAAATATGAGAGTTGAGGCAATAAGTGTTTTGAACGAATCATTATTCGGGCCCTCTAAACTATTGCTGTAGAGAGCGGATAAGTCTCGAGTCTGTATTTATGGATGACGTGTAATTAGTACAATTAATTAGGAGTGATTAAAAATTCCAAATTTGTTAAAAGTAGAAAAAATAATGGGAGAAAGCTAACTATCCCACTGGTCGTTAAGTCCCTTAAATTCAAAAATCGCATTATGCATACGATTTGGACAAGGACATATAACTTTCAATATTATATTTACTCCATAAAGGAGAACGGATTGTGTAATTTGGACTTCTACATAACACAAATTACGAGCAGTTCAAGTTAAATTTAGCCTGTAAAGGCCTCTATATGGGAGCTGCAGGTATTGGTTCCCAAGAGCGAAGATTTATATTTGCTTGCATTTACGTAATCGCACGTTGCACAATCTAATTTACTTTTGTCTGATAGTAGAATAAGACATACTTCCTAATTTACCTTTTTCTAAAACAATTGGTTGGTGATGTCACTCCCAACTTTGCATTTACAGTGTTATTAGTTGGCTTAAACTGTGATTTGGAAATAGTATGTTTTGTCTTTAATGACGAAGTAAATAGCAGTACGATACGCTATTTATATGAATTTAAAATTACAGAGCTCAATAAAGTACGCTTTTTTATAAATGGGATTATGAAATAAATCACTAATGAGAAAATATCAGTCATAGGAACAAGTTGTTCAACTCCTTTCCTCACAAGCGTCACACAAAAAGTGAACATCTCCTTCTCGTTTAAACTTCTGTCTGACTGTAATTAAATCTTTTATTTTGTTCGTCTAATGATCCATTATTTATCTCTCCCTGAAATTAACTAGACTTTAGATTGATGGAACATCTATGTCATCAAATGTACAACTCAAGCTGCCTTTGTGATTTTGCTAGGTGCTCACTGAGGCTACATTTAGCTACGATTGTTCAAACACTGAAAGACGAAAGGTGTTTTTCCTATAGCTCAAATCGCCGAATTTTTATTAAAACACATTTGTTTACATGGCTATGGATATGTGGGAAGTGTTTAGCTGCCAATAATCCAGTTCATCATGCGTCCTAAATAATAAAATCTAATTACATTTGAGATTTTACGTATTCTACTAACTTATGTTCAGTAATATAATCATTTCTTTTTAGATAACGGAGGCCGCCGACGAGAACGGAGAACCGATGAAATTCTCTACAGAAGTCAATTTCCATCCCGAACGATATACAATTGTGTAGAAGTTGCCTTGTTGCAGAGGTGACAAACACTCGGATCGTTTATGAAATAAAATTCTTGTCAACTTTTGGTCCCCCAATTGCCATATACCTTCTACTTTATACCACTAATTACCTCCGTGTTTTCTTTTTTGTCTCCCGCTCTCATCCCCTTTTTTCCCTGCCTTTAAATGGTCTGAATAAAGTGCGTCGTTATTTATGATGTCTTGGTGTAGGACTTGCAACGCCAAATCATGAGTTAAGATAGTGAACCTAAAGGAAATCGGCCACTGGAAATTAAATTTTATTTTGATTTCAATTTAGTCCATTGAGTTTAAAAGTTCGTATTAGGGGTACCATTTTGTCAAGGGGCGTATAACTATCAAAGGTACGTTTACTGGAAAAAGAGAAGCGGATTGTGAAAGAAAGAGATCTTACTTCTGAAATCAATGATGTCTATATAACTCAACTTGCGATTGGCGTCCCTCTGTCTTTAAGACCTTCATTGCCAGAACATCGGGAAGTATTTCGTTATTTAAGCTCAACTATAAGGGACCTGTGCAGATGTTGTAAAGGCTTATATTTAATTCCTTTGATATTTTCTTGATTCATCTAGCTATTGATCTTTTATGACCACTGTGCCACATCTATACTCATCTATGGGAAACACACAATATATTGGCCGACCCAAATTAATGGAGAATTCACGAAAATCGTAGATGTGACAGAATTAATGTAAAATCCAACATCAAGAGAAAAGTCGTATTTACACTAATCTGTCACTTTGCTACCGTAGAGTTGTAAGTATACTAGGCTAGCGACCCCGCCAACCAGTACAGAAGCAGACCTATATGGGAGAATGGTGACTAACTAGAAGTTAGGACAAGAAATATACCCAACATGAATTTCATGTTGCTTTAGAGAGTAGTGACTGTTGCAGCATCCTTTATGCTTTTCTGCTTCGTTTTTATGAGATTTCATTCTCTGCTGCATATCTATTATTATTACTCACAGTAACAGTAAAAATTTTACAACTTTCAATTGTAGGAAATAACTGACATTGAATAACAGTAAGTTCAACAAATCATAAAGGGGAGAAAATCAAAAGAATATAGAGAGCAACATCAGGGTGTCGAAGTCTTGCTTCATTCGATTTTTGGATTTGGGTTGCACAATATTTACTAAATTTCACAAATCGTCCCCTGGATCACAGCAAATGTTTGTCTATGATGTTCAGTGCTTATTGGCGGATATTATTTAATCAAGAAGAGTCGGCATTGTCACTTCATTTCTTCTTCCAATGATTGAGAAGACATTTTCTTGCATGTAGTTCATTAGCTTACAGTCTAACATAGCAAAGGTATAATAAACAAAGATGGTAAGTTAGCAGGACTCCGTAACTGTGCTCACTCAATGTGAACTTATTAACGAATCCCTATCTATAAGATTTTATTTATAAAAACTTATCTAGATAAGACCTTTTACAATTCCTTTGCACTCATCTATATGCCATTTGGATGACAGGCTATAGTGAAATTAAATTAATCATCCTTTTCGTAAACCTATTATAGCTAACATTTCAATGCAAAACTACTTTTAGAAGGGTAGAACTTGGACCCTAATTCCCTCCTAAAAATGCTGTATTAGCTTTAAACGGTAGCCATTAGCAGCTAACTTGTTAATTAAAATCTTTGCTTCTATTTTTGCAAATACCTTCAAATTGTTTACTGATAAGCTACTAATACTGGCATTTCAAACCGATCCTCAAATCGATGGCATAAAAAACGGACATTGTGCCCCATCACTGGAGTAAAAAAAGTGGACATAAGAGACCCAAGTTAGCTGCCACACCTCCAATGATTCAACTGCTAGAGGTACTGAATTAACAAAATTATAAATTATCTATGATAAGGACAACAAAAGCTGTTGTTAAAAAGGAAAAATATCCCTCTAGTCTATACTAACTAATTACCACAATTCCGAAAATGGGATTGGCACCCCCACCCAATTTTTAAACATGGTCAATTCAGGTTCATGCTTTCTCCTGCAATAAGGTGTATTTAAAGTGGATTGAGAAACTGTTCATGAATGTTAACTTCCGCTTTGAAAGCCAACATCTATAGCTTTGTTCCACTTGCCTTGAAAGCTAAACCCCGACCGAACGCCCGCAAAAATCTCAAGGCATGAATTTCGTACAGATTGAGATCCTAACCGCGACTGAAATCGTGGTTTTATGACTTAAATTTCCTCATTTAACTTTCTCTTCCCCTCAGTAAAAGCAATGTATCCCTATCCAAATCGTATTTTTATACGAAGATTTGCTTAAATATTATGAAGGATATCACCAATTCCGATTTCTTTTGCAAGTAAAGTAACTACCTTGTTAAATACGAACCTGCCTTAGAAATCGACATATATTGCTAATTCTAGCCCATCATCAAAGAAAAGTCCTAATATAACAGCTTTCACCAAACATCCCAAACTAGGGGTAACCTATATACCTCAGGTTTCAAGATGGAATTCTCTTTCCTCAGGCTACACATTTCCACAACCAAATATAATCCACCACGTAACCCCCTAACCAGTATTTCAGTTGATCAAAGAACAAACTCGAGTAAACCAAAACCCAACATTTCAGTTCTTTGCTAATAGTGTATGGTGCATTAATTCTCCCCGCACCCAATTAGACACAAAGAATCTTAAACCAATACTAGATATACAAACATTATATCTCCTAATTTACAGAATTCAATTTCCACTCTCCCCTCAAATTCAATAAAAGCAAACCCTTGACGCAATATCGCACAGTAATTTAATAGGAAAAAAAACTGGGAGGAGGCTCGCACACGAACAATAGTCTTTAGCGATTAGAGCAAAGAGAAACTTAAAGTATGCACAATTTCACACACGCACATTATACTCGCAAAAGTAAACATCATGATGGTGATGAAAAAGAATAAAAAGGTCAGGAAGAAAAGCAAGCGTTTGGGGGGAAGGTTCAATAAATAGGTTTAGTATACACATTATATAGGTGATCATTACGACATAGTAGTCACAATAAAATATGTTATGATCAAGGTTTTCCTGGCGCTTTAAAGGGAAGAAGGGGGAGGGTGGGGGAAGGGGTCAAGCTATATACACTAGTATTGCACTTCACATCACACGCACTAACAAACAACTGGCAAGATGGACGACCTACTAACTCACATAAAAGTAGTATGTGTAAATGCTCTTCTGCTGATGCAGCTATACACAAGAAATGTCGGAGGGGAGGGATCAACCAGTCGCTGATGAATTATTAACGGCATTATTGCTCGAAGATGTAGACGTCGCGTTGTTCGTCGTATTCGACGTCTGAGGAGTTGCTGATGTCACGGTGTTTGAGAATGCCGCTACCACAGCTGCTGCTCTATGTTGCGCGGCAACCACAGCCATTTGTTGGGCGTAGTGTTGTTGCTGTAAGTACTGTTGTTGAGCTGCTAAAATCTGTTGGTGTTGTTGCGCTGTCTGTGGCTGAACTTGCTGACTAGCGGCAGTATTCTGTGACGATTGAACCTGCTGCTGGGACTGCTCTGTTGTAGTACCACTAAAACTAAATTGAGCTCCAGTATTTGCAGTGCCTCTGTTTGAGGGGAAGAAACTAAACGCATGTTGCCGCATATGAGCAGCTTGTTGGTGAGCTTGAAGCATAGCAGCATACTGTTGATGGGAAGTTTGTTGTTGCTGGCTATGATGTTGCTCCTGATTTTGTGTTTGAGTAGTATATGCTGCTGCTGGATGATACTGATATTGTTGTGCAGCATAGGCGTATTGCTGCTGAGGTGTAACAGTTGCCTCTTGTTGTGTTTGCTGCTGTTGTCTCTGATAATATAATTGAGTTTGTTGTTGTTGAACAGCAGCAGCAGCAGCCTGCTGATTCTGGAAATGGATAAGATGATGAGCATAGGGCTGGGTCATCATACTTTGGGCGGCGTTACACGCAGTACCCTGAGAAGTCTGAAATTGTCGTCCGAGTGCCGCGGCCGCCATCACTGCAGCAATGTTATTTGTTACAGTCGTACTACTACTACTGTTATTGTTCGAATTGGTAGTAGTAGTGCTTGTTGTCACGGCGTTATTACTCCCTTGATTTGCTGTTGCTGTGGAGGAAGAAACACAGACAAAAGGAGTAGTAGGATTAGCAGCCATAAAAACGGGATAGTGCATCTGCTGGGCAAATTGAGGATAAGCCGTGATCGCAGCCGCTGCTGCGGAAGTGGTATTCGAACTTGTGGTAGAAGTACTACTATTTATATTACAAGTAGACACTACGGGGGTGGCTGAAGACACCGAAACAGAATTGGCGCCACTACTGCTATTATTACTGCTAGAGACAATAGGAGTCCCATTAACCACCGGATTAAGGGCAACGATAGGGAAATTCTGTGCGGCGAAGAGAGTAGTTGTAGCAGCACCGGGATTGGTTGATAAAAATCCAAAACCAGAGACAGGGAGAGGATTAGCAGACGGGATAATAGAAGTAGACGCTGAAGAAACATTATTAGTAGTATTGCTAACACCAATTGCAGCCGCCGATGCTGCAGCTTTTGATTTTCTGACACCATTATTCGCTCGTGGTCGAGGTCCAAACAAATGCGTCTTCTCATGAAGTCGTCGCTTGTCCGACCGTGCGAAACACTTCCCGCAATGAATACACTCATAGGGTTTGATCTTTGTGTGAATCCTCTCGTGGATTTTCAACTTATCTGACCGAGTAAAGCGTTTTGGACAGTAAGAACAGGCATACGGTCGAATACCAGTATGAGTTCGGTGGTGAATTTTTAGCTTATCTGATCTAGTGAATCTTTGCTTACATGTAGCACATTCGAAGGGTTTAACATTCAGATGGGAGATTTCATGCATCCGCATCTTATCCGCTCGAAGAAAGGCCTTCTGACAGAAGGAGCATTTATGAGGTCGGATATCACTATGGGTGAGCTTGTGATTCTTCAGCGATTTCATTCCCGAATAGCGTTTGAGACACTGGTCACATTGATAGGGCTTCTCAATTGCAGGATCAACAGAGGGTTTCTGTTCAGCCAATGAGGGATCGAGTTTCAAAAGCAAATCTTCCGGGATTTGCGGCAGGGCAGCAAGAGTGTTCGTTGTAGTATTTGAAGAAGTAGTTTGATTTGTAGTAGTCGAGGTGGGTTTCGAACTAGTGCCATTAAATGGGGGAGTAGATGTGATTGCAACAGTTGAGTTTGATGTAACAGGAGGAGGAAATGAGGGCTGAGATTTCTGATCATTCTGAGAGGAAGTAGATGAAACAGTGGGATTCACAGCAGGAAATGTAGGAAAAGTGACCCTTTGCTGTTGGGTTTGCTGTACTTGCTGAGCTTGAACTTGGGCTTGTTGTTGTCTAGCTGCGGCAAGATATTGTTGATGTTGTTGGAGATAAAATTGGTGTTGATAATGCAATTGATTCTGTGACTGGACCATTGTAGGTTGAGTAGAAGATCGCATAAAAGAACTTCCGACTGTAGCAGCCGTAGTAGCAGTTGTTGTGGCAACGTTGCTAGTAGCAGCAGCAGCTGTAACCGTCGGCTGAGATGCGGCAGTGAAACTCCCCCATGGCGCGAAAGGATGATTATGGACCATGACTAAAATTGGAAAGGAAGGAAAACAATTGTCATGTAATTAGCAACTGGGGAATAGAAACACACAAGCGCACAGTAACTCTCCTCGTGTTTTCGATCACTTTTTCGTTTTGACTTGGGGTGGTATGTTTTTTTCTGGAGACGTTAGTTGACAGTTAGCTGTTTTTAGCAATGCTTCTAACCTGATGACAATAGTAAGTTTATGGCTTGATCCAACGAACCTTCACGATAATAACGAAATTTAAGTTTAGTGTGGTTTGTCAAGCACATCAATCGATTTATTAGATAAAAATAAAATATTTACTAACTATTAAAATTAAATTAATGAACAAACAGGAAATAAATTATTTATATAAATAATCTAGAAACAATTAAAGTTTGTATTAAACTTCTACACCTTATCAAGATTTACTCTTTAAAATTATATATATAACTAAAAATCGATTTGATAAACTGAATGATCAAAATATGCTCGTAAACAAAGCAATGAACTCACGATTGTTTTATTTGTAATAGAAAGTGAAATACTTAGATGAACATAGGAAATAAATATAAATAAAATTACTATTCACCTGGAAAGCTCCCATTTTCAACAAAAGAGGGATTACCGGCAAAGGAGAGAAAAACATCCTCCATCACCGAAAATTAATAAAAAATGCCAACTTATGTGATCCGCTTAGACATTTAAATAATGCTTTAAACAATTCAAACGTTAATGACGCTTAATGAGGCCTATGTATTTGTTAAACGATGAGCCACAGTAAATTGTGCTTATTTGCATATTTAACGTTTATTTTAATTTAACTGAGTACTTTGTGATTGTCAATTGAATTCAGTTATGTAATCTATCATGCAAAATACAAATGCAATTGTCCGCAATTTTATATTTTATTGATGAATTTACACTTGTGTTTTCTAAATAATGTTTGTCATATTTTTAGGTACTTGAACAAAATTCATATTGTGCCTTATTTATTTTTCACATATTTCTCCTGAATTTGAATAATAAGCAGAAGACCATGTTAAAAGCATTTCGGCTCATTGTTCGTTCATATTTTACTTCCTATCTTCAATAATACTTTTTTCAAACAAGTTCAATTAATCGTACCTAATTATTTTGATATTGTAATATTTTTTCCATAACTTGAATTTGGGTAGGCTCACAGCACTATATGAACATATTTCCGCGAAATTTGTAAAGCTACAAAACTTTGCCTCTTCAGTTAGGTTATTATCTATTGTCGGTAAGGGTAAACTTGCACTCTCTGACTTGATATCTTTCGGTTAAGTTTCATAATGAAAATAAACACCTAAGTCAATAAATTACTTAAATGTGGAATTAGGAAATTCCTACTATATAAAATCCTAATAAATCGCTTTGTCGCTTTGTATTATATGGAGTAAGAATATTCTTTATTTTTTGTTTATGTTGGGTGCTATAACGTAACCAACTAGGAGTTCTGGTAGCAATCTCGCAGAGCCGACAATCCAGAAAACTCGGTAATATAGCAACTTAACATAGTAGCTAATAACCCATGGCAGATAAGAAGGCACGTTATAGTCAACACGAGTGTATTAACGAAACTCACTCCCAACCGGTATCGGCTTAAACAAATAAGAATAATTGTCAAGTGTCTTTTATCAGTGGGGAAATAAAGAAAGAAATTACATTTTTATTCATAGAAGAAATATTGGGAGCGGGGGAAAATAATTATCATTTCTTCTAACATTGGGACACTGAAATTGGAAATTATCTACAGTACATTCTTTCTCAGATCGGACTTTCTATGCGCTTGTATACTAAGATGTGCAAATTTATCGCTTTATACCCATTTTAACTTAGTGCATAGAATCCACTGTGGTTGTTTTAATCCCATATTGATGTTAGAAACATTTTTCTAACATATAAATGCCTTAAACTCTTTCAATTTCAACATCCCCTTCTAGCTACTTCTTCGTTCGTAAGTGTGAAATAATTCACCTGAAGGGAACTTGTAGGGATAGTATACGTAAACTCAGAAGTGGCCGGTTTTGAGGCCACTCAGTAGGTCGATGAACTATGTTAGACTTCATTAAATTGTATTATCGATTTCATGTGGTCTTAGTTATTTTGTGGATTATCTGAATGCCCCTCTGTTGGACAAAAAAGCATCTCTTTGCATACATTACATTTACAAGCTACGTTGAGCGTATTCACAAAGATATCTGACTAACTAACTAAAAAAAGTAGAATATTATTCCTTTGAAATTTACTGTTTTCAGGATTGTTGACGTAATTAGCTCACATCAGATAATCCTCTGGCTTGTCAATACTGGGCACTGATATTTGCGTATGACAGTTTGTTAACTCCGCCCAAAGTCTATAAATCCCCTGTTTGATTTTTCTCACATATGCAGTGCAACCTAAAAAAATGTCTGGGAAAATAGCAATGATTTCGGATTCATACAAGTTGTGCTTATTAGACTTGTCAGTTTTCCTCTTGACTGTTTTCACATCTAATTCTCGAACGTGATTTATCATTAAGCCTCCTGGGCATCAATTTCTCCAATTAGTGTCTTAAAATACATATTTATTCCATAAATTTTTAATATACCCAGATTGTTAACTACTTGTTTTTATTGTATTTTTTAAATTTTCATGTATGAGGAATAAATTTTCAACTATCCAATTAAGTTATTTCTCGTGTGGCGTAATTTTAAGAATGACATTTTGTAATATATGATGCAGACTCTTAGGCTGCGCATAAAACCGAAATTAGGCTAAGCTAGCGATCACGCCGCCCAATAGGGGGGCTCCGTTATTCAAAGCACTCAATCACCCGTTAAAAACAAATAGGTAGACCAATTACAGTGAAGCACGCTGACAAGCTAGCTACATATATATATGGACTAGCATCCAACCGAATATCGTCTCGTCATGTGCACTGATAACGTGTGTGAAATGGCCATCTTTTTGCCTCCCTCTCTGGCTTCTACTTCCTGTTACAGATCCTCCCAGTGAATGCTTTTCCCTCCCGTCGATCTTTCATGCAAAATGTCTGCTGCAAACCCTTCTATCTAAGCTCGATCCGTCTTACGATATATAATATCAATATCTTGATGTTTCTCTTATTTAAAAGAGTTCATTTAATTCTCACCGTTTAACATGTTGAATTGCAACCCTTCTAATCATTTTATAATACAAAATCAGGAGTATTTTATTCTGACACTTGGAAAAATAATCTCATAGACTTTTACGCAAACTTCTTCTCGATTTTCTTTTAATTTAAATCAGAAATATTTCGTGATCAACTTGACGCTATTGTTTTCTGACCAAATTAAAATATAAATGCTATACTTAATCAAGGGGAAATATTTACCTCGAAATGACAATAAAGTTATCTAATAAGAATCAGAAACGGAAGTGGAAAATTATGCATTAGTCGGGTTATTCTTCTTTCATTAAACAGTTTTATTTTTTGATTATGTCCTAGTTTTTTCAGGACTTGGTCTTTGATTTCTAGAGTGAGTTCGTGCCCAAGTTGTTCTGGATTTATTGCCCTGTTTATTAAGTTGCTGGTCATACCACTTCAAGGAATTAATCTCTTCTGACACTACTGGTACTATTTTAAGTGTCTATTTTTTCCTTCTTCAATCAAATCTAGATCACTTCCCTTACCTGTATCATTTAAATTAAGAAAAGAATTTCGGAATAAATTCCAGTGAATTTTTCTAGACTCTTTCTGAGCAGAAATAATAATAAATAAAACTGTATTTGGTAGAGTGAAACGCTAATTTCAGTTATGACAGGAAATTGTCAGGATTTATATGACGGGAAATGACTAACAACGTGCGAACGCCCCATTCGACCACATGCGGGTACGTTAACCAGTCAGTGAGTACCTAATTAAATATTTATAAGTTACCGCCTCCTAAATAACAACTGTCAAGCGGATTCTGTCACGGTTGCTAGGGTAGAATTTAATCCCTCTTTTTGGCCAGGGGATAAAATAGCTTTTGGGGGCCTAAACTGTCATCCTTGATGACAAGTGCCATCTAACTAGTGTACAACCATCTGAGTATAGATGGTTGGAATGAATTTTCGGAGGTAAAAAGATTTTTAAACAAAAATCAGTATGGTTAGTTAGAGATGGGAGTCTTGAGTGAACTCTGATGAGCTCTGCTCTGTAAGCTCGTATCACGCTTCTAGGATTTTGAATATTGAGCAAAAAATCTTGGATTATATCAATTTGCGCTTCTATCATTGCAAGATGGGAATGACACTATTACCCAATCTTCTGAACTTGGTAACTTCCAGATGAATTTGAACGGATTTGTGAAAAAATAAAGATATAAAGCAATGCTCGTTCCTGAAAACCGGCAATTTTCGCCCAATTTCTTTCAAAGTCTACGTCCCACCGAAATGAATTCCATCAAAGTACCTTAAGGAATGCAGTTTCAATAACAAAGAGGCAAACAATAGTTATTAAGGGTTATATACACTGATGGTTCCAAGATGAAAATCTTCAAATTACACTTTCTTCTCCTGTCAGTAAATGTATTATATTCCTCCGTTGTCCCAATTGTATCACTGATACGACCTTATCCGGAAGTCATCCTCAGTCCTGATTTTATTTGGTCAGTCTTAACAAAGGGATCATACAATAAATTCGAATTGGACAAAAACGAATTTCTAATTGTGTTTCTCTCCTCTCTTCTTCAAATCTAATATAGCTAAGCAATCCTGTCTTACAGAAAAGTATCAAAAGAAATTTATTAGTCTGAATTCCGCGATTAATGTCTTCGTTTAGTATGTTATTGCATAATAATTACATAATATTATTGGTGTGGTTTGGTGATCAATGCTCTCGTCTACTGCCCTATGGAATATAGGTTCCTAACCTATTGGCGCTTTAACAGCAGACTGAACTGAATTAATCAAGGAAAAGGCTGTTGAATGTGAGTTTCACATCAGAGAGGCTCTAGGATGGTACTCCTGCACCCTAGATGAATGTTGAGAAGCATCTCTTTTAATTAACTAGGAAATAATTTAAAATTTCAATAATAATTGAATTATATTTTTGGTGATCATAAATTAAATTGATTTGAGTGTTAATTGTTACCAAATTTTCCCTATATTCGATTTATCTAATTTTAGTATTTAATTTTATATTGATTATAACGTTCATTTTTTGTAGTATTTAATGTTATAACATAAAATAATGTTAAAAATAAAATGTTACAACATACTTCTAATTTCATGAATTATAATTGTAACCGCAGTTAAATTTAATTCCAAGAAACTTTCCAAGACCATTAAAAGAAGTTTAGCAACATTTAACCTGCGTAGAAGGGAGGTGTCCTGAAGTCACTGTCTAGAAACCAGCCACTCCTCTTGTTGACCAGAATTAACTTGTGAAGTTGACTGGATGTGCCCCGATGAGCCTTGATCTCGTTACCTCTGATTTTAAAGATGGGCATGTTTACCTCGGCACTGCCACGGGCGTACACATGACAAAGAAAAAAATGTGCATTTTAGCATGAGAAACAGTAAGCTAGAGACAGAGAGATGTCAATTATTGGCCAATTATACTATCTGCTTTTTTTGCTAATAAGGCTCTACTTTCGGACGTCCAAACTTCATTTTCCGGCTGCTCGAATCGTGACTAAAAGCTTGCAAACAAAATTCAGTGGATTGATATTTGCTTCAGGATTCATGTTCATTATGCGTACAACTGCTTGGATTGAGGGATTGTATCAGTATCTTCTAATAGCAAAGAAGACGTTAGTCCTCCATTATTATTCTTCTCGGTTGATTTCATGACATTCAGTTCTTCAAAGGCATGAATATCGCGGTGAACTATATGGGTGACATTCCCATATTTTTTCCTTTACTCACCTCATGAATTAACAGTTTATTGAAAGTTAAGTTTCACTACCATTCCTCACTCATTATTATATTTCTGCTTCTTTTGATTTCAGCTTTTAAGTTTCAAGTTATTTCCTTAAGGTGTCATGAAATTAACTGATTAAAATATAAATAAAAAACTTAATGAGGAGATACTAAAATGCTTAAAATTTAATTGCAATAAACGATTACGCTACTGATGAATAAGCATTTCCTTTTACGTCAGATATAATATGAAATGGAGATCCATTTTCATGCACTGAAATACCATCCAAATTTATTAACTGGCCAATATGCACATTGCGAGAGTGATCTATTTAGGGAATTTTTTTAATATTAGAATCATAGTTAATTGATTAAATTCATCGCCTTTAATTTTTGAACATTTGTTTACATTTCTTACGGGCTAAAAGTTGCTACAGGCTATTGTAGCATTAAATCTCACCATATACCAAATATTCAATGAATATGAAGATGTAATTAGTCAAATTGGTGAATTTTGCAGTGAAGTGTGGAGTTAGTTATTTGATCCATTGTTCACTCTTCAATTCGGACACGAAAACTTTTACATACTTTCTAAAAGCCTTTACAAAATGAAATCGAATTTTTCTCATACTTAAAGATGATCTGCCAACTGCTAGATGGAAGACGATGGAAAGAATGTCTGATCGTTCTTCAAATGGAAGGTAATTAAACTGATTCTTCTTACGCTCAGACGAAGTAGGATTTTTCTGACTCCCCGACTCTGTCCTCTTGCTCCTATTCCGTTTATAAATGAACTGTTCTATCTTCCTCAGTATATGAATGTTTCCCAGGACTAACAGTTGTAAAATTCTTCGCTCTGTCATAGTAAAGGAATAATTTGCCACCAAATCGGTTCTACTTAAACTGCAATAGATCGTAATCATTATCCATTTTGCATCAACGTGTGTGTTTG
>CAADRB010000008.1:1185524-1199238 GCA_900708905.1 Hymenolepis diminuta
TCTTGCCTCGCATTTATATTAAGTTAGTCAATTAATCAGCCAAGAGAGTATGTCGAACAGATGGTTACTAGGGCAACAAGTGTTTCGTACAGGTGTTGGAAAAGGGGGTAGGGAATGGGAGTGACCAAAGCTCAAAAACAAGTGCCGATTTTTTGCCGTAAAATCATACTCACCTCTGATAAGATCCCTAGATTGTAGCAAATCACGAGTAAATATCGATCTAGATCACCTGCTTGAAGTTGCGTATTAGCGCGATGATGCCTCAGGCACATTACTGACCCATTTAAGCTGATGACATCATTACTGAATTGAATCTGAACAAAAAATTTCCCCGCCGATTTACACAGCTAATTTGAACAATCCTGTTTGTAATTTTCCGGCTCTTTTTAAATATTACTAAGTTTAGATTTAATTTGAGATCATTTTAAAGTACTACCTCTGTTTTGATAAAATCGGCCATTCAAGTGTGGGAATTGAATATTTCATTAGCCCTAGCAACTGGGATTTTTTAACAAATTTTGGGCTTAACAACCTAGCGTAACGTCAGCCATGGTGATAAGATCTCAAAAGCTGTTAACTCTAAGGTGTGATTTGTCTAGTCTCATTTTCTGTGTGAATATGTTGAGTCAGATATCCTTGTGGCGAAAGACAGGTTCAAAGCAAAGAATATTTCGGGAATTTTAAGAGACTTCCATTAAGTAACCTCTTCCACAATTTCCGCATAGTTTGAAATGATGCTTGAACTCTTGAATGAAATTTTAATGAATCTTTCTTTAAGACTAGTTAGGACGGGAGGTTCATATCCCTCGATGTATTATTATATTAGAAAATGAAAACGACAAATTCGGGAGATTTCAATCTCGATGTCAATATCTTTATGTGAACTCATTTGTCCTAATAGCTTTATTCTACCATATTTTTGAGACCGTTCAAATGGAGCTTAACTTTCGAGGCTAAGGAGTGAAAACTGTAATAAATATTAGTTTTCAGGAGCAAATTTATGCATTCATATGGATTTTCTAAATCTATTTCAGTTCACACTCCGATTCAGACTTGTCTGATTGATGTAGAAAGCTTATACTCAAATTTGTCAAGTTTAAAATCTTATCTTTAGAGTTAGAGAGTGGTTTGATGGTATACCTCGATCTTTCCTCTAATTACCAGGATGATGCCAGCTATCCTGATCTTAACATAGCATCTGTAAATTTTTGATTGTTATTGGCTTAATTTTTTTCTGGTTTCTTCGACATTAGAAATGAGAATGCAAGTTTATGCGATTGTGCAATTCGATCTCCACAGTTTTAAACATGTCTTATTTATAAGGTAAGTTATGCAGTTATCGTGTATAGCGTTGGTAATTAGAAGAAATTTGAGGCTTTAACTAAAAGGAAGTAACTACTTTTTAGGACATTATTTCCTAGTTAGTAAAATTTCCCAACTTGTACTTTACCTGAAAATAACCTTATTTCATGTGCTCTCTCCGTGATTTATCACAATGTTCCAGCATTGGGGTCAACTCGAGGTCAAATCGCATAATTATTGAGATCATAAATCGAGTAAGTTCGCTGTCCACGAGCTTACTCTTATCTCAAACCAAAAATCGTGCCTTTAGCTCGGTGACCTCATTGCATCGGATTCGAGAGTGGCTCTTTTATTACCCCAGATGGCGTGTGTTATACCACGTGGGATTATTTCCCCAAAATGATAGGAACTGACGGACAGTAACTCTATAATGTTCGTTAAGTTAATTTAAATGAACTCGGAAGAAAAAAGCCGAAATTGCTATATAAGACGAAAAATGCGATCTAGTAAAGCAAATTTTACGGAATAATCATATGAAATAAGTAGCAACGCAATTGAATTCCTTATCTTCAATGATGTGGGAAGGGTCAGATCAGAGAGCCTATATATTGTGAACCATGATTATTCAGTTTGTAAATTGTTGAGGTCGCATCAGAGACGAATCGGTCAAGGGGTGTGTGACTTTCAATACTGCATTTTTGAAATTAGGAGATCTTGATGCTGAAATCCTTGATTTCTGAATAGCTCATGCTACGATTAAGGCCGCTTTTTCCTCATTGTGCTCATGGCTTGAGAATTTTGAGTATTCCGTTTAGATAAATATCATCTACATGGACGCCTGTGGGCGTTGTCTATGTTTATTCTTGGACATGAAGATTCGTAAATGTCTGCATTTTCTTATTCCTTAATTTTACATTCATCTTGCAGCAGAAGATTGGATGGTGGCGCCACTCCCATCTTGGATTAACAGGACAACTTCTTAATGTAAGCTGCGACTTTGCGATTAGTATACTTAGGCTTTTAATAGCGAAAATACTGGCAGGATGATATCATCCTACATAAAGATGATTAAACATCAAAATTAACAAATGGGTCAGTAATCTCAGAACTCTTCGAACATTAATTCACTCAATAAACAGGGAACAATCTTAAAATTGAATACTGGAACATCAGAACCTGAGGAGCGGTAGGCTATATCCCAGGAGTTAAGAGTTAAGTGCATACAACCTGAATCCAAAAGTTATATTCTGTGATATTTTAAACGTAGGCTGTTATTTTCTACTTCCGCTTGACTCTCTTCCCTTTATTCATAGTAAACTGCTCTACGATTTACTGTGTTCATTTGCTTTCCTACAATGGCAATTATTTTTCACATTGCCTTGGACAGCACATGCAAAACATTCACAGTTACATAACTTTAGATACAAATACTATTAAGAAATTTAAATATACGCAGTCAATAACACAATTAACGATTGCAAAATAATGACATTCTAACATAAATGGGTAAAATGGATGACTATTATAAAAATTACGCCGATTTTGAATCCACCTCAAGTGCTACTATGTACAACTCTAACCTTAAATAATAAGGCAGTTGAGAAAAAGGCATATTGCAATGTTTAGTTTAAATTAACTGACTTAAATCAGGAGTTTCAGGATATTTTCATTTGATGAGCCGGACAAACACTCTTGAAGTATGCTACCTATACGCAAAGACTCCAAAATACGACTAACATTTTAGTGACTTTTTCCTGAAAAGAAAATAAATTAAGATTTCTCCTGTTATTAATTAAAGATTTTTTCTTTCTCATTTGTCGAAATTTTCAGCTTAAATATCATGTGTTTAATGATAAACATCTGCACGTCTGCTGATTCTTATTGACACACAAATAATGGATGGAAAATGACCAATCACGCTGTTGAAAATGATCTTGAAAAAGATAGCAGAATTTCTCCTTACTAAATAACTGAATTATTTGGGCATAATGTCGATTATAATGTAAACTAATTAATTACGGCCTCATTTTGAAAAAAGAAAATTCTGAAAGTATTAATAAAAAAGTATAAACAAAAATATTTTACAAATCTTCCCTATTTTATCCATTCGAGGATGGCCAAACATATAGCTTTCAATGATCGCAACTCAAAATATGGCGCTACATTCACTTACTTTCAATTCCACCAATCACAAACGAGCGCTAAAATACACCAATCTCGTTGCTAATACAATGAACCAATCGTATCACGCCTAGTTTACATCTACCAATCAGTAGTATTTGCGGGGTCATGAACATATCTCACGCATTAAAGTGGTTGTCCATAGAAAATTTGAGCATAGTAGTACAATAAGTGGTCAGAAAGAAAGATGACGAATAACAGCAACAACACTTCTTCAACTCTTTCCGATTACGGAAGTTTCAACCCGACTGTCTCTTTCCATACTCCAAATATATTTGAGTCAAATACGGTCGCCACAGCAGCAATGATTCATCATCAGCACCATCAACAAATTATCTTCCAACAGCAACAAATTCACCAACAATCCTCATCCGAATCGATGAGCTCCCCCACCTTCTATCATCTCCAGCCCCAACAAATGCAAAGTACTCTTGGTCATCAGTCAGCTTTTACTTCTATTAATACTCCGAGCGATTCCCTTAATTGTAAGTAATTTAATCAACTTATCAACCTATTACTGAGTAGTTCATAGGGTCTTTAGTTGAATCGATCATTTTTAGTACTGTAGTTTGTGTTGGTCTCCTAGGTTCACAATTGGAAAAGGTTTTTATTTATGTGAGGTCATGGGGTTGTGGCTTATTAAGAAATATCAATTTAATCTGATCTTCAAATGCTAATAATTTTCTTCTTATTAATATTTTTGAAACTCACAGCAAGGATGAAAATTTTACACCTTTTCATCGTGGGAAGGTGGCTGAAATCGGTTAACTATAGGTCCAAAAAGTGATAAAGGAGAGGGGATCGCGGATTAAAGAATATAAAATCAAGTTATAACTGAGTCTTACCTCATTTGATTTTTCGATTCTGGTTATATCTTATTCACTTATTGTGTAGTTCACGTTCTAAATTGATGTTGTATTGAAATTTCAATCATTGTATTAAAAGCAATGTTCCGGGCGTACAATTCCAATTATGAAAAGGGGGAAGTTCTTTGAGCATGATTAGAGAACTGTGGTACTCATTCCCACGTGTTCATTATTCACTTAATCATGTATGATTCTCACTTCCATTGTCCAGGTGTGACTTCGGGAAAAAATAATAAATACGATTATCCCCTTTCTACTGCATTTAAAGATGCACTTGGTCAAGATTAAATAGCATGCATGCAAACCTAACCAATATTTTCTGTGATTAATGTTTTTCTGAGAGATAGACACTTTTCAATTCAATTTAAATGAAACCCCGTTAATTTGTGGCTGAGTGGTCTCAGTGTGAATCCAGTCTTGTTACTATGCGATCGATAATTGCAATTGAGTGTTAAAAGGCATTAATCGCATTTCAAGCTTCTTTAATTGGTCGTTAATTCACCCGTGAGACAGTCAGCTGATCACTTGGACCCGATTGAATTAAAATGGCATGATTAGGCAAATAAATTCAACTTTATCTCCTGTATGAAGACAGTGATTTTTCAAACAGATTTTTGGGGACTGTGAGAGTAGAACTGGACAAAAGACAAGAAGGAATGATTTGCGAGGAAATTTCACGGATAGTGGATGGAACGAAGAATAAACGGACGTATAGTACCATCTGTCGGTGAATTTATCCCCAGCCATGATGCTGTGAGTTTGAGCTGACAGATGTTCTTTACCCCTCCCTTTTCTTAGGTAAGTAAGGGAAGTGAGCAATGGGGAAAGGACAGGCTCCAAACTTTCCCTTTAAGGAAAAACTGACATAGTGAAAATGTGAGAGCATTCTCGGGCTTTTTAAAAGCAATTTAATATACTGTGAATTATTACATAACTAGACTTAATTCTGTTATCTGTTGTTTTTCAGATTTTGAAGATCAGGGTGTGACAGAATCAGTAATAAATGACCAACGAGTTGAGAGAAAGAAACGCAGAGGTCCCAAAAAAAAGCCTTTGACTAAGGAAAGAGAGGAGCGAATGCGTAATCGTCGAGCTCGAGCCAATGACCGTGAGAGGAATCGTATGCATGGACTGAATCGAGCGTTAGAAGCTCTACGACAGCGCATGCCTGTTTTCGCAGCAAATCAGCGATTAAGTAAGATTGAGACGCTACGATTAGCTAAGAATTACATTCGAGCATTGACAGATATTCTGCAGAGTGATAGTGGGAGTGGTGAATCGCAACCGGATTCCTTAAAAATGGCCTTGACACTAACTGAGGGATTATCTCAGAATACAACTAATCTAGTTGCTGGGGCGTTGAAAGTTAGCCCAAGGGTTCTTCTACAAATGCAACAGAAAAGAACTACCAGTTATGGTACAAGTGGAGTTAGTGTTTGCGATGACAGTTCCAGCAGCAGTTTAATGCAGCAAGACAACAATAACGCACCAGGAGAACCAGAATACTACGGCACAAATCAACCTTTCTTTCCTCCAGAAGAAAACGCATATATCTCATATGATATTCCCTTTCCTCATGGCTTTCTCCATAAATGATTTCCTCTACCTTTCTAGCCGAAATTTTTCGAATCGATGACAGTCGACGGAGAAAGTCATTTGTAATCAGATTTTTTTCCTTATTTTATCCCAAAACCCAGTCTATAGAAAATGGTTTGGAATTTTATTTTTGTAAATATATTTAATCAATAGATGTTTTTCAGTTGGTCATTGGAAAGGGAATGCATAATGGACTAAAATGGTATAATGGTGGTGCGCATACCTTTCAGGTCAGAGGTTATGAATTACCGAGTCCCTATTAAGAAAAATTTTCCCCAGCATTCACTTTGGAGAGAGGAGCAGCGTCAAAGAAAAACTCTGGTGAAAAACTTCACTTCGGCAGCATCCTTTATTGGCCAGACTTAACTAATGTAGTCGGCCATTCTGTTCGATGAGCATCGAACCCATACAAATTTACTTGGGTGGCAAAATAGGTCTGTATGAGAGTGGCAGAATATGAGTTTCTAGTTTGTTCCCTTTATCTAAGGGGCAAGCATTAAGAAGCATTTGCCTTCAACAAACTGCGGTTTAATGGCATACATAAAAGATTAAGATGAGGAATCATGAAATATGCCGCAGTGATTTAAATGAAATAGCTAGACTGATGTTCATTTTCAATGTAGATTAGCTATTTCTTTCGTGATGGAAACAAAGCCCGCCTAAACTTTTATTTAATTATGTTGTCAATGTTAGGACAAAAAATCGCACAATTGCATCATGTAGAAACATCTGAACGCAATAGTAGGTAAATTCTACTAAAAGGGAAGTGAGGACCAGGGAATCAGAAGTGTGCCGAGTTCCAGAATCACTATCAGCTGTTTTATAAATACGAAGGTCCTTCAAAATAATCCTTATTTTCATCAATTCTCTTCTTATTATAGATGGTAGACTTTCCTATGATTTCGAAGCCATAATTTTTCACATATCTTTTGTTACATCCATCTATCAGACAAAAATATCTACCATGTACTTGGTTATCTTTGCATTTGCAATGATCGATTCGCCAGTGCCTTTTCATAACACTTTTATTTGCAAAGAGTTGATAACATCGGAGTTGAGCACAATAATTCCTCTCTCTTTTCGTACATCATTCATTTATGCTTGTTACGCAAAATTCTTTATCCGATTCACCGTTCAGATTTTGCCTTCTTTCTAACTGAACACCTGGAGTTGTCTTAATCAACTCATTATCCATGGGGACCCAGAATAACACTTTGACCAACATTCTTAATTGATTTGGTCTTCTTCTTTTTGATTTTTCAGAAATATATCTGAGGGAGACCTTTTCTATCGAAACTTTGACATTCATTTACTGCTTACTATAGAGTCCTGACAGCATTCTTCGAGCAGTGTTCTGAACAGCCTTTAATCTATCATTGTTCACCTTACGATTAGCTGTTTAAGGCAAATCGTTCTCTTTTCTTAGAGTGTTGGACATGATACTAACAATATCAGGTTTAAGTTTTCTCCCAAAAAATGTCTATCTTTGTAACCTAACTTGAGTTCAACATAGTACCAGTGTTTATACAAATGTATACTTCGCAATGTTAACATTTTCCTTTCCAATTTTAAACACACTTTTCCGACTCACTCTTGCCTTCTGACGTCCTGTTTTGTGGTTATAAATAGTCTGAAGATAAAGATCTTTGCTGGCAACTCAGTTCATCTAATTCTTAAACATATATCCTCATTAGTAAGAAACTGCCCTTTTTACCGTTTTATTTGTGAAAAACGTGCGTTTTTTTATGTATCTGAAAGCTTAATAAATGGGTTTATCAGATTGGATAGATGTGTCAATTTCACCCTCATACAAATTTAGTTGCCATATCTACTAATTTGATTTAGTAGCATGCATTCTGCCATTCAGTTCCTAAGACTATACAGTTAATGAGTAGCTGAAGCAAGCCAACAACTATCAATTCAACCCCACAAATTTAACAGGTGATAGAATTCTCAGGAATCAACTGACTTAGTTGATTCAAGTGGAAAATTAGAAACTGTATGGATAAAATGGTTGAGTGATTTCCAATTATCTCATAATCTTTCCACTCAAACAGGTGGGTAAGAGTTCAGTTGTCAGGCCAAATCACTCTAAGTTCAAATAGTTGTCTTTCTCGTTGGCTGTTTTGGCTCAATAAACCTTCTCAAGTCCAGTTTCATTCAAAAAATCGTTTCTTTTTCCCCATAGAATCATTAAACTGAACCATCTATGTAAATTAATCACGAATAACCATTATTTAATCTTAGGTGCATTTTGCTCTCATTTTCTTTCAAAGAATGACTAGCATTCACTTTTGAATATTGGAAAAATAAAATTACAGGATAATACTTTGAAGATGGACTAGAATAAATGTTTATCTCTCACAGCGCCTCAGAGGTTAAGGCGCTCATCTGCGAGATCAGAGATCATGGATTGGATGGTCACCGGTACACACCCAGTGAGCCAAATGGTAAGAGCCTCATTATTCTTAAAAACTTCATTCCTTGAGCTGATCTTTAATATTAATTAAATGAAAATTGCAGTAAAAGTTGGTTTTCAAGAGGAAATTTTGTATTTGTTTGCAACTTTTTAATTTCATCCATTTAAACTTTGTCTTACGGTGAAAGAAGTAATACACCCGAAATTTGCCAAGTTAAAGCATTGGATGATGGTGCGACTTTCATATTTATTGTTACGGAGCCATAAGTTGGAATAAACTAGGAGGAATTTAGTGGCAAACATACTAGCTTATACGATTTTGTGATTACATATTTAGCTTCTTGTAATTAATCTAACATTCGAAACAATCAACTTATTTACATCCAATTATCCCAATTAAACCTAGTGTTGGAGATAATGTGAAAGCTGTTGATTCTTAAATACATAATAAATAACCAATTAGCCTTCATTTTGATCCATGCACCAACAGTGTTCATTATTTTACAATAAAACTCAGCATTGCGCTTTATAAACAGTCATAACTGTTATTAAGTTACCATATTAATCTTCAGTTGTAGCCAATAGAGATCGTTCGTTAAGTGTGACGGGAAATCAGATAAAGGAGAATGCGCGATGCAATGAAGTACAGTGAGAAAAGCAATTTGATTTGCGTTAGGAGTCGGAAAGGAGGGGAGATAAATGAGCCAACATTCAGAGCGAAAGCCATCTGTTTAGAAATCAACCAATAGCGAATCTGAGTTCCGGATTTTTGCTCGGCAGATGTTTTAGCCTCCTCCTACTTCTCTATTCCTATCACCCCCTCCCCCCCTTCCTAACCAGAGTAGAAGTTTAAATGAGATGGTAGTGAAGGATGGGAGGAAGGAGTAGAAGGAGTTAAGAATCAGCATTTGAGCGACAGTGAAACGGTAATATGCGAGAATCTCTTTAATATTTTATTTTACAAATTGGAGATTGTCTACCTTGTTTGCTTTGTGAATTCATTTCTGGAAGTCCCCTTGAATCAGTTAGTCATTCAAGTGGATAGATGGTTAAAGAATCTGTTGTTAGGCGACTAATGAGCACAGGTGCTTCAGATTATTAACCAAATAATGGAGATAAATAAACAGAGCAAAATGACAGCGCTTATTTAATGTTTAAGTATAATTTAGAATAATCGAATTTTATATGATCCAAAACGTACTAAAATCGAGAGAGATTGATGAAGTTTGACCAATGAGGTTCGGAGTTATTTTATTCATGTCATATTGAGCTGCTTCCAAGAAACTAGCTATATTTATGCGTCTGTAATATGTCGAATTCAATCGACGATGGACTGACAGTGAACTTAAGCTTAACATTTGGAATGACATTTAGGTACATGACGTCTAAGAACCTTTATCTTTTGTAAGAATTAAAACATCCTAAAATTAGGCATTCAGAGCCATTACTGAGTGTTGTAAGTCTGGAATATTTACTCCATTGTTAACGCAAAAACATTGCTTTCTTGTCTGGGAACATTAGGTGAACAATTGATAGCACTTCATATCTCTGTTCTTATTTGTATTTCCTTAATGTTCAGAGACTAAAATCCACATTATTGAGCATTGTATCCAAAGTGAATTGGGTAAACTACAGATTTTCATTGATTAATTGAATTAAGCCGTGATACCGAGTTCGCTTTCTTTCTATTTCTCTTTAATAATGGGTGACTAGAAACCCTAAAGAGACTTTCATAGCCGTAAAGTCCTCTTAACTAAAATCTTCTTCAGAAATATATGATTTTTTTAAAGATAAGCTTTTTTATCACTGTGCTAAATGATAAAAATTGTTAATACATCAAAAAGAAAGCTGGATTTGATATCCATCTATTTTAAACTGGGATTAATTCCAAACCAATCACCAGCGTGTACGCAAATGCGCGGAATCCCTACTCTCAGTATTTTAACCAATCACATTTCGACCTCAATATATTAGTGCATAATTTGGGTAGCACGCAAAATTAACAACATATGTGTACTATCAAGAGACTCTAAACACATTGGATATCAAATGAAACACTAGAAATAAATGGATTGCAGAAAATACTTCAAACTTCCAATTATGACAATGATCATTTTTACTGAGATATTAGGATAGAAGGCAACAATAGAAACCAATGGACATGACTTAATTCACCTGCACATTTGGCAGAGAATCATCAAATCCAAACTATAGCGCTGCTATTTAGTGAATCGAGCTTTTTAGTGATAGAAATAAATAAAAGACATTGAATAAATCATAAAAAATTAGTTCCGTTTAAAATTAAGGCTTAATGTGGTTGCATAGAAAACTATAGGTCAGATCACTACAGAATTTTAATAATGTTAATCCAATTCTTAATAACAAATGATACAGAAAACGCAAGACGGTTGTTTTTTTAAAAAAACTCGTTGAGACCATGCGGAATTTAATAGTCTTATCCATCCGCACATGGCTGTAAGATGCTAAAAATGGATCAAAGCAGTAACTAAATATAGCATTGAAATAACTTGTTAAGGGGTTAGGATATCGTGAAAATTAACTCATCTATAGGCCCTGTTATCAAATAATGAAAATTAAACGCTGGAATATCTCTATATAACAAAATACATTATAACTCCCTTTGAGAAAGTAAGCACTTAATGTTTCCAGAATTAGGATAAAGTAAGACTCCTAACCATATTACGTACACCTTTACCAACTCTCCTGTTTCATTCCCTACCAAGCTACTTTGCCATTTCCCATGTTCTGAATTCGAGTTTCTCGCTACGGAGACTCTTGACCTTCTGTCCGTTTTTAGTTTTGAGAAAAGTTGTCAAGCCAACAGCATTGAAGGGGAGACTCTTGCCTATCCGTCTACTTCCATTACTCATTACAAAATTTTTAATAACTGTAAAGTTCTATGCATTTTAAACCTTTGATTCGAACTTCATAAGTCAATATCTAACTTCTTGGTTCCGAAATGAACCAAGCACTCTCTGCGAATTGAGAGGTATGAAATTCCACCTCGATTACTCGATTTCTTCAGAAAAGGCAGAAGATACTAGCAAAGAAGTTTGTATTATCGACATGGACATAAAAAATTAAAAGGTTTTCTATGAAACTAATAAAAGCTTGAATTAGACTTGTTTAATAAAAGGGAGAGATAAAGAATTTTAGAGCCAGCAGATTTTGGTAGCTAAAAGCTTTTCATTAGAGCAAGTTTGGAATCCCTAAATCCACTAGCAACAACTTATCCATTAAATCGCAGTGGGCAGAAACACCTAGGCGAAAGTGGAGAAATGGCCAAGGGGTAATTTGTTATCATGTTACTTAACAAATTGGCTCGATTTTAAATGACTGAATATGGTTTCTTAGTCAGTGATTTTCAAAGTTAGAATAGTCATGTTGAACTGCATCATATTCTAGTTGATAGTCTTTGAATGTGTAATTCCCAGGCCCTCAGTGTCTGGACACATTACGAACTACCCATTTATCTCTCAACAGTCGTAATTCCTGCAATTTACTAAGATGAAGACTACTAAGGAATGTATGCCCAATAGAGTCTTCTTTGTGTATGTATACAGTCAGAGAAATAGTAATTTCCCTTTTTCAATGATTCCTTAACGTGAAAATGAAAATAATGAGTAAAATAGGCAAATGCTAGAAGCAAAGCGAATAAAAAAAGAATAAATATATTTATTAAAGCATCGAAAGTGGCCGACCAAACCCTCTAACTTAATAAACTGGTCAATAAGCTTTCAATCGCACAAACATGAACTCACTCAGAAAACCAGAGACATTTCCTTCAATTCAGACATTTATACATTGGATCATGGAGATGTGGATTCTGTCCAAGAAGTTAAAAGTGTACAATCCAAATCCAGTGATCAATTTTTGAAAGACTCTTTGCTGCTCCGACTTTATTGTCTGCTCCTAATCGATCGTCTTTCCTGAATATATATTGGATTGTAAAACTATTTCCAGAGTTCAAATGCTCTCTCACAATGAAACATTTTAATAAATATTTAAATGAATTTAATAGTTACTTTCCAGTTCCAGTTACATTTATCTCATTCATTAAGCAGTGTTCTGTGGAACCTCCAATATATTGTCAATAACCTTTCAATAAATAACAGAAAATGAAGTGTACTAAAGGGTGCGTTCGATACATGTTTTCAGTAGCTTTGTTTGCGCCTTATTGATGGCATTTTTGTGTTTATCAGCTTTTTTAAAGGTTTTTAAGGCAAAAAGGCCTGAATGGCGCCTATTTTGGAAGGCTGTTGGATGAGAACAGTGTTCAGAATTTGACGAGTTAGTTCTACTTTGAAATCAAAAGAAAGCGCCCGGTTAAGACCACACAAAATAGAAAGAGGATGGCGATACCGATTTTAATTATAAATTACTTTAAACCGTTCAATCTCTGCTATTTGTCGGTTAATTTCAATGAACAGTCGATTCAGTAACAGGGTTGTCGCAGGTAGCGAAATCTGTTCATGGTCAATAAAGAGCAAGACACCGGACTTGCACTTATCAATGCAATTGGGGAAGGTGAGACAATGTGAATGGGAACATGATTTGCGGGAGGTTATGAGAGGTGAGAAAATAATTACATTTACGTGGGAGTGAGGGGGGGAGGAGACGAGGAAAGTGAAACTTCAATACCTGAGCACAGTCCAAAGTGTGCCATCTGTTAAGCGTTTAGCCAATCATAAGCACTAATTGATGACAGTGTGGAAATGTGGGAGGAGGTGTTTGCATACGCTCAAAATGAGGTCACCTTAAACTGAGAATGTGGGAGAAACTTAATTTTCTCTAGATCCCCATCTGTGCTTCTAAGCAGGGAGAACAATCCACTCATGTTTCGTCAAATTATAAGACGAAATTCTATCAATTCGCAACAAATTAATGAAACTTCTTCTGCTCAATTTAAAATTTAATTTTATTAATTTATACCAGCTAAGATGAGATTGGTACCGCAAACCTATCATATAAACATGTGAAATCCAAGTTGTAAAAATGTCTGTTTATAAGCAAAGTTTGAATACATCACGCTATTCATATCTTTAATGCTAAACTGTTGAAAAGGGGAAAAGGGCTTCGTTTTTTGTCATCTACTCACCATTCATATACTGAAAAAAATAGTGTTGTTCTTTCGCCGTCTATTCCTTCCAGGCGTGAAACTTGGGGTGGTTGCTGATCGTTATGGTTTTGGGCCACTGATCCCGGGCTCCCAGTGGTGGACTTCATGGTAAACAACCTTTGAGACACGAGGTATATGTAGTTTTCATTATCTAATTACTTGAAATTGGTGCAACATGATATGATGCGAATGAGATAAGATAGTTTGGGG
>CAADRB010000008.1:1199252-1360769 GCA_900708905.1 Hymenolepis diminuta
GGTTGTATGTTATTCCCAATACGTTACAAATTTTTCCTGCGAATAGTCACATAAAATTGACAACATTTCACTGTTCTTCCGCCCGCCAGTTCCCTCGAAATGGGGGGTTTACACCACCAACTCAAAGTTGGCTCACAAACTGGTAGACTCCTTTGTCTGGCAGACGTTCGCTATAGAAATCGTATGAAAAAGAGATGAAGTAATTTCATCTGAATATTCTTTGTAAAGATGGTGATAGCACAAAGAAGCCTGAGAAAAGTGGACAACCTAAGGGTTCTAGAGCTCAGATGAAGTAGAATTTTTCTGATTTTCTGACCACCAGTACTATTGCCTCTACTCTCACTTAAAACTGAATTATTTTTCCTTTCTACATGTTTTAATGTTTTTCTATGAATAAAATGTTGTGTACAACAATAATAACGCTGAGAGGTATATGAAACTCAATGATTATCTTCGTGCATTGTGAGGGTTTTATCTTTAGATTTGACTCCTCTATCGACTTTTAATTGTAATATTTATTCAGGAGGTCATATTCAAATAAGTGTTTTAAGGACGCCTATTTCCTCCTCACATTAAAGTTAGCCCTGATTTTGGGAGGACCGCAGGAAAGCTAACACCCAACAGTAGAATAAAAAAGATTGACTGTATGGCTAATTTCCTTTAACAATCTTGATGCAATACAGCAGCATTCTTTTTCTTCATCATAAATGAGATATTTTTGTTGAAACAATGTAAGTTGAAATCGTAATTTAAGCTCTCTTGTTTATATATTTTATTATTACTCTGATAAACTCTGCTATGCTTCAAAAACGCATCTGTCAATCCCCATCTACCTGATCTTTGCTGTTAGAAGTCACACATAAATCGAGGTGACACGACCAACCACGGAAGTAAATCAACCTGTTAACAAGTTCTGAATACCGCGGACATAGTCTTAAATACTTAAATTTGAACTCTAGGTCATTACTCAGAGGACTATATGCATCGTGATCTTGCAGAGATCTCGAAATCTTCAGAATGCAAATAATGTTGGCTTCTTTTACTCAACCTCTTATACATTTCATATTTTTATTCATTATTTCCTTATTAGGATACTATTCCATGATTAGAACCTGTAAATATTTTATGCCGTGCTATTTGCAATGATAGTAACAATTAGAAGCAGAGTTTAGATTTTTGGCTACTGATGATCAACATAAGATGGGACAATAGATGTACCGAATTAAAGACGAAGAGGGTGGGAAGTAATATTCGACTCAGTTAAGTTAGGAGGAGGGAGTAAGGTATTTTCAAATTTGCATCTTTCCCATGCCCAGGTGTGAGTTGGGAAAGTGGATTGATTTGAGATTGACTTCCTTTGTCCTCCCCTCGGCTTCAAAAATGTACATGGTGGCTAGGGGAAGAAATAAACTCTAGCACAGTCCTACTCAAGAGACTTGACCCGGTTTCTTGGCTCATGTCCCCATTAGTGTTTCTCAATTTAAGAAGAGATCAAAAATGACTCTCATCCGGTAAATACACTTACTGAAGTACATTATCCCATAAAATTGTCATTTTATGGTATTTATCAATAATAATATTTATAATTTTGTTAAGAATAATGGTATCTCAAGGTTTAACATTCTGCCGTCTGGCTATTCACCAGCGTCGTAGGTTATTTCCACAAGTCAAAATCAATCTATTGACATCTGATTTACCAAACAGACACATTACCACCCGGAGTCAAGAAATCATTACTCATTGGTGCACATCTGGTGACGTAGATGACTGATTACACCGATTAATTCTGGCCAACGCTTATGATGGTAAAATTGCGAGTCTCTTGCCAGAAGAGTTCCAGGACATCTCTCTTGAATGAAACTTCTTCCATCGGGCTTTGGAGAGTAAACTTGAAGGGTTTTGGAATAATAATTGCCAAATCTTACCTAGGAGGTGAACTCCAAACACATTTTGAATATATTTCGAAGAAGAAATAGTAATAAGATTGTCAACTCTCAACATGTAAATTAAGAGAATGTTCAATACTTATGGAACTCCAAAGGACGACCCGTTCAAAAAATGCTCTAGAAAATTCTGTGGTTCAGATTAGAAAACTATCCAAAATAATGTAGAAATACCTCCAGTATTATCAAGTTTAATATGGATTAAGGTTTGACAGAACGCACCACCTTGCAAATGTAAGCACTTTGGAGTTAGCCCGACTAGTATTCTCTATACAAAGCATCTGAAATCAGATTAAAGAGAAATAGTTCATTAAAGAGTAATTAAGAGGGAATCGAGTGGAAGTAGAGAGTGTCAGAGTGAGCTCGTAAATTTATTTTCTATCTCTATTCTTTTTTAAGATTGATTCATTCATCGATTTTCCTCGACTTCCTACTTCTCTCACTTCGTCCTGCACATTATCTATTCCTAGAACTTAGGAGGCTTATCTATTTTCCACCGCCATCTAACACTCACGTTCTGATCTTTACTTTCCATATTAGTAACTTCTTTCCTATCTTGGGATTGTGAAGTCCTTAAAGTTGAGAGGATCTTTGGTTAACTGATTTTCTTCAGCCTCATTGGTCTCTCTCTAACCTTGAGTCACGTCCGCAAAAGCTTGATGTAGACTTAATAAATGCGGATACTATAAGTTTCTTTGATTTGCATTTATTGCTCACAGTAAAATTTAAAAGTGGCAACACGTGGGACTGAATTTGGTGCTAATCAGAGGCCACAAGATGATTAACACGTGAGACACCAGATGTGCGGGCATAAAGAAAGGGGGGAGGGTGGAGGGAGAGGCTTAGTAAGAGATGCTCACGAAGGGGTCGGGGTTGACAATGGTAAAAAAAATCTAAAATGAATGCATTTTTCCAATGTCCAGGTGTGAGCTGAGGTAAAAAATGGATTTGAGTTGATGATGGCCCCTTCCGCTTATCATCGCACGTGCGCTTAGAACGGTCCCAAAAAGAAAAATCCGGATTAAAACTACGGTTGATTCAAATTCTCCTCTCCATTCCCATAGGAGAAACTGAAATTGAATTCTTCGAAACATCAGCGTTCCTACGATCAGGATTAAAGTTTACCTATAAGAGAGCACAAATTTAGGAAATATTGGACGTAATAGGAACTCGACTTATTATATTATGCATATTACGCATAATTTTAACAGAGAAAGGAAAATTAATTATCAGTGATCTAATGCACCAGTAGAGTAGTGCTCGCATATACATCTACCAAATGAAAGGTCCCAAGATGGACATTAATTGGTACATATGTATGTCACCGATCAGTATTCAGTCTATAGGATGTGAGTTTTTCATCAGTGTCTTCCAATTTTGTTATTTGGACAATGAAGCACTGGTATCACAGTAGTTAATTTGTACCTCTGCTAAGTCAGGGGTCACGAGATCGATATTCATCGGTGTTGTTGTTGATAAGTAATAGCTAATTCTGGTCAACAAGATGGGAGGCGGAATACGAGATTCTCAAAATACCTCCCGCCCATCCAAATGTAGTTGTCTCGTACATTAAGGAGTCTGATTAGTTCTTCGTCTGGTATTTTGGGAATAATAATCAGTAATTCAAACTGATTTTGATACGTATTATTATTTTGCAAATGACAGTGAAAAATTGTTTCACGGATTTCAATGATGAGAAAGCATTTGAATAAAGAGAACAGGAATCGGGACCAATAAGGTATGCTCTTATTCTAATATGAAGCATATTTATTGAGTAATGCCTAGATGTTCTGATTTCATGAATTGACTCCTCAAGTTCATGGGCGAAATTGTACCCATGACGTACCGAATCGACTTATAGCTATCTTATTACAGCCAAAACGGGTGGTTGAGACTATAAATGACCTCTTTATGCTACATATATATTTATATAAATTAAATGTTTTAAGAAATTTAGTGTGAAAAATATGATAAACGAAAAATTATGAGTTACAGCAAGATTTTAAGACGAATTTAATTTTTGGCAATACATATCGTTTTCCATTATAATTTGTAATAAAAGTTCCAAATTGGCTTGAAACGAGATAACCGGCGACCTAAATATAGGAAATCCAGGCTCATAACAGTTACCTGATTTGAGTGTCCTCAAAGTAAACAGGACAGGTGGAATTTCACCAAAAGAAGATGATAGAAAAAAAATACAATTTCGCTATCTTTCTCATAGCTAAGGTTACGTAAAGAGTATTCAAAGGGGATTCAAACTGTGACTCTCCCGGTCTATTTTTTGAAACTGATTACTAAATATTACTTAGAAGGAGGGGATAGGAAAAAATCAAATGCAAGAATGGTAGGACGAAATTACGAAATTCTGGCTTATATGCATCATAATAGCAACCAGATCAGTGAAACTATCAGTCGTACAACAGTCCATTTGAACAATAACTTGGAACGGCAGAACATAATCAATATTTGTGAATTCACACCGATTGGTTAACCTTATCGAGAGGCTCAAAATCACTCGTTGAGTAACAACATATTTTGATCACCACTCAGCTTATCAACTCGAAGTATTAATATTCAATTCTGACCTGAAATGTTGCATTTTCCATATATTGGATTAAATCTGGTGCTCTAGTGTGTGCCATGCTATGTTAGGATTATGTGAGCCAGTGACATCCTTTATCTGAGGGACTAGAAGAGAGAGGTACTTATTTGGTATGACCAACCATTCCGCTTACTCAATCAGTAGTCGTGAACTGTGTGGACAAAAAATCACTCAGTAAATCAGGAAATTTGAATTTCAGAACATGGAGCATTGAAAAATAGCATACAGCTCAATATATCAGGTTGTAACAGAAGTTCTATCCATTTTTAAATTTGGATTAAAATTAAAATTTTGTCAAAAATTCATTTATTTAGCGTTCAAAATGGTCACCATTTTCATTAATTACATCTTCCCATCTTGCCATAAGCTTTCTCATTCCTTCTTCATAGAATTTTGCCAGTTTGGGTTCAAAAAAGAAAATAACTCCATTTCCACATCTTCTCCTGAAGTAAGTCTTTGTCCCTTACTGTAAGCTCCTGAAAAGATGAAAATCGGTTGGTGCAAGATTGAGAGAATATGGTAGGTTATGCATGACTTCCCAGACATATTCTTCAACGAGATTTTTTGTTGCTCTTGAAGTGTGGGGACTGGAATGTCATGATGCAAACTTACTCCTTTTCCATTGATTAAAGAAGGCCGTTTTTCCTGTAAAACTGCTTTTAAACGGGTTAGCTGTTGACAGCCAACTTCAGATATTATTGCTTGATTGTCACCCATTAGTTCATAATAAACAATTCCCTTCGAATCTCCCCATGAAAATAAAAGAATTTTTTCGAGTGCAGTCTACTTCTCGGTTGTGGAAATGGCCTTAAACCACAACTTAGCCACTGTCTTTTGCGCTTAACATTGTTGTAAAGGATCCACTTTTCGTCGCCAGTTATGATTTTGTCTATAAAAGGTGCTTGAAGTTCACGAGAACGTAGTGGAACACAACAGATCACAGGTCGTTGCTTGTTGATTTCTGACAAATAGTGTGGGACCCACTTGCCAACCTTTGAGACTTTGTCAAGTCTTTTCATTTCCCTATATATGGTCACATAGCGGCCTACGTGAAAGGTTTTGCTCAGTTCTCTAGTAGTGCAGGTTAGATTTTCATCAATGTGAAGATAGGAGTGTCGCAACAGCCCATTCTTTCAATTTGAGCAAGTTCAGGCATTAGCTTCTTTTGGCATCCAAAAATTGGGACCGGATAGTCAAATAAGTGGTCATGGAATTCCAAGGTAATTCAAATATCCGTCCACGAAAATCGACGCAATTGTCATGAATAACAATGCCCAGCAGAAATGAAGTTCTCAAATATCGAAACTCTAGAGATAACTTGATTTTTCATGAAAGAAATCGTTAACTTTTACCTTCCTCTTCATTTAATATCTGCAATATATTTACAGCTATACATCTTTATGTCCAAATCGCATTTGAAATACAGAAGTTAGATAATCATTTATGTTGATCAGGTAAACTAAATAAGAAACTCAAAATATTGATTTTTGATTTCTATAAAAGGTTCAGATTTATTGGAGTATTAAATTAAAAAACCACATACTAATTAAAAGCCTGAGTTCAATGCACAGTCTTGAACTTGTCGGCTGACCAGATTAATTAATACAGATTTCAACTTCGAGCGAGGAGCATAAGTCGATTGCTCTTTTGCTTGAAATTGAAATAAAGAAGACGGATGTCAGAAACCTCAGCATTTTTTCAAATTAATTATGCCAATTTTTCAACAGCATGAATATTATTAATCCTAACAGAAAAGATATCACAATGGTTTGGTTAATATGATTTTAAGCATAACCAAATGATTAAATGCAACAACTTTCTTAAATGCTCTCAATTTGCGAATTTGCCAAATTCAATGTAGATCGGAATGCATTCAGTGAATAGTATATCCAAACGTATTATTTATGATCACGTAGGCAATTATTACCTTGCCAAATTGGCTTTTTGGAATAAACCTCGCTGGCTTACACCGACTAATAACTCTGCTACTCTAAAGATTTAAGTAGCGCCAACAACCAGTATTTTAAGCTTGACGAATTTGGGTATAAGCCCTCCACATCAATCAGACAAGTTTGAGATGGATTCTGAACTGAACGAGAGTTAGAAAATGTAAATGAATGCAGACCTTTGCTCTCGAAATTAAACGCTCTATAATGTACGTCCACTTATGTTGAAAGCTAAGCTCTCAATGAACGCTCTCAAACTCTCATGAAATGTTGTTTTTGTGTACAAAGGATCAAAACGGCAACCGGATCTACTTGGAAATCCACCAATTTGCCTTCCTCCTCCCTTAGTTAGGTTGTATGGAAAGTTAAATATACCCAGTAATACGAATTTTTGTTCGCGTGATCGAATATCTTTATTTAAAATAGATTCGCAGAGGGGTAGCAGAACGTAATTGTCCCGTCTAAGGGACGACAAGTTACATTATAATTGGTGCAAGTATCAAATAATAAAACCATGCAAATAATTTTATTCACAAACGTAAGGGTGATTAAGGAATTTGAGCAAAATATTCCGATTGATTAAACTCAGTATATCATCCATTTGGTAAGGAAATGGTCTATTAAGAAACATTTCCTTCTTTTATTCTTTTTATTATTATTCCACCAACTAAAACCAATTTCCCTCTTTGGAAACGAGTAGACTCATTACGCCTTAAGACTAAAGTGATTTATTTGCCCAAAGCAAAATTTTGGTGTCCTAGCAACCTCATGATAAACAGATATTATTATATTGAAAGGCAAATTATAGGTCGAATTCACTTCAAAGTAGAAAGGCGGGATAATAAATAAAGCTTGTAGACGTCACATTATTCCACAATTAAGAGGCGTCCATCTATTTAACATCAACGTTAACGTGCACATCTGCGAAGTCTGAGGTCATGGGTTCGATATCCAACGAGTAAGCGGTTTGGGAGATGAAGGCCGTGAATTCGAGTTTCTCGTCAAGAAGTACCAATGATGCAACCCCATCCACTCAAAATGGGCCCAGAAAAATGTGCTATTATCTGCGAAGTCCATGTATAAACTGCAAAAATTTAATATCCGAATCAATTCGGGTTTTTTGACCTTGTTAATTATTACGTCCGAAGAATTGCGAACCTGTTGATAATGCAAGAGCATTGTTTACCTTTCCGTAGACATTTGCATGTAGTTAGCTCTTAACATAGGGACAGGAATTGATGTTGTGGTCCGTTTTAACCAATGACGGCATAGTCATACCAAAGACATCCTTGGTGTCCTGATCGATTTGTCCCAGCCATGACTTTGTGTAAGATTTCTTTTTAATTCTCTTAGGAATCTGATGGCTCAAAAGAGGCTTCAAGGCAAAAAAACTGGCAAGACACTTCATATAAAGCCAAAGACAAAGTTTTCTTCATTGAAGTTTGAATAAGTGATTTTCCAGAGGAATCCGCTGAGCTAACTAAATACACTTTCTGATTCTGCAAGATCTTCTCGCCGCCTTATGGGAGGCCTTAAGTCTGCTGTTGTCAGACACCCTTGGGACTATTAAAAAAGGCCGTAATAGAGGATTACCTCTACGAAAATCTTGATAAGCTCTTCTTTTACAATGACTGATAATTATGGACACATTAAAATGGATCAGAGCTCGGCGAGTTGCTATTCAGCTGCAGAGATGATACGAGATGAGGGTTCTGTTGCCACCTCATTTACATTAATTTACGGCCATGGATATATGAGAGAATTACCTTTGAAATTCTTTTCCAAAAATCCCTCACCTTTCTCCTCCTTCATTTGAAACTTAAACTCAGCTTCCCCTCCCATTTTCAAGTGTAGCAATACACACCCGGTATTTTTCATTTGCACAGCTTGAATAAAACTATTTTGCGAGCAGCTCAGGCAAAACCACAGAAATTAAGATTTTAACATAATGAGACCTTTATGAAACCAAATAAAATCTTGATGGCTTCAAAAGGATGTCCAAATTTTCTAAATTAGGGTGGAGTGTCCAACATGAGTTAAGGGAATGAGAGGTAGGGAAGGGGTGAGGAAAGAGAGCATGAACTGCAGTCTAGCAACTTGGATGTTGGGTGGTGGAGACCAAAAGTCAGAATCTCCTGCCAAGGGTATAATCCAGAGAATAAACAAGGACTTTTATCTGTTTTGTGGCAGACACTACAAACATATAAATTCAACTGCCTGATCAATTTTAAACACATAGCTACCATCTCTTTTTTTCTTCTACTAACTACTAATTGAACGCTAATAAGCTTTGTTGGCTTAAAGAAATTGGCGATATATTCACACTTTTATAAGTCTCCTGTCGGAGATAAGCTCTCTCATAGTCTTTCCGATTCAAAACTAAGTGCAGAGAATAAACACGTCGTTGATTAAACGCATCCGCGAATGAAACGTATGGAATTCAATATGAAATTACTAAATATTTATCTTTGACAGTAAAGATATTATGCTTTCTTCCCATTATACTGAAATAACATTAATTTTCTAAATCGTTTATTCTTGTGAGATTTACTAAATTCTCATCTTTTAACAGTGCAAATTTGTTGTCTTTGTCTTTTTTCTTCCCCTCTCTTATTACTTTGTGAAAATTTGCGGCTGTCAGAGTGAAATTACATAATTTTAAGGTAAAAACTTCGGAAGAACTCAGATCCAGCTTACGTGAAGGAAAATAATTATTTTATGCGGATATATCAAATAAATGCCTCAAAATTAGAAAACTTACTTCCCAAATTCTTGAGGAAAATACGAGATTTGTTCAGAACTTTGGTATTGGTTACCGCGCACTGCCGAAATATAATGAAATGTAATTGGTAAATATATAAAATATAAATAAGCAGTACATATAAATAGAATTAATATTTCTCAATTGAACATTGTAAAATTATTAGTTTTACAAATTTTGGGTAGATGTTAATTTATATCCACCGAAAACTCTACATCTTTTTGTCCATATCGAATATTTGATACCTTCCATAAAAAAATGAACTTACTAACATTAATATCATTACTACCACGCAAAAGCAATACATTTAGCATTTCAGTATTGGAATAGCAGCTGAACATGGGGAATGGGAAAATAATTTCAGAGGGAGTGAAGAGGAGAGGAATGTATAGAAATTGGATTTCATTCGTTATTTTTTGATTCAGATTGTACACTTTTCACCTAAAGGATACGATCTAATACCTTATATTCCAAGGTTCAAATGTCAGGATTAGTTCCATAGTCCCAAAATGGGTTTAGCCAATTAATTCAGATAGTTATTTATGTCATCTCAATACTTTTCCTTCTTCTTCGTCTTCATTCAAAATGTGGAGATAAATAATAAAATTATTGTGGGAATCAAGGACCCTCTTAATGGATTCACACACATATTTCACACTTTCGTGTTAATTCCAAGAGCACGAGCGGGATTTTATTTCGCACTTTAGACCCTTCTTCCCTCCCCTCCCCCCTCACATCTTCCTCTTTATGAAGGGAGTAGTCTTTACTTTCCCTAATCAACAAATGTTTATTTGTATCTTCTCACACCTCATATAACTGTTTCGTTCCCCTTTAGCGATGTCATTGAATATGGAAGATTGACCTCCGGTTTACTGAAAATTGATGATCTCCACCTATAAGCATATTTTCTAAGCAGAATTCGGCTGATCCATGTGACTTGCGCTGTCTTGCAATGCTTAGGAATCACGAGATCTGCGTTCATTGACGTATATCCAGTGAACTCCTGTGTCGAACAGAAAGACTCGGTTCAATCTCATATCGGTACCATCTCCATACCATCGGCATTACATCTATACATTCTAATGAGCATTGCTGAAAGCAAATGGAAATGGACAGATGCAAGGAGTGGATCAAAATTTCCTTCTAACCTGCAGATTATGAAATTCACAGAGTCTCCAAAAATAATCAACAGAGGATGCTTAATTTCATTGGCCAATGCTAAATCGTAGTCGACTCCTAATCGGTTAATAATACTTAAAGCACAAAATTACGATTGGCTAGAGCACGCATCATTTAAAAGACAAGCCTATGGAAAAGGCCATTTTTTGGAATTAATTCATATATTTTTGAGTTTCGGACATAAGTTTTTTTAATTGAAATCGGTTGTTTTGGTAAGATATCCATTTTGCAGAAATGTAAAAAATAGTCCTTTTTTATGGTTAATACGCTCTTACTAATTTGAAGAAATAGAATATAGTTAATAGAATTTAGTTATGAAAAATTACCTGGTTTCGGAGGACTGTATAATAATCCAAAACTGTTGAGGGGTTAGAAGTTATGACCTTGTTGAAGTATGTTATAATATACTTACAAAGTGAAGAGGTTTAAAGCCGAGGCTACTCTACGACTAACAGCAGATGTCTACGGTTTGTTGAAGTAACAACTAAGAGCTAGCAGGTAGTAACAGCAAATGACAGTTTTAAAAAAAGAACACAAGAGTTGTGTATGTCTAAGTATATTGATTCAAGGGAGTAATAGGAAGATGAGAGGTAAGTATAGGAGCCGGTGAATGACAAGCTGTGCCTATCCTCCCACCCTTTTGTTTATAAAAGGAACTTTATGTAGTTTCAGAGAAAAAGGGATAGCAAAAATAGATGGGATGACTCTGAACATCGCCGATCAGGGAAACTGAACGCTAGCAGCGCTCATCAGGGATCACTTAATTAGCTTATGGCACTAATAAAAAAATCGCTTGAGGACACCCTGGGATCCTATGGTGAACTTGAAGTCATCGCCACTGTATGGTCAAGATAATTAGGTCTCAGGGGTTAGTGATAACTTAGATACAAATTTTGGAAACGTATGGGTTCCAGATAAATAATTCAGGATTGATGGTGAAAAAGATTGTTTTAAACAGCGGCGATTAAAATTTAAGATAGTAAAAGAGAGAAATATCGTTTGGAAATGGGAGGGAGGAAGAACGATAACAAAAAGAGGACAACATGAGTCTATTACAAAGTGAAAGCTGAATCATCGCAGGGGAGGCGAATAAAAGACCGAAAATTATTATCCTACAGCTGCTATTTTGTTACTAGGGCGATTGGCAGGGAATAAAATGCTGTGAGTGTATTTAATTTAAGCATGCACTAAATATGAAAATAATATTGTCTAAAGGCAATTTAAATTAATAGGTGTTTAGAAAAATATTTGTGAGAAACACTCATGGAGAAACCAAAAATGGGATACTTTAATTGAGTCCTGAATTTATAAAGTCGTTCACTTTAACACATAATGTGTCATTAACTGATGTTTCAAATGTCGGGTTTCAGAACTGAGTTCTAAATACTTGGGCGTGGTTAAAGACTATTTGTCCTTTTTGTTAAACTTAGTGTTAGATCATGCCATCTCAATAAATTTGCCAGTTTTAACAGTTTGGCCTGATGGTTGACGATTTTCAAAGTAGGAGAGTGCAAAAAAATATTCAGTCAAAAGATATTCAAGGGCAAATTAGAGCATAATTTTAACTGTAACTGTATTCATCTTAAAAATTGATATATTTAAAAGTACACAATTTATTAACGGTGTACTCAATTATTAATTGCAGTTTATTCAAAATTTTCGGAAAAATCAAATGTTACTGAGAGTTTATAAGTATCAAATTATCAAATCGGAATTTTTGCAACTCAATAGCTTTATGACTCAACAAAACAAATTTTATAGTTTTACTGAATATTTAAGCTACGACACCTACCACAATTAAATGAAAAGATGTAGTACATTCATTAATAATATTGGAAGATGCAGGAAATATTGACCTTTTGACCATAAAGCATGTTGTTAATCTCTCGCGATTGTGCTTTCCGTATATTTTTTGAAACAGAAGATACAAGCACGTTTTTTGTTCCTGAATAAATATGGCATTTATATGCAGCAAATAATAGAAATTAATTGCCTTTCGAGCTGAATATAGTTACATTATTTAATTATGAATATTTCAAGGATTATCTCTGTTGGTTTCGTTGACAAAAATCGTTGCAAAATCAGCCAATTCCCTCTCTTTCTGTACCTTAATTCGCATTTTTCATCGTTCGCCAATTGTTGGTAATTATTCCCTTTACTCCCGATTTTCAATTTCTCTCCTCTCTCCTCCCAATCTCATTCCATTCCTGTTGTTCCATATACACTTGGTCCTATTCAATGCTGAGTCTTTCATTTTGCAAAGGCTGTCGTTTCCTATTGGACATGAAGACAATAATTTGGGTACCCCTGGCCCAAATCGATCAGCCTCTCAAAGTAGCCTTGAAGTCGAACTTAAGGCCAATTCAGAACTCTCTTATGACCAAAATTCCGTTATTCTACCACCTAGTCTACAATTTCTTTATTCCGTGTTCTGTTCATTAAAGCAAATATTAAATCAGTCGGAAATTTAACATGGTTATGTATGATTTTTGCTCGAGGTGGAAGATTGTAGTTTTGCTAGCAAGATGGTCGCTTCCTGTCACTGTGTATTCATTGTGTTTTCTGGTCCTAATATCCATCTATCGTACATCTTATAGGTTCTATCTCCTTTTACATCAATCATTCTCGTCCGCGATCATTAATCATTTGCTAATTCGACAAAAAGGAGGAGCATATAAGTTGTGAGTTTAAGTCCTATCCATATCACTGTGTCTCATTCGTTTCAATTTCATCCCTACCATCTTCGTTGATCTCAATCCTTAACTGAGTGAATCTGACAATCACTTGATAATCTCCATCTCTCGCCTGCATCATTATTAACCTCCGTCTCTCATTCATCTAAGCTTCTCATCCATGCATCACCCTTATGTACGGTAGTGGTTCATTTGCATTTTTATTGAATACTCGATTCCACTCCCATATAATAAATTGAGATTAGCTTATATTTCCTGAGGAAGTGCATGTGAGTCCCCCCTTAAATTTTACTTTCGGATCATAGTGTCACTTCAATACATTCTTACGAGGAATTTTACTCTGGACATCTCTTCCGCTTTGTTAGTTTTGGCCTGATTCTTATTAATAAATAATCTTATCTCTTTGCCCTCCTATTCATGCGTGCAATTAAGGAAAGTTAATGATTTCTAAAGTAGCCGTACACAGAAGATTTAATATTGATTTCATGCCGTTGACATGTCGATCCCACATCACCAGCAGAAAAACCTTCATATCAGGTCATGGCAGGTTGCGGCATGAGGAGGTCAAGCGTCAATCATCGATTGGTTCGTTTTCTGATTAATCAAGCTCTTTCGCATCGAATATCAAAACCAATGAACACTAACGAATGATTTAACTCTCTCTGGGCTATGTAGCCACATTTCGCAGGTTCAGTTTTTACCAATTCCACGAATAAATGTTTGAAAGTCGCAACACTCCTTTTTTTCTTTCTCTAGGGTCTGAGTAGTTGTAGCTTTATAAATTGGCGACATAGTCTTATTTTAAAAACTAATCGTAACAAAGCAAACGAATTTAATAATATGCAAGTCCTTGAGTATTCTTAGAGATATTGAGAATTAACGTCACGGCCAAATGGTAATTACATTGTTTTATTCTCGATTTCATCGATTTGTCAACTTTTTACTTCCTATAGCTTGTCGCATTAATACCGTAATGAACTGGGAACTGCGTACATAAGCGACTCAGAAGATTTCAGGGAGAAAAAAGTTTTCACGGAATCATGTCGAATTATACATTTTGCTAATCGAAAATATTTAGGGGCGATTACAAACCACAGAGGCTGAAATTAGGACTAATATGTTCAGAATCCAGGTTCCTAGACATCAAGATTACCTAGGTTCCTGAGCGACATTTGATAGATCTGTAGAATGTAATTAGATTTAACGTCAAAACAATAACCACAACAAAATGAGTCTGCAGAAGGTCAAAGACGGCCAACAACTCTTCCCATCTTCCCAAAGACAGGGAAACATGGCCGAAGGGGTGCCAATTGAAGTATCTCTTAGGTTGAATGTGGAGCACTAAGGTCCAAATGCAGAATTTCTCTTGGCAAGTCTTCTTCACCTGGATCAGCGAATTTGTACAATTGCAGTTCGCGATTATGCATCAAGACCGGCACACATAAGTCGCATATACGTAGAATACGTATAATGTGGTAATGTTAGTAGAAAGATTAAGCGACTTCTGTGCAATTGTGGCATTACACTTGGCGATTAGTACAAAGCTAAAGTGACCAAGCAAATCGTGAGAAACTTTGTCAGACTTCTTAGATATTTCATTTTTCGCGGAGAACCAGTAGTGATTGGCTACGACTTAAAAGAATTATGGAATCATTGCAAGCATCTTGCACCAATCCAATCAAATAAAGATTGCTATACAATGCAATTACGAACCCAGACGAAGGCAAATATTGACCGTAAATTGATTTACCGTATTGATTGCCACAACCTCCTTCATGAAGAGCTTGTGCATAGAAAAATCAAAGATTTTGATGAGATATACACAGGGCTCACAATTCACAAAATCGACACTTTTAATGTAACGTTGAGGCATCAATCGAGAGAGAGATCGCTAAACAACAAATTAACTTAATAAATCGCCAAGACCTCCTTGAAGGATGCAGCCGCTCCTATTTGGAGAATCTGAAAGAGAAAAGACATGACCATAATTTCTTAAAAAATAAAGGGGTCTAGACAGGTTAAGATTCATTATGAATATGAATAAAGTAAATATTATCCACCTGTTGGATGATAATAAAAAAATAAGGGATATGAAAGCAAATTTTAGTCCTCCTGCACACATAGCCACAAAGAGCACGCTTAACATTAGATATGATAAATTACCTGCTAGAATTTCACAGTCTGAAAATCTGCGTGCAAATTATTCCGGTCGAAATTGTGCCTATTTCCAAAGGGGACAAACTTACAAAATGACGAGGGATTTACATGAACAAATGTAGAGGACTAATGTCATGAACGGCAATTTGGCTAAGAATATTGCTGAGGGAATATATCAACATTGTAATATTCCTCAATTGACCTGATCAAATATCCGAAATCCACTGGTTAATTACAGTGATAAAGGAAGAATTCCACATACGCGATCGTAAACATCAATGGGCCGACGCAGTGAATTACATCAGCTACCCATGAACAAAATTAGGAAACATTAATGGAGAGAAATAAAAAGGACAAAGCAACCTTCGAAAGTATTCAACTCAATAAGCATGATGAAAAGAAATAAAGACTGAATTTAATTTAAAAAAGATCTACCATAATAAATATCTCCTTACTCTCACTGGGCTTCTTTCTCCTCTTCACGCACAACCTCACGGTAGACCCCTACATCCTTTAATGCACCGACTGCACCACCTAAGAGCTTATCGGCGCTCCGACCCTCTTAGTCGGCAAACTGTCCCGGGTGGTTGGCGGGAGTGGGCGGACGATGGCCAGTCACGATGGGACATCAAAAGGAAACGCGTGAAAGCTAAAAATCAGTGACAAGTTTAACCATATTTCCCCTTCATCAGATGAAGTACTGCAGTAAAACAAGCGTCCCTTTTCATTTCACAGACCAGTGAGCAGAGCATACTTAATTCTCGTCGAAATTTATCGTTGGCAACCTTGCCCAGCTCGGGACGGGCAATGTCATTTTTGACAGCGGGACTTCTGAAATGTACGCATTTTGATACTGCGTAAGTTCCAACTTTTGTATCTTTCAGATATTTTAAGTGAACTAAATTGTTGTCATTGAAATTGGCTGTTAAATTAGAGCATAAAACCTCGAAGGAATATCGAGCTTCATAGTAGCAAGGATAAGAACTATATATATACATATGTAGCTCATACTGAAAGCGGCCTATTCAGTACCGACGAAATGACTCAGAATACAAGTTAAACGTCTTTGCTAAGAGGTATTCGGAATTCTAGTCAACAAATGTAACTGCCGAAAAGCAACCATGACAGCAAGGCCATTCCATTCACAAAGTCTCAACAAACCTATGAGATACTGGGTAATTGCTGTTTATATATCTTCGATATGTAACGAATTCTTGAGAGTACAATAATTGGTAGGATGTGTTTGAGTTTGAGATTGATCTGGATTAAGATATTTGCAAGGCGGATTCAAAGGTCTTTCATATTAAACAACGGTTAGTGTATTAAAATAAAGAAGGAAGAAATTTGTCATGGTGATAATACATTTATGCACAATTAGTAATTATTTTCCCTTGATAAAATTATTATTTTATTCTAGGTTTTCTTACCATTTACTAAAATGACATTTAACTGTTGTAATGTTTATATTAAGTAAATGAACAATAATTTATGTGACACATATCTTTATTATCAAATTAAAATAACAACGAGAACTTGTCTCTCTTTCTTCTGGCTCAGATATCGACTCGTAGATCGTAAAACAGTTCAAATAGTTTAGCTAAAGAAACTGACTCAAAATTGAAGTACTTTCTGGTTGCGATAATTGCAAGTTTGGGCGGATTTGTTTTTAGACCTTTACTATTTATTATTTTGAAGTGCGTGTTTGGTAAAACGCTAGAAATTTAGTGAGGTCCGATTCAAAAAGATTAGCCACAGAACGCTTTCAGAAAACCAATGAAATTTTTTTCATTGAGTAAAATCCGATTTTAAACACATTTAATTATATGTGCTTTAATCTCTTTCGACAAAGCATTGTTATGGTGACACTGGATTACGCTTACTTAAGAAGCGCAAATTCACCATGAGCAATGTTGTTCGCCTCCTGCTTTTCTCAGCCAATCTGAAAGGCACTCAACTGAAAAGTTGGCGTTTTTAATTCTTACTTCCAATTGGGTATCCTCTGCAATGAAAATATATCCAGACATAATTATTTTCAAACGTCACATACTTCAACCTTACTTTTTCAGTGGACTCCAATTTGTCTCAGATTAAGGACTACGGCCAATAGCATTTTAGATGAGGAGCTTATGGAAATATAGGTGGAATTTATGAAATCTCAAATGCAGTAAAATATTCGCGACTTCTACATATTGATGGAATGGAAGGAACCCTTTACTAGGACCTGTATCTTCGGATAACACTGCGTTGGAGGTCCTCGACTATTGGACCAACCTTGAGCAAACCCTTCACGGTTCAGAAAATAATCTGGAATTCCTCAGTGTCTAATCAAGAAGTGAGAATCCGCACTTTTGAAGGAAACGCAAACAAATGCAAAGGTCGGAATTGTGGATTAGACTAGCAAGAATACTGAAGCAATTGCCACTTGTGCTTATCGAGATTATTTATGTGGATAGTCTTTATAAATGGAGAATGTCCTAAAATGTGTAACGTAGCATTTATCCTGATTAATAGTCCATATACTGCATATTTTTCCTAAAAAATAATGCTTTCCCAATTCACCACTTCTTACAAAACATAATCAGAGGTTCTTCATTCATAAACGTGTGTTTTATAAGAATCGTTATCTAAATAAGGAACATTTATAGACAAGACATACAAATATAAAAGGACACAAAGTCTATAAGATGAAGGTAAGATAGAAATGGAGAACAAGAAGCATAAGCAATCCAAGCATAAGAGGAAGCAATCATCTTTTACCTATGAGTACTATTATCTTAAGGAACATGCGACCTGAAGAGAGTAAATCTCAGCATACTAGCTACTTCGTTGGTCTGTAACTTGCGGCCGTGTTAATCAGGATTATGGTGTGCTTAATTTCATTTAAGATAATGGGGTTACAATCCTACTTTTAAATCTTCAATAGAAAATTGTTTATTAGCTATTATTGCTATCGATCTATAATTTCTGATGTTGGTACACCTTCAGTCTTTTTAAGGATCTTCTGAAGCAGGCCGGTGATTGAGTCTGGTCTCCAGAGTTTCGACATTCCAGGGCAGAAGGAAGTAACGTGCGTCCAGTTTGATCTACGTTGCATCCGGTTTTGGTTTGGTGGATGCGAGTGTGTACCAAGATGGAAGATGTGTAGGATGGCGCACTCAGATATGGATACCAACCGCCACATTACACAGCATGTTTTCAAATCGTTGTGAATTGTCCTGAGTATTCGTCTCCGAAGGACCACTACCAAATAAGGCTAGATGCGGTGTCGTCCGGCACCGAAAATATAAAGAACCAACCCAGGTTGTTGAGGATGATGCCGGTCGGGGTATAACTCCAGGCCACTCTGAATATGAATCTACCGGGAAAAATGGGAGATCCCTTGTGTAGATTCAGAAAGACTGGGATCAATATGAGTCCAAGGAACTTTAGTTTGAGAGAGCATAACAGAATCTCGGAGAAAAGATTTTTCAGCTATTAGTTATACCATAAGTGTTAGTCCATTTTAACACGTATTGAACAAGTGTATATAATTAATAATAAAATTGTTTACTTTGTTTTTAATTGTTTACAAATCATTCACTAATTACCCAACAGTATTATCTTGCAATATGATTTTATTTTAAAATAAGAGTTAAATGTTTAAAAAAAAGGGGAAAGGTGGAGGTAAAAACTGAAATTAAATTCAAAGCTAAAAAACTGGTTTTATTTAATATTTTGCTCTGCATTATTTACCCGATGAATAATACGCTGCCTCATTATCAAGAAATCAGAATTCATTCCTTAAAATGTAAAGCAAATTTATAAGCACACAATATCTCGTGCTTTGGGTCAGCGATCAACATTCATGCAGCGTAGTGTTAAACATATCTAATGACTAAGCATTTTTGGAGCTGACCAGATTAAGAGCAAGTCCTCTACGCTCTGCGCCCTCTTTATTCTCGCTACTTTGGACTTAGCCTAGGTAATTTTTGGAGCTAGAGGCTAGTTCCACGTTTCTGCAGCTAGTTGGACTTCTGAGAGAATTACTAAGGTTTAGCCTAGTGTTTGCTTATGTAGTATCTTTCCAGTTGCATATAAGTGAACAAGCATGAAGTATCGATGGCCTGAAGAGAAATCGCTACCTCTAAGCCGATTTTTAGACATTTTGCATATAAAATTTTGCTCTTTGATTGCTACTCATTTAATTTTAGGCGAACTTGTGAATCATTCTCGATTTTGAGATATTGAATACTACTTGAGCTTGATATATAAATAGCCAGTATGAAATTACGACTTTATACGACTGTTTGACTTCTGTAGTGCATGCCACGCAGTTATATCAGGTTCTCCGACCTATTTTGGGTTGGAGACTTATCGTCTGAGAAGTAGCGAGCGGTATCATACCGTCACAAGCATTTTCTGATCATGGGCGGGCATTATCATCTTTGACAATGAGACGTATAAAATAGTCTTAATTCGATATCACGCATGTTTCATTTATTGTATAATGCTTTTCAAAACCTTCTATTTCGAAAAGAAATAGAAAGAGACCTAAAAAATAAACCTGTTATAGAAGAAACAAATATCTTACCAGATTTAACTGTTCAGTTAAAATATTGATATTATTATAACCGAAGGTTTAAGGCATTATGCAGCAGGTGAGATTCGATTGATCCTACTTAATTATATATGGTTTACCTTGTTTGTTTGCTGAACTTTCCTGCCACATGTTGCCACAATTAATTTAGTGATATTTAATGAAAAAATTCTGAGTGGAAGGCAGTGGGGGTGAATGGGTCAGTTTTGAACATCTCTAAACCGCCTCAAGTTAGCTCGTGTAACATTTACGATTATTTATGAGGAATAAGTATGCGGTTTGTATACTAATTACTGATAGGGTTCATTAGAGGTGATATTTTGAACCTAAATGCCAAATATCGGCTATAGGAGTAATAAAACGCTAGTCATTCAACAAATTATTCGTTATACTCTTTTGGTGGACTTTATTTGTAACTTTAAAATGCTGGAAGAGAAGAATTATCTTAAAAGATACTGATCCACTCTTAATTTAAAACATTATCTTAAAAGCCAGAAGCTTCAGAAAAAAGATAATAATATTTTTAAAATTAATGCATGCAGCGGTGCCAGAAAACAAAACGATAGAAGATTTAAGTGAGCATTTCAGGTGTTTTAATTATGGATTTCCCAATTACCTCAATAGGAAATTGTCAAGTTATCGAGTATTTGCCGCCAAATGTGTCAGTTATGATAAATTTAATGGTCTATGTTTGAGATATCCAAACAGACATTATGAGGCTCCCCAGTGCACTTTCGTTCCACTTGTCAAAATTCAGCCCTCGTGATCTATTTGTTTGATTGTATTTCACAGACATCTTCTGCTAACTAGATGTTGTGTATATCGTTCGCTCTTTAAATCACAATATTTGAAGATCTTGTAATTATTTGAAATTTTTTATGATGACAATGGCAGGAAAGCGCATAGCACCTAAAGATCCTATTTTTATCCAACAAAATTAATTATTTTCTCAATGTTTTAGGAAATAAATGGATAAGATGTTGCGTTGTGAAGTTCCATGTGCCTTTTGAATAACATTTCATATCCGCGTGTCTTTACTTATGAAAGCATTGGTGAAGTTATTTTTAAATGGGCGTCAATGTCTAAGATATTGGGACAAAGCATTTTGATTACATCCAAAATGCTTTGGTTATGGAGGAGAGTAATTAGAACATAAAGGGATGAATCGGAAGTAGAGTATAAATTTAAACCAACAAAGCAATCATTACTTTAATTGAAACTCTGCATTTATCTGAATTTTCTGTTTCCATTTAATGTATAAAAATGGATGGCTCTATTGCAAATTTCAAGATTTTGCCTGTTTCTTAATAAAGTTGGCAATTTTCAGAGCCATTTGATTTAATTGAACATTAGTTCATGTCATTTTGGTAAACGTGTCTCTTATTATAGATAAGAGCAGGTAACTGATACCGTTAAGGACGTTTCAACATGGCAGAGGTCATTTGATTTCATTTGGTGTACATCCAATCAATTACTGACGTGTGAATCGATTTATTTAAAATTTTTATTATATATAATATGAAAAAAATTTTCACTAATTTAACAAAAGTATTAAATTCCGCAGTTAGAGGTTAGATAAATCAGGTACTTTGTATATTTTAACTTTAACCCATTTCACAACATAATACTGAAACGCCAAACTACTTCTTTTGGAGAATGATTTAAATACTCTGGAGCTGGTTCTTTCACAGTATTTCAACGTTCGATCTAAATTTATCAAGACATAAATGAACATCTGAAAGATTTTTAATTTACACAAACAACCCATTTTAACAAGCAACTAAAAAACAGTAGAGAATATCATTTTAATGCAATTAAAATAGGAGGCCAAGGGAAAGGAATAGCAACAGATGAGGCGAAAGTCTAATGGAGAAGCTTCAACTCAACTCGCCGAACATTCAATAACCCTGCGACTATCCACTATATTTAGACACTCTCTTCGATTTATAACTAGGATACCACACTTCTCCTAAAAAATTTGTTCATGCCATATTGTGAATATCTACTTCTCTACTGTTTCTGATGAAATTTAGATAGATAATAACTAAACTAGTTGCTCCATTCTAATCAGTAGATGGTTTGAAAATCACGGAGTTATTTGTGTCCGTGTGCCTCATTGATATAGATGTTAGGACGAAATGCCGAGTGTCGCAAACTGGATGCGTATCGAAAAGCATCCGAAGAGCAGAATGATTGTGTTTGGATTTTAAAGAGGGCGGATAATTCGAATTTTCAGCAGAGATTCCATAATCCTTCTTCCTTATCTCAGATGAGTATTGGAATATGAATTTCATAAGTGTATGTGCCCATTTTAATTGGTGGCAACACAAAACTTTAGTAGCACCTAAACATCAGGACAGTAAAATAGGCCGATAAAGTTTTATATGGGGAAACCGAATAAAAGTGGAAAACGTCTGTCATCAAGAGCTTACTTCAACAGAGTTTGGGTTTCATCAGTTAATTCGCTTTGACTCAAATGGTATAGTTTACTACATCAAATCTTACTGTTTTGAGATTCTAATTTCGGAATTCGTCGTCTCGGTAAATGAATGAGTTCACGTGTTCAGTGGTAAATGACCAGTTAGTTGAATTCAGTTGGTTGGTTATACAACCTCAAGAAATTTTATCTCCTCCTTGTTTGACTGTCTTTATTCGGAGCAACCAGATTCAAAAAATATTATTTCGAGAATTCGGTCATTGCTGTTCTATTTAGAGCTCTTCGACATTATGAAAGCAAGTATGACAGCAAAAGCCGTTTTCTCTCATGCGGTTATTTGGTTAATTCGATCAAAAGTACATTATTAGTTAGACGATCAAACATGATATCGGTTGGTAAGTGGGATGCAGAGCTATTTTAAAATTACACTTAATGAGGGGATGAAAACACGAAATATGAGTACTGAATTTCGAAAGGTTTAAGCCGCAAAGCACTCTACTATTGAGAAATCGGAAATAAGTCAAACCATTAGCCTCAAAAACCAGCACAGAAGTAGTTGCCATCAGACGAGAGTGCAGAGTGAGCCAATGTGAGAATCCCACGCCGCTTAGCTGTGATAAGATGGTTGGTTCCTCTCACCCTTTGTATCTTTTAATGTCTCTTGGCCAACATTCCTATCTTGCTTGCTCTTGTAGACCTATCTTGTCCATAAGACGCTCTTTAATAAATCACTACTACACCAGTATAGTGCTTGATGGCTCACACTATTGAACTGGCGGGGTTACTCGTCTCAGGTACCTCCAGTAACAAAGTTCTGGATAGTTTACACCATTCAGCGGACTCATGCTTTTTCACTGAATCTCTAGGTTGTGGATAATGAAGGAGCAGTTAAATCAACTGCTACTCTGCTCTTCGATTTGGTAAGCAATGAGAGGTATTGAATCACTATACTAGCAATTAACAAACTTTCAGTAATAAAATCTCTAAAAAAGAGCAAATTGATACGGGGTAGCGTAAACTAAAATTAGACTCAAAGCAATCTGATGAAATAGTAAAAAATGTGCCAAAATAAGCAAGTGACACAACAGGACAAATATCTAATTTATTCTATCTATCAGTGGAAATAATAAATCACGTCAACAATTAAAAGATAACAAAAAGGAACGCGCTACCACAAATATTAGGTATTCAGGGGGTTGAATACTTGACCCATGAATGCTGGGATGCCCGTTTCCGTGACGATAAGGAAGAGGAAGGGATGGTCAATATTGAATCGCGGAGTTAGCATCCTATTCGAAATTGCAATCCCAGTTGATGCCGTAGCTTCAGCACCTTCCTCATCTACCTGCAATGTAAAATCAAGGCTACTTAAAAGTTATCAGTAGAGCCTTGTTTAAAATGTTCATATGGATGGATTGGTCACCTCAATCATAGCTTGATGAACAATTTTGGATATGTAAAGCTGCTCTTGCTCGGTTATTCGACTGAAGTCAGCTCGTGCTTGATCGAAAACCTCGTCCAAAGACATTTGAGAAAGTGGCTTCTTCAAATCAATACTTTCTGATTGGCCACCGCAAAGTGTAAATTTTGGCATGTGAAGTTCAATCTCATGGCTTTTATAATGCGATGGTTCAAATAGGGATTTGAAGTGTTCTGATTTGTTTGTGTCACAAAAGGCTTGAACAACATCAGGAAGACCTTCTTTATTCTGAGGTGAGATGATCAACATCGTATGACTAAAAGGAAATTAAAATGAAACATCATGCATGTTAATTGGATAAATTCTTATCATAATAATTGTTGCCTGTGATATAAATCAAAATAACCGTATCGTTAATTTTAGACATATCTGTATAAATTGAACTCAATACCTATTTAAAACCTATAAGAAAGACATGACAAATAGGGTAAATTCACAAAAATACGAGTTCGTGGCTACCGAAACATCTAAAAACGCAGAGTTAGTGTACCCCATCTAAGTAAATGCTGGCGAAATTTTTCAAATTTTCGATAAAAACAGAAGTTAATTGTAATGACAGCTTACACTGGAGGCGCAAATCACTTGCAAATATAACTCTTATGATTGATCGAAAGTGTAACGACATCGATTTTTTTATAGAATGAAATTCTTTCTAATATACAGACTGAATAAATCTGAAATCGTTGCGAAGGGGATCTATTATAATTTCCGCTTATATTCACTTCTTCACCCCCACATTATTTCCGTATATTTAAGCTTAATATATTTTATTCATTGAATGATATAAGTATTTGTTATCCTCCTCAGGTTTGGATTGACAAAACATTACCCTGTGCCATTATGTATAACAATATGAGAGGAAGCGAAATTACATACATATTAAATCATCAACAATTTCAAAAAAGCACAACATACATTTAATCACTAATAATACGTTTGAGATAGTAGCTTTAATATTTCAAGATCAAATTTCTAAAACAGAGTTGCAAATATTTAAGTCTTAAGAGCTTTTATTCCTTCAAACTGACTTCAGTTTGCATGTTAACGTGTCGTTTTATCGATTTTGATACTGTTCTATTATGGGATAACCGAGTAGCCAATAATTCCCCAGTTTATTTAAACAGTTGCATTACTTGATAAAGGAGTACTTTGAGTTAGAAATATTCTGCCTCCACCATTACCCTAATTGGGCACCTAGATACATATATATTAAGAAAAATTTAGGTTATTTTAGCGACAGCTTAATCTTTGAGTAATTACCAATATTTAACGCAAAAAGCTGAAACAGAGGATAAAACATTCAGGGTGAAAATATTTTAACGTAAAAGATGTTAACAAACGATATCTACAAAACTTTCCGTGTTCAAACAGAAGCATTTCTGACCAGATAAACTAGCAAACACCGTGAGTTTAACTTTTATGGGTAAAGGTCGCGGAAAAAGTGCAAGTATTTGCTAATTAAAAATAGGTAGCTATTTAACACAAATCACATAGCAGAATAAAAGAGAATTCTCAAAAGGCTCGATACTTTCAAACGCTACTAAAAATGAAAGGGACTCTTAGAAGCAGCGATTTAAATGCTCGGTCTCAACGAATGAATTTATTATAAATATCATTTTCCTCCCCATAATATAAAGTGAGGATTAAATAACAAGTAATAACCTACACTTTAAATGGAATTTTAATTACATTCGATTTGAGATCACTGAATCTGGCAACTTCGTAAAAGCCCTTATTGATCATCATTGGGACATTCACTGTAGATCCGTCAATGGTGTAAAAAGGGCTTTCTTTGGTACTTTCCTTAGAAAATGCAGTAGCCCAAGTTCCTTAAAAATTGAATGTAATAGTTGTTGTCGGAAGATAAATAAATGAAAAATGAAATGAAGATTGGTAAGTTACCTTTGAAGTAAACCGCACATGCCAAAACTAAACGAGTGATTGTATCAACAGACCCCTGTGGCATAAGTTCAGTAATCTTATTAACAGTTCGGCTTGCCACCCAGCGATTAATATGATTACGGGCCTCTTCCGCAGCTGAATTGAAATTGACTTGTTCCAAATCAGCCTTAAAATGTTGAATAAGAGCACTTTTGAAACCCTGAGAAGCCTCGAATCTGGAGTCGAGAAAAAGACCATTGGCTAAAACAAGAGTCCCCGATTCATCTCCTGCAAGGAGTCCATTTAATGCCTTCCCTAAGGCAACCATTGTGCTGTCGAAATCAACACCACCATCTAAGATGAGATACAACGTTTTGAGAAATTCATCACACGAGTCTTGCGCACTTCCACAAAGGGCAAGAGAAAGACCAGAGTAAACGCTTAGCGGGGAAACAAAACAGTTCTCATTTTGATCTACAAAATATGAAGGTTTTTAATTAATACAAATAAAATTTGTTTCATGTAAAATATAAAACAAATAAACTCACAGTCTCTCTGAATGCAGCCATAAAAGTCTTGTGCAAATGGCAAATATGATTTATCAACTAAAATTTTAATAAAATTAAGATAACCGTACTAAACGCTTCCACCATTTGTAAGAATAAAGAAAAGACGATAACTAAAGTACGAGGGTGTACTCAATAACCTTATCCCTATCTCTTCTAAAAATTAAAACAGATGTAACTAAGGCATTGTAAAGTAGTGAATAGTTTAATCATAATATTCGTTATGAATTCACATATATCAAATTTTTTCATGGGATACATTTCACTATTGGATTTTTAAATAAAGAATTCTCTTTGAAGGCATTTTGTGATGAATTGTAGTGATATTAATTAGATTCACTTCTTGAAGAGTGGGAAATAAATTATTTAATCCATTTATTTTAACTTTCTCTGATATTTATGATTTAATATAACTTGAATCGTATTTGGGCAACTGTCTATACTTGCACAAACCCAACCTTAACTCCTACAACTAATTTAAATTGTATCCTCATATCCTTTATAAGATTTTTAATATTTTCTGCACTTTACAGTTAAATAACAAACTGAATCTATTTGGTTATAAATCATTCGATCACCTTATTTTTCATTTAAGTTTATCTGCTGCTCGAGTTTATGATAAAGAGGTTTTTTCATATACACGATACTAATGTTAAATTTCAGCTAGTCACTCTTGATTTATATTAATTCGTATATTTAAATACAATGTACCAAGTAAACATAAATGTTCTGTTTGCGGTAAGCATAAAATAAATAGCGAAATTGTGCTGACAGCTTCTGTTACACAAAAAATATTTATCATTTAACTATCATTTATTTGTTATCATTTAGTATTTCTTATTAAATAGTAAGTCAAATCTAGCTTTCTGAGCAACTGTGAATCAAACTAAATCAGACAGTACTAATAGATATGATAAGAATTCGATGATTTTGTGTGGCTATCCGCTGAAAATTCCAGGATATAGAAATTGCACTAACTGATTTGAAAATTAACATTGATGGGTGGCGATAGATGTCATAACCTGCAGAATAACATGAGCCAAAAAGCTTTTTTAAATGTCTGCAGACATCAGAAAAAAAGAGCGAGTTTATCGATATCCTCAATGGAACAGTTGTCAATTGCGGTCCTTCCACAATAGTTATAAGGATGTCTGATAATAACAGACTTAAGTTTCTGCTAAACAGACCGAGTAGAATGATCAGATATAATGACAAATAAAAAAGATATGGCTTAGGTAAGTCGATAAAGTTGCAAAGGAAGATTTCCGCCTCATTGGGGGGTCATAGATAAAAAAGTGATCAAAGTAAATTGCTATCTCTAATGGTGTCAAGCACCAACTCAAGGGAATCCGTGCGATAACAGTAAAGTACGCAGCTGTCAGGTGGATGTGAGTTTATCAGTAAACAACTTTAACACAGGAGATTAGAGAAGTAAGAAGAGCTTATTAATCACATGATAAATTGCATCACCTCCTTTGTGCTTAAGCACCCATAAACACAGGTTTTGCATGACTATCCTGATAATAACCAACGTGGTGCGTCAAACGAAAGAAAAAAAGTAAAGAATGCACTTGAAAAGAACCAGATACAGGTGGTTCAGGCTATCCCGCCACCTATCTGCATGTTGCCATTCGGTGTTTTATTTCAATAAAGCACAGTTTCTTAAAATTTCCATAGTCTACTGCAGCTAATCAGTTACAGCATTTACGATATTGAATGATAATTTATGTTTAAAACATCTAAAAATGTCGATACCAGTCTTACAAACTGTTAAGCTCCACCCAAAGGAATTCGATCATGTATAGTGGAGTTGAGAGGTGTCAATCTTTATGAAAGTTTGCATTCAAGGGAGCAAGATTGTTTCATTACGGTAATCATTGGTATGGATTTTAGGTGCTAATATTTGACTGCCGTAAGTCTTTCACAAATCAAAGATGATTTTCGATCAAGAATGGTGGAATATCATCTCAAAACTTGGCATTGTTTTGTGACTGGAGTGATTAATGTGAGGGTTGTACAAGTCTACATTTAAGAAATACTAGAAGTGGCAAAAATGCCTTCTCATATTATTTAATCTGAGCTGAGAAATAAACATGTACAAGTCTCAAATTCCATTTTCCTTACATCTAATAAAATAATTATCTTACATTCTGCCTGAGGAGTATGATATATACCAAATTGTTAGATAAAGTGTTAATAGTGTATAAATATATAAGTTTCACCTCTATGACCAGCGCTTCGTCTTAAGGATTGATTGTAGTTGGAGTAGCTTAATTGACCTTAAAACGAGCTTAAATCAGAAGTAAGCCCAATATATATCTTAGTGCATTCTCCTAATCCTAATCAGGTAAAATTATAAAAAAGAGGTGGTGGACATTGTAATATTCCCACTTCAGGCCACAATACATACATACACTTATTTAAATCAAAATAAGACTTTGCTGCTTCACCATAATAATTTTTAATATATCGATTTAATCTGAAATGGGAGCAATAGTCTCAAGTAAAGTTGATAATTAATAAATTAAAGCAAGAGGCACAGAGGTGCTTCAACCAGGTAACCAATCTCTGATAGGTCGTCGCACCAACTATTCTTCTAATGGGTTCGTCACATGACCCGCAAACACTGGGAACCCATTATCAGTGACAATGAAGAAGAGGAATGGATGATCTGCACTAATACAAGGCACAAGCGACATCGGCACAACAGCTATTCCCGTGGCCGCTGCTGCCTCTGCCCCCTCCTCATTCACCTACAATAAAAATAATAGAAGAGTAATAAAACTGTGATTAGTATTAATTTTATGACATATTTATATTATGAAGTATAAATAGCAATGGAATCTTAAATATTTTAATAAAAATAGGTACAAATCAATATCACAAACTATTATCCTTAATTAAAAGTGAATAGTTATACAAACATTATTATCATTATTTATAATGAACATAAAATACTATGATATAAGTCAAGTGGCCTTGACTAACACATACTAACCTCGATCATAGCTTTGTGTACCATTGACGAAACATAGAGTTTTTCCTTCGTCGTGATACGTTGGAATTGGGCTTTACCTTGATCAAACATAGGTGCAGCCCCCATTAATGAGACTGGTTCCCTCAAATCCATGCTCTCTCCACCACCTCCAAGCTTGAATTTCGGCAATATAAGATCAATCCTATCCTCAACATAATTTGAATGATTGAAGAGGGCACCGAACTGCCTATGGTGGTGCACATTTAAAAGATACTCCAACAAATTCAACAAACCGTGCTCATCGTAGGGCACAACGAGTAGCATATGACAGCTGAAAATGAAATGAGAAATACAGAGATTTATTAGGGATGTAGGAATGAAATATTGTTGTTTTGACAGCGGCTTACGTCTTGAACGGAATTTTGACACAGGTGGCACGAATCTCAGAGTAATCGTACATCGCGTATACCCCATTGTCCTTCATCATTGGAACCATAACTTCTCTTCCATCTAGAGTGTGGAAGGGAGCTTCATGAGTTGCATCGCGGTGAAATACCCTCTTCCAAGTTCCTGGATTAGAAAATAAGATTGTATAGGTGAAAACGCAAAATCACGCCATAGATAATAGGCTACCTTTGAAGTATATGGCGTTCGCCAAAACGAGTCTTGTATCATTGCTAATCGAATCGCTTGGCATTAACTCTTTAATCTTGTTTCCGGTATTCTTCTCAACCCATTCATTAATATATTGTCTTGCTTCCTCACAGTCTGACGAAAAATTAAGATGCTTTCCCTCAGCATTGAAGTATTTCCTAAGCTCCTCGTGGAAATGATGATTGACCTCGAATCCAGAATCCCAGAAAAAGCCATTGGCCAGCAAAAGAGTGCCCAACTTGTCACCAGCCTTCACCTCGGCCAGTCTCTCACCAAGATGCCGTAGAGTAACGGCGAAGTCCTGTCCATGAGCAGTTTTGACCCTGAGGGTGTGGGCGATATCATGATGGGTTTGATCAGATGCACCACACAGAGCCAAAGCAAGACTAGAGTAGATGCTCAATGGCGAAAAGAACAGATTAGATTTTTTATCTGGGCAAAAATGGTGGAGCGTGATTATAAATGAAATTATTGCGTAAGAAGGCAAAACTGAAATGGTATAAACTTACGTGAAGGTTGTAAGTGGGCATACAAATGCTGCGCGAAAGGAAGGAAAGACTCCGAAGCTAAAATTGAATTACAAGTTATAATTCTATTTACCGAATAACTCCTCCTTTGACATTATTGAGTATCCGAGATTGCGGAAGCAAATGTCTCAAATGAATGAATATTTATATGCTTGGAATTTGTATGATGCATTTAGTTATCACAAACAAATAAAGGCCATTGTGATTTGATTGCAACATTTTAACATATTTTAGTACACAAAATTCGGTAATACTAAATCCTTTTAATAAATGATATTAAATATTAGAGTATTTGTAAGTATACTATTAAAAACAATAAAATGAGAATCTTAAATTAACTGTCTGGAAACCAATATAAGTTTTATCGTGAATAGTAGCTTACATTCTAGAGATATGAGTTAAGTTAGAGTTAATGTATGTATTAATCTATGTGTTATTGGAACTCTGACATTTCCGAAACTACCATTCACTTAAATCTATTTAATTGCATATAAATGAAAGGATTAAAATTTTTGAACAATTTTATATTTCTTACTGAAATACATCAATATTACGTAAAGTCATAACTTATAACTGAGACATGATGTATAGATAGCTTGCTCCGCCGGTTAATATATGAATGCCCGCGAACAAACAGTGACAAAGAGGACTTCACATTTAGACGGGCGTGAAATGCATGCCTACTTCTATCGCAAAAAAACTTCTTAAGAATAAAAAATATCAATAAGAATGAGAGAGAAAGCCCATACAAAATAATGGCTAAGGCAAGATAATCAAGTGTTGGTTTGTCCCGTCAGTCTTGACTTGAACACCCAGCAAAGTAGCAGTGAGTTCCTAAAAATATAAAGCTTCACCTCAGTGGAATTTGTGCAAGGACATCAAGGGCATCAATGTGCTATAGCCAGCAGATGTCTATCAACACATGTTGGTCATCACGCCGAGACACCGACAACGAGACATGACTGACGTCTAACGAAGAAATGTTTTGTACATAAATATAATTTACTTATTAATAAATTGGGGTGGCTTGCCTGCCACCTCCGAACTGATCTGGCGACATGGGTAACTTGACTTATTCCATCTATTCCTTCTATTCGATCGATGTGGCCTCAATAGATCTTTCAACGTTATTACACAATGTCAATTTTTTACGACTATTTGCAGAAACGATAGCAATGTTTTTGCACTATCAATGAATGCACTGCTATTCTATTGACGTCTTCAGTTGCCCAACTACTGCACGCTCTACGTCTTTTGGAAGGCAAGGATGATTGAATCGTCAAATGGCCAAATATACTTCTCATTTCTGATATTTATCTATCCCCGAGGGAATGCTGAAGTGATTATAAGTAGTGTTACCATCACTTAACTTAACAAACTCTGAAAATTTTGAAAATGTGTAATATTTCCTAAATAACATGGCTATAATCCAACAGATTGCCAATGAATACGGTTATATGTGAGGAACTACATAACCGTCCAGGAAATTATTTCAAGCGGGAATTCTTCATTCCTGTTCCCGATATGCCGTGAAGGGTGCTATTGGCGATACTGACCGTACTGAGATCACATTTACAATGTCTTTGGAAAGAAAGGTCATAAGAATCGAAATGCCAGAGGGGTATAAACCATCATTTTTAAAATTGAATGACTACTGGAAAGCTTACTGGATCTTCCAAATCTGTCAGTGCTTTCACTTCAACCTTTGTATTCAGAAGTTCTAAAAGTTCGTAATCTTGATGACTAATAATAAGAAAATCAAGTTGCAATTTGACACTATAATCTCAAGAAAAATATGGAGAACCTTGGCCTGTTCTGTGCTGACACCGTCAAATCATACAGCCCAAAACTCTTCTGTTAATGTCTTATAATTGGTAGGTGAATTTAACTGTCAAGTTTGTTAAGTAGATAGCAAATTTCTGCAAAACGTTTCGTAACAAATCAGCCCAACTTGGATGTTCTTGGTCAGTAAATCTTGCCTTACTCCTGACTCAGCCTTCAGGATAACTGTACTTTGATTTTCTGATCGTGGTCGATATTCTTAACACCTACACGCTGCTCAAATAGGACTCATCAAAAGTTCAGAAGACCTCAGACGAATTCAAAATTTGAATCATATGAGGAAGGAACAGATTATGAAGGGGATATGACGAAGAGACTACGATAATATATAAATCATTATATTTTTTCCTTGACGACATTAGCATTTATTTTATGTTTTCTTCCATTTCACACTGAAAAAGTTCAGTTAACGAATAGTTTATCTGAAATAATGAACAGATGAATCATTTCTCCGAGGTAACCGGATATTGTCATATAATGTTTTAACGTCAGTGAAGTTGTTTTTCTCTTTCCTCTCTACTGCTATCTTTGTGAATATTCTGGAATTGTGAGCTGGAATTACATCAGTCTGAATCATGGTTACATCGTATCTCTTAATATTTATTCATCGTTTATTACATCGTTTTAAAAGTGCAACTTTTGACAATTTCTGAAAAACATGGGCAAAAATTTGGATCGTTTTATGTAAGAAAAGCTGAAAAAAATCAAAATTCTTGCCAACGGGTTATTTAGGAACTCTAAAACGTAGGAGAAAAAAGGAGTTCTCAATTTTCTTAAACCGATACTTCAAACCGAAAGTCAGAATGGCTAAATTTTCAAATGATTTTAATAGCTGAGTCAGTTTCTTTAAAAACTATGAATAAAGTTAGTGAGCTTTTACAAGAATACTCCGTAGGTAGTTTAACAAAGCTCGCCTTAGCCAATGCGGTATACTTTAAAGATTAGAAAGTCCTTCTAATTAGTCATCTAATTATTTAATATTTATCATCAATTTTGTATAAGCGGATTTTTTATTTTTTAAACGTAAATTGAGCAGTTTAATCATTCCCTATTTCAGGATATTGACGGCAAGCTTTTAATCTTAAATTAATATTTAAAATACCACATTATCTACACGACAATAACAAACGGATGATTTCAGCCATGAAAACCGTTGGAATGTTCGGAACTTCATGTCTGGAAGAGATTGCGGTTGACGCGATTAAAATTCTGTTTAAAATGTGAGCTATATATAATATAAGGTTATTACCACGGAATATAAATAAAAAATTTAACAAAAAATAAGTCTCATACTCATAAAATGATTATTTGGAATAAAAATTGCGAAACGGACAAACAATTTTATGTAGAAGAGATATCACACATTTCAGAAATTAAAACCTCATTTTTCCCATTTTTGTGTTTTCGTACTCGAGATGCCTATTGTAATGATTATATCTGAAGTGATATCTAGCGGTTTCCTCTAGATCTGTAGATTCACATAGTTTCAGCTTTGCTTGGTTTCTATAAGGAATGTACCCAAGAGACCGTTCTACCTGAGTTAACTTGGTTTAGGTTTATAGTGAAGAATATATTTATAGAAACTTTGGTGGTTTTGCCCTTGACTAGGGTTTATCGTGTTGCTGATGGACAGTTTGGGAGTACTTGGGGAGGTCTGCAGCAACAGCCTTTTTATGTCCAACCTTTCGCCACTGTTTATACCGATACTAATTGAAAAGCCATTGCTGAGTGAAATGCCAACCTCGTCAGCATGGACAAGGTGAAGAAGTTTTCTGTTAGACAGAAAAATTTGGATATGTCACAAATTATGCAAATTAAGGCACTGATGCAGACATTTTGAACACCAGACGCGTGGAGATGGCGTTAGAATCAATGAGAGTGGAATCAAGTATGAGATCCGCTATCTCAAGTTCTTCTCTGACTATTTCTTGTAGCTTTTCCACCGTCGGCAGGATCATTTTTCCTCAATCTTATAGTATGGATGGTTAAAATGCTACATATTGGTATATCATCTGCAATTTTGAAGTTAAAATTCATTACGAATCTTTTTAAAGGATTTTTTGATAGTGCAGTGGCATAACTTAATAATACATGCTTTTCTGAACTGAGTAGATATGAAGTAGCATCTCAGAATCTATGATACAATTTTCCTTATCCTTTCCTCAAATTCTACCCTTATCACTTTGCATCCGACTACGATATGTACTACCATTATACATCACTGGACACACAAATTAATGTGAAATTATACAATACTTTTCTATCAGCTCTTTAAAAACAAATGTGATATTCATCATCTGACTTTAGTTCCATTTTCTCAAGATTACTAGATCAGTTGGAAGAGCCAGATTAACGGAATACATTCTTTATCTTTCTATTGAGTTAAAAATTAAGGTAAGTCAGGTTAGTTTTATTAGAAGTGGTACTGCTTGAATGTGTAGAAGGTTTGCATCAACATTTACTATTACCAAATGTTTAATTAAAACGCAGTGGCAGTCATGCATGGGTACTTAGAGTGACAAAATAATTAAAACACGAGATTGGAGGGAAAAACCCATATTGTAATAATTTCACTGTCAAACGATAAGTAGTCGTAGTGGTAACATGGAGTTACAAAGGCTTTATTGCGTCATGGAACTAAACAAGCGGTAACACGTAATGATTGTAATCAATCGTATTCAACTATTAAAATTACTACAATATGAAATTTTCTTCTGACATCAAAGCGAGGGTGCAAATATAAAGATGAATGTGTAAGAAGCAAAATTTTCTCGAACATGATTAAGGAAATTGATAACTGTCAATTGAAAATTAAATTTATTAATATAATTTTGAGTAAATATAAATGAATTTCCTTAAGTGGAATATATTGATGCTTTAAGAAGTCATTTTTAAATCAATAGTTATAAGTATTAAGCTTGGCGAAATGCTAATGGAAATTCCAATTTCTATCTAAGCCATCCACTGTATTAAGGTGTCAAAGAGAAATCCAACATTGATTAAAAGGAAATCAGAGCCACTTAAAAACCAGTCACAATTCTCCCAAAATTAGAAAATGGAAAGGTGAATTAATACTTTCGTCGTCATTTCATTTGTATAGTCATTTGTGTGCTTGCTCATCCCTGAATGTTAATAAATAACTAAGCAAGTGTGTGTGCGCTGGGTGAAAAGTTGACGGCGTGGAGTGTTTAACTGTTAAGAAGGTCACTGCTAATTTGATAAATGAGATAAGTTTTACATAAATGACAATCAAGGTAATAAAGGAATCAATTTTACCAATTAGGTTTTGATAGGATTTGCTTCCTGTTAGAAGATATGATAATTATTTCCCCGTTCCATATATTTCTTCTATAATTAAAAATGTAATCTTTTTTTTATTTCCCCACTGACAAAAGACACTAGATAATATGCCTATTTGTTTAAGCCGATGCCGATTGAGATGGAGTTTCGTTAATACACACGTGTTTACTAATAAAGTGTCTTGTGATCTGTCGTGGGTTATCGGCTTTTGTGTTAAGTTGCTATATTACCGAGTTTTCTAGATTGTTGGATCTGCGAGATTAGTTCCGGGACTTCTAGATTGTTACATTATAAGAGAATTGGCGATGCAGGTGAAACGGACTCAATCGAAACTCCGAAAATTGTGGCCATTGTTTGAAGAATCAAGGAACAAATAAATTTATCGAAACGGGATAAGGACCACGAAAACTACATTAAGAACGTTGGTGAGTTCCATTGTAAACCCTCTGTAGGTGAAATATTTGCGACGTGGAATCGAGACGATTATGATAATCGAATAGCAAGGTTACCGAACGAAACGAGGATCGTCATGGTGCTCCTGAAGTTCAGCAAAAGCGACCAAGATCTCTACCTGGCCTATCTTCTACTACTTTCGCCAAGGGATTCGACACTTGAGAAGACGATCGAAAAGTGCGAGAAGGTATTTGGCGACAGCACCTCTCTTTTCAACAGGTGTTTTAAATGCTGTGAAGGTGAAGACACTTACAAATATATCGCCATTGTGAGTTGAATGTGCAATGCATTCTCGTATGGATCGCTGAAGGAGGTGCCTTGTATTTACCAGAGCCTTTGTTCCGCGTGCTATGCGGAAATTCGCTTGAAATTTTTTGTCTCTTCTAGATAAAAACCCAGATGTCATGTAGCACCATCTGGTGAATGACTGCAACAACCTTTAAAATCTCATCTTCGACCCGAAAATGATTGGGAGCAATGAAACTCGAGCATGTCAAACCATGAAACCCGAAATCGACCGATCGTCTGAAAATAATCCGATGCCGCAGCTTCAGACACAGCAGACTTATCCCAGTCACCCTAATAATAGTAGTAGGAAGTGCCGATTTTGTGGCGGTAAAGATTGTCCTTTCTCTAACCATCAATGCCGGGATTGCAATCCGTACGGGAACAAGAAAAGATTCTGCCAGAGAAGTCAACGCTGATCATATACTGACCTCAGGAGATGTCTCCATCAGAATCAGCATCGCCAAGCGCGTGGCAGGTCAACGTAAATAGACGTCGCTTTGAAACCCTTTGCATTAATGGGATATTTCTTGAGTTGCAGATTGACACTGGATCAGACATAGCCATAGTTTCAAATGAGGCCTGGAAAACTTTTGGTAGCCCCAAGCTAGATACTGTTCTTTCTAAAGTATCTAGTGGCTCTGTTGATGCAGTGCAATTGTCGGGAGTGATGAGATGTGACCAATCTTCAAGGGAAAAATCGTCGCCATTGTATGTTGTATAGCTAAATCGACCTCCTCGGGCTGGATTGGACTGGATAGACATGTTCAACAACCTCGAGGTGTAACCTGCCCACAAGTGCGAATAAAAGAGATGATGAAGCGAATTACAAGCGTGTTTGAGGATACCTTGGAGAAGCGCACATAAACTACCGTCAGATTATTTCTAAAACCAGGGACAAATTATGTGTTCCGCCCGAAATGACCGGTACTCATTGCAGCTAAGAAAATGGTGGGGGACGAGTTGGTATGCTTAGAACAGATAGGCGCATTGCAACCCATTACATTTTCGAAATGGGCTGCCCCAATTGTGGTGGTACAAAAGGCAAATGAGTCGACACGTATCTGTGCAGATTTTTCTGCGACACTCAACTCATCATTGGAGGATAATACCACCCGTTGTCCGCAGTAAAAACACTTTTCACGATCCTGAATGGTGGAAAGTTCTTCGCGAAAATGGATCATTCGAATGCCTACCTTCAAGTCAAAGTAGAACCAGATAGTCGTGATCTTCTAACGATTAGCACTCCTCAGGGGCTTTTCCAGTCTACGAGACTGCTTTTTGGAATCAGGATAGCTCCAATGCTTTATCAGTACATTATGGGCAACATAATATCGGGTTTAGTGGGTACCGCAGCTTACTTGGACGACATGATCGTAGTTGGAGAATCTGATGAGGAACTTCAAGACCGCGCCGAAAAACTCCTCGAGCGTATCGAAAAATATGGTTTCCAACCGATACCGATGAAACTCGTGCTATTGTCAAGATTCCCGCTCCGAAAGATTAAAGTTCGCTTCGTTCCTTTCTTGATTTAGTATCTTATTATAATTCTTTCTTACCTGCTTTTCACGAACATAGAGGTCACCTTAATCAACTGCTGCACAAGGATACGCCGTGGGAACGCTCACCTGCATGCGAAGGGGCCTTCGAGAAGCCAAATTCGATGCTGAATTCGGAGCTGCTGCTAACTCATTATGATCCAAATCTTCCTTTGGTCCACAGAGCTGATGCCTCTCGTTGCGAAATTGGAGCAGTCATCTCCCACATTCTTCCAGATGGCTCTGGGGAAGCAGTCGCACATATCTCTCGTGCTCTCACACCAGCGAAAAAGAATTACGAGCAAACTGAAAAGGAAGCACTGGCCATTATATATGCAGTAAAATAATAATAGGACTCGAAAAAAGGGGTCCTAGTGCACTCTACAAGTAGTTTTTAACAGTGGGCACTAATGTTAATGAGTTATGACTACGACGTAAAGTATCAGAGTACAGAGGATTTCGGTCAAGCTGATGGTCTGTCTCTCCTCATCGACAATCAGCGTGCGGAAAAACAGAAACAGTGGTTGCGTTTGTGTCGGTCGAAAGAGATGTGAAACATATATAGACGGAGTCAATTCAAAACATTCCGGTATCAGCAGAGGATATTCGAAAGGAAAAGGAGAAAGATGAGGTCCTTCAGCAAGCGTTAAATTTTATCCAATTCAAATGGCCATTGTTCCCACCAAAAGGTCATCTACTTGAAGTTTACCGTCGGCGAGATTCAATTATGGTAGTTGACTCTTGTTAAATGTTTTTGGATAAAGTTATTATTCCTTCTGCTCTTAGAAATAAGGCCCTGTGACGATTTTACCCAAGCCGTCCTTGAATAAGCCCGATGAAATCTAGAGCAAAAGGATACGCTTACTATTCGGACATGGACAAGAACATCGAATATCTCGTGTGCCAGTGCAAAAAATGCCAACAAGCGGGAAAGAACTCCATTTGCCGAGATTCCGTACTATGTTCACAATCAGAAACCCCGTGGATCAGGTCACATGTCGATTTCGCGAGTCCGATAAGTGGTATTTCCTGTTTAGTTGTTGTTGATTTATATTCTTAATGGCCAAAAGTAGTACCACTAACCTTGGCTTCTGGCGGATCAACAGTCAGAGCACTGGATCGAATCTTCTTGGCAGACAGATTGCCAAAGACCCTGGTTTCGGATAACAGGACACAAATTACATCGGTCGATTTCAAGTAGTTCTGTGAGCGACGATTGATCAAACACATCTGAACTCCTCCATATCACTCCTAGGCAGATGGACGGGCAGAGAGATTCGTCGACACGCTAAAGAGAGGCTTAATAAAGCGAATGATGAGGGAATTATGTAAGAGGTACTGCAGAATTTTCTGCTGGGATACAGATCAACCCCACATCCTGCGTTAGGAAAGAAATCCTCGGCCGAGGTGTTAATGAATCGAAAGTTGAGAACTGTACACGAAGCGATGCTGCCGAAGGAAACTCCGTCGAATAAGAGAAGGGGCAGTCAGAAGAACGGTTTTGCCGTAAACAAACAAGTTTATGCTCGTGATTATCGACTGGGTCACCAGTGGATAGCTGCAATTATCACAAAAAGGCATGGGAGCATGATTTATAATGTTGAGGTCGGCAAAAACACGCAAGTCTGACACCATAATCAACTTCGACGAAGACTGGCGAAACCCACTATTAATAAGCGTTATTTTTCTTTGTATTCATTACCTGATACGTTTAATCTTACTCATGTTCTTCCACTTAGATCTCAGGTTATAGATAAAGTTATGGTTCTGTCGCGTACAGTTCGAACAAGAATGAAATTCTTCCGTCTTCAGGTCGATTCGTCCTCGAAGATCTACAGGTGAATTGCCTGCAAAGAGAGATCTTAGAAGAGACGATGATTATTTTCAAGACTGTTGGCCCTGCAAGACTATTGCCAGGACTTCTAGTTTGTTACGTAATAACACTACCTTCAAATATAACCAGTGACCATTGTATTTTATGGTTTTTTACAAGAGAGTCTAAGAATTAGTAATGGTATTGATATTGCATCAACGCTAACTCCTCACTCACATGAGTGGTAAAAGAGAAATAGTACGCTTGAAGGCGAAACAACTGTAATTTTTTGCGTAAACAATTATAAGAGAATGTATTAATATTTAAATATTTTACACAGGACAATATATTTGTGCCGAAATATCCTTATGTCTTCAAAACATACTTAGTAACAGCAAAAGATGATTTGCAAATAAATTTACTGAAAGTTGTGAAAAACACTCTTAAAGATAAAGAAAACCGAAAAATAAAATTTGAAACTGAATGAATAACATAATATAGATTAATAATATTAGGGGTCGGCCTGCCAATAAAATAAATTAATCGGAAAATATTCTTATTTGGATTTCATTCTTTATTTAACATGCTGAGAATCTTTCAATCCATCTTTTTATTAAGCTAGAAATAGAATTCTATTTCCCTTCTCACCAATAGCATGTCGCTAATCTCTTATATTTAAATCAAGGGCGGCGTTGAATTATCAACAAAATAACGAACGAATAATGACATTCTGATAATTTATTCCTTGCAGGTTGTACTAAAGCGGACAAAAATTTAAGAGCAAGAATAGTGTCTAGATAGGTTAACATTTAGTGAGTACGGCTATTAGTCAATTTGACGGCATTCAGTAGTATTTACTAATTACTTTGCCTCGATCTGTCCAAAACTAATGAGATAACAAATCCGAATATTTTTAGTATAAAAAATTATATATAATTACTAAATAAATGATGTCTTGCACTAATAATTGAAAATTTCTTTAACAGTTCAACTTACCCCTAATTTTATTTAAATTAACCACTAAAGCGATCGCTAGGTGCAGCGCTTTGTTCACTAGCATCAGATACTAGGGCTCTTGCGAGTTGGATATAGTCAACGGTAGACAGATCGCAACAAATATAATCATTCGATTTTGCTTTCAGTCTTCAAAGGAGATTTGAAAATAATTAAAGTGGTAAGTTGTCTTTTTATTATTAATGGAAATTTTAACCAATTTATTTTTCTTTTTTCACAATACAATATATTTGAAGGTTCTCATATAGTTTTCAAGTATTTAGCGACGTAATTTTATTTTCTATTATTGGCACGTCGAATCCTTAATAATTTTTAAATGTCTATGAGTTAATTATGTTGTGCCTATCTTCGTTGAAATATCACCCCGTAAATAAAATGGTTGATTATGAATAAGCTTTCCTAATCTCATTTCTATCAGTTAAAATTTTATTTTAGCGGTTAAATATTTGGAACGTCCGACCCTTTAAATCCAAAGTGTCGATTGGCTTATTTTTGTTCTTATATTATGCATTTCTACTTTTTAATTTTACTATTATATATTTACCTACTATGTATTTTACGTCATTATTTCTGCCGCATTTCAATATAAATTCCCTGTATGTGGCATTGAGCAACTGAGGTATTTTAATTGAAAATTTTCACGACTAGCTTAAAAGACTATTTATTTTAGTAAAAGAATTTCTGGATGTTTTTATTTTGCACCAAATATACATATATTTCTGTGATTGACTGTTGGATAAAGCATATAATTCTAGTTTTTTCTTTCATATTTCATCTATTGGAGATACATTACATTTAATTGTCATTCCACTTCGTGTAGTTATTGCAAAACATCAAGTTCTACTTATCATGCATTCGATTTCATGTTTATTTGATTATGGTGAGGTGTGATTTGTAACATCTCTCCCCAACTCAGTCCTCTCTAATGCACATTAGTTGTGTCCATGACAACGACTACGAGAGAGAAGAAAGCTAATTAGCTAGCTAGCCAGTCAGCCAGATATGCGGACAGTAAGGCAGGCAAGGAGAGGACAGAAACGCACGCTTTACAGCTCATGCCCTCACAAAGCCATCAAATCTTCCGCTTATTTGAATCCAGGGAGAGAAGGTGTTAAGGTGTTAATATTATTATCATCGTCATCTCTCCTTCCTTTTACACATAGTCCACTCGGATTCTGCTAATTTTGAAACCACACCCCAATTCCCCTTCAATTATATCGTCAGAAATCCCCCAAATTCCTCCCATTTTTTGTCCGAAAAAAACTTAAATTATGCAATTAAAAATCACGTTTTCTAATCATATTTTCACTTAATTTACAATGTGCAAGATGACATTTTGTCATTGACCGAAAAGATTGATTGCTTTAATCCCCACCACTTGTCGTCATGTAAAAAGGTTTATTTTTTTAGAATAGAATAATGGGATAATCAATAGTGCTTATAATTGGTTTTCGTTATAGTTTTGCTTTACTTATGCCTTACGAAACTGTATTTTGTTATTGAGCAAAATGATGTTCTCTCGTAATATACCAAAAGGATTTTTGCTGTACTTTTTTTCCAAATATTTTCGCCACTCTCTTAAGAATGATAGGAACTCGCTGATAGAAAATCCGTTTAAGATTTTACGAGATTCCACAATTGACAAACGATTAGAAATGGTGAAGAATCTGTAAATCACTGCAGTTAAAAGATTAATATGAGATTTATTATTCAGTGGCGTATGAATTGTATGAGATCATCTACTCAACTTTCATTTTGATGTCTGTTTTTTTAAAGGTTTTGAAAGTACATATTCTACCTCCAACGCATTTCACACACTTTATTTGGCGTACATTCGCAATTCTGTTTATGATCATAAATTCTAGCCTAAAGTGCATTTCATTTAGTAACAACTAAATTATGAAATTTATTTCGTTAAAACATTAATACATAAAATGGGTTGTGTAATATGGCTTGTGGTTTAATTCGATATTCTGAGTATTAGCACCGTTCTACCCGACGTGCACTTTTAATTTGTTACGATTTATTTATTCCAGTTTTTTGCTAAGGCCAATTTCGAGATAGAGTTCGCAATATATATCGGTTTAATCATAAATTAGGTTGTAAATGTGTTATTTTAGTTTAATCATTAATAGATTCTGTCAAAGATAACAAGTTGGTAGGGTAGTTCTATTTGCGGTATATCCAATCAGGGATTAATAGAATTTAAGAAGTCGGATTTGATTTGCTGAGTTCTTCCCTGTGATGGCATCAATTTTTGGAATTTCCTTTTATTTGGAAAACTCTCCGTAGGAAATCGACCTGAGTACCGATTTCCAAGTCTGATATCACTATTTTCCTAACAAAATGTAATTGGAGTGACCTAACGCATTTTTTAATAGGAAGTTGGTTGAGTGGAAGATTATAAACCAAAGAGACGTCTCTCTTCAGTGCAAAGTTAGTACTGGAAAACGCTTTTTTTGTGAATTACAATATCCACATATTTAAAAGCTCTCTTTTATTCACAACAGTTTGCACTTGAAATCATGTAAAGTATCGGTCCGTAGATTTACCTTCTGAAATCCGACGAAGTTTGGCTAAGAGATAAATCTTTACAAGAATAAGAAAAGTAAGGTTTGGCGAGGCATTTACCTTGTTTAATTTTCATGTCAAATTGGTAAATATGTAAAGGGATTTGCCTTAGCATCTTAGGCCTTGGTTTAGTCTATCATTTTGTTTACTTTAGCGATAAATGTATTTCTCCACGAAATTTTACCAATCTTAGTGCATGGACCGGGGTGGGTAACGATTCAAGACATTATGACTGGTAACTGTTCAAACACCCGATTTCTTTTGTAAGATGTTCGAAGTCATTGAATAGTGACATCGTCGATAATTTAAAAGTACTATTATTATTCCCCACAATAATACAAATGAATTTCCTATTTTTAATTGTTGGATGCATTTGATATTAAATAACATTAAGCTCAGTAAATGATATAGGGGAGAGGATCAGAAAGATGCATATAGCAACGTCAAGGTATCAAAGAGTTTTACTTCATTTGATTTTTGGTTTTGGATTATACAGCATTTATTCAATGGGTACCTTAGGTTTCAAAATTCGAATTTCATGATTCATTCCCTGGATTGCAACAAATTCTTATCCACTTTGTTCAGTACTTATTGGCCTGTATACTTTAATCGAGAAGGGTCAGTTTTGCTGCCTTAACTCATTTCTTTTCTCAGTTGTTGGGAAGGTAGATGATCTTACATGATTTTCCTCAATTTATGGTTTTGACGTAGTGGGAATGGGAAGGCTACAAATAATTTGAGTTAGCAGAGCTGTGTAAAATTTATTCGCTCAAGACGAACTCAGATTAGTTCTCTTTCTGTCAAAATTTGCACACAACTAGCAACTGCGTTTTAATGGGCTAGGCAGGATTTCGCAGATAAATGGAGGAATTGAATCTGCAAGGTTTGAGGCCTAAGCTTTACGTGGTCTTTCTTTATACTTATTTTATATAACTTGCATAATCGCCTCAATCTATAAATGTATGAAGAACTGTCCCTCTCTCCTTTATTCTCATGTTTCTCGAAAAAATCATATCTTCCTTTTTGGTTTTTAAAATTTTGCTCTGGAACAGTTTATTGGACCCTGGAGACGCAATGTGATCGTGTTGATGATTTATTGCAAAAATACGCCACAAAGATGTTCATTTTGCACTCTCTCCTCGTGCTAGTAGGGGGTTTAAGACGAACACGCGTCCGTCTGTCTTAATTTGCCTGTTGTTTTAATAATATCCACTCTTCTTCCCATAATAAGTTTTAGAACGCGAAATCCTACTGATTTTCAGATAGGGTTTGGTTTATCCGTCCTCACTGTGTCATTTGTGGTTCTAATGTGATTTGATAAGGTCATGACAATTTTGATTTCAACCAACTTTTCATTCGATAATGAGTTAAAATTCTGTATTTGACCCACTGCGATTATTTAACACTAATACAGAAGTTAAGGGGGAGGTATATAATTATTATTGTATATAATTTTAGAGGAATTCTATCTTTTATAAACTGTAAGCAATATTTTACATACTCTCAATACTTCAAATCCCACATACTTTATGTCGCATAGGATGGTAAAGTAGCACTTAAATTCAAAGATTTCTCTAATTGGAAGGAAGAGAAAGGATATCTGAGGACTTAGATTCTGAAAGTTAAAGTTTTCCCTTGGGTTCGAGTGTTTACTATTACCTTTTCTATTTACAATTATTCTCCATCTGAGAATAATTGTCATTCCATTTTATATTAGAAGATTTGTTAAATAGTATAGGAATTTAATTTATTTGACTTACGTTGAATTGTAAATCGCAGCTTCTACCAACCTGCAGCTCTGTGATTCTAAAGAAGCTGTGTTCAATCTTTTAGACTTATTCTACTTCTGATCTATCATTTCTTCTATCATTCGAATTTTGAAATGTGCGTTTTCGAAAAGGCAACCACTACAAACCTTTGCTCTTGACAACTGACACTTGGCGAAATTTCGAACTTATTTTCTTCAAAATTAAGCTTTAGTCAAAGCATGCTCACAAAAATACTCAAGTTTTGAAGGTCTAAAGGGCAAAGAGGCATAAAGCTCGGACTATATAGAGCAATCTCTGATATCATCACTGAAATCTCTAAATTTCACTTTTCCCTCCCTTCAGTGCTTGTTGTATTGAGAGCTCTTAATCAAAAAGAATTATTTGATGGCTTCATGACTTCCTCCGAAAGTGTTAGTGATTTGTCGGGCATTTTTAAAGGTCGTGCACTTTTTTATCAATCTCTGATTGCACTTTTTTACTTAGTCAGTCGGTTACCAATTGACCCAGCCTCGTACTCGTCGGGAAATATTTCTTGGGCAAAAAAAATACTATAAAACCATATAATTTTTAGAGTTTATGGAATTTTAAAGTGGCATCCTCTTTCCTCAATGTCACATGAGATGGTTTTGATATGTTCATGTTAGTGTTAACCATTTGACAAATTTAAACCTTACATTCATATAACCGTGTTTCCTTTTTTTGCAGAATAAGCCTTTAAATTGAATTTTATGGTGAGTTTGAATTCATTACATTTGTACATATTTTTAATTATTTGTAGATATTTATTATTATGAAGGAGATTAGTAAGCTTATTCTATATTATTTACATTAATGACTTATCAGTTTACAAACAAATATTTGAAAAAGCTGCTGCTAGTTTAGTTATTCTTATTGGGTTCGACTGGCACTTCCTGGGATGTTTACAATTATCCGCCTTCTAATTGGGATTTTGAAGTGACTATAACTCATCCTAGGACCTCCGAACTGTTTATCACTTAATCTGATTTAGAATACAGAAGAGGGCCTGGGCGCGACCATATATTATGTACAATCGTGGAAAAGTGTCTTCGGATAGTTTAAACAGACAGACAAAAATACTCAATAAGTTCATACTGAATGCGAAGTGTACATCCTTGATGTGATTAAAATCGCAATATATTTGGTTGGTAACCCATGATCCTCCATAAGACTAATTGGATACAGCAGCATTTTACCAAATGAAAAGTCTGAGAGTTTAGTGGGGAGCAAAAGGTATATTGAACCACCGTAAAGGAGAAAGAGAACATTAAGTTATAAATTAGGGGATGGAAGAGGAAGGAACAAACGTCGGCGCCGAGAGACTGGAAAAGGGATTATGGCAAACGGGTTTAAGTGAGTTACTCAGATTTGATTTGCCCATTTTGTACTCTGTTATTTCGAAATCATTATCTGACAGTTGGAAAGGCACAAACATATGAGTTATCATGAGCATCCTTCGGGGATGCTGTAAGTTCACATTTTTTTCTTGACACACAACCGAGTATCAATTACTATTAATTTAGTACTGCGTTGAGATTGGAGTTTATATTTGTAAAGATAATACGAGTATGCAAAGTAAATTATCTAATAACCTTGATGATAAAATTTCGGTATTTCTTCCAAAAGCCTGCAGCACGTGAAACCCACTCAGAAATGACTCAGGTAATTAAGTTGCTGTTGTAACACTTAGTATTCTCCCTCCCCCACCACTTCCACTACCTCCCTTTCCCCTCTTTGTGTTCGCTTTTCTCTCTTAAACACGTTCATTCACGAACTCCACTGGGCAGATATCTAAATTATCGGACAGCTGTCATTTTCAGTCACTAAATAAATTTCTGCCTGGAGATTCACTTTCTTTATCCTTACTCTTTCGCTCTCAATTTTAAAAGATATAAACTATCTGTCCTATCTACGAACCCTTGCACGGATTTACTCATTTTGCGTAGTTGTGGAAAAAGAGCAGTTCCATTTAAAACGGAAAAATTTGCTCTCTTTCTCTCTCTCTCTGAAAAGTTTGCATCTGCGTCGTTTAAATCTAGGAATATCCAACAAAAATGTCACCGAAGGAATAAATAAAAACAGAACCCTAGATGTTTATCTTTCCAACTGTTTGGTCTTGAAAAAGATCTGGATAACTTTTATTAGTAACTTTCAGTTTGTCAAAGTATTTATTGACGTCAATGATTTTTGGGAAAAAAGTATCAAAAGCTACCAAAACATTAATTGCATACATTTTCGAAAAAGAAGGGAGCCATTTTGTAGTCACAAACAAAAAGGGGTCTTGATTTGCGTATATTATGCCTTCTTTTTTGTGTAATAGAATAGTTTTCCTAGAAAAAGTATTTGCTGCTTTGTTTGTAGTTTTTTATCCTAACATTGATTTATTCATCAGCAGTATATGATACCACATCGATCACTGCCGTCATATCTGTTGCTTCGCAGTATCCCAAAAAGCTGCATGACTGATTGAAATAAATGAATGGATTCACTAGTCTATTATTGTTTGATTTGCCCTTCTTATTCTCTAATATTTAACACCGCACTGCGTTTATGTTTTTTGTGTGACGCTTACGTCATATTCCTAGTAAATATTACCCTTTTTAATCACCTCCTTTAAACTTTTTTCACCTTTCAAGCGGCCAACGGGAACCTCGAAGGAGAATAACAGGAAAATGAAGGTAATTTCACTGAAATTTTGTTGTATAGTGTGATCATGTCATAGTAGCACGTGTTAGGGAAAAAGTGTACTGATTGGGTGCACGATTTTCTTCTTTCTGCTGAATTCCCCTCAGTAGTATAATGCCTTCCTCGATTTTCTTTTGCAGAATTCAACAATGCCTGCATCTAAAGCAAAAGAAAATGGCGGAAGTGGTGTCTCCAAAGGTGCGTTATTGAAGTGGAATTTCCCCCGTCGGGAATTTGAATTATTTAAAGCACCCATTGCGAGATAGGTGCTTATTATCTTATTTATCTATTTGAACTTTATTGCCTTAATTGTGCGAGAGGTAATAACCCTCAGAAAATGTCCATTACTCTTTATTAATACTTATTTATGAATTTCAACATTTTGGTGTGCCTTTAAGCATATGCAGAAGTTGCAAAGCAATTTTTGCTGTTCTGATGTTTCTCTTAATGTGTTTTTTGTGAAATGGGAGAGGACAGAAATTCCAAAGTACCTCTGCTCAATTTTATTTTAATTTCACAAGTTCATCTGGAATTCTGATTATGACATTTGAGCATTAGGATATAACATTATTGAACTGGACATCTCATTTGAATATGGTAAACTCAATGCTTTCAGAGTACTAAAAAGGCGATGACTTCATTATTTGATCTCCGTCCTTGTTTCATACCTTATTAGTCCATTTAGCTATCCCTGCTCTTTCCCTGCTTTCCCATAATGAAAACTCGTAAACTTATAAAAATTTTTTGTGCATTGCCATAATCAGTAACCAAAAACAATGGGTAATGTAATTACGTTTATATACTTTATCTGAGGTCTACATTTTGGTTCCCTCTATTTCTTTACTATTTTTAGTGTCAACTCCTCCGTATAACAATTAAAGTTAGTCTGTTTGGAAAAAATATGTTTAGAAGTTTAAATAGTATGTTAGAAAAGGATTCAAGAGTAATGTCTTGATGATATCTTATTGAATCTCTTGTCACCATTTTGTCTTTTCCGTATGTTATGTAATGGCACACTAGAGATGCCATTATATTCAATAAATGTGCACAGATTAGTTTCGTATCCATTGAATATAGTGTGAAAAATAACTTCAAAATGCCTTTTTGAAAACGTTTTCCCAAATTCATCCTTTAAGAGAAACACGAAGTTTTCCATCTGCTTCATTACTCATATTTAATCAGTTGGACTGGCTTTTCTGGATATACCCCGAATGGCATGGAATCCGCCACTTTGGCTTTATAGACGAGCACGTTAACCGATTGTATCACTGGAGAACTGAATGCATATTATTATTCGATCATGTTTCCCTTTTTGGAAACTCATTAAATCAGGAACCCTCTATACTTCTATATTCACAAAAATGACATACAAAGTTCTAGCAGAATCAGAAATTGGGAGGATATTTTTGGGTATTATAGAGTGTTCGGTAAATTAGTATTAATCTAATATTCTCTAAATTTCGTGCAGTTATATAGCAGTTTTTTTATAACAGTTGGTACAGTTTGTTACTAGAGTGTAGATTATAGGATTTAATAATCCGTTGATTCGATGTATGAGTTATTTTTTGCTCTTTATTTGCTTTATTTGGTCCATTAATCTTAATTAGGATATAGTGTATTGTTTTTTTCTCAACAGCAAGTTAGTTTGAAAAAGATTGCACTCATGAGTTCTAACTGTATCGTATTTCAACATTTATATATTAAGCTTAATTTAAGCATGCATGTCTTTTCGCCACCTTCTAATAATAAGAATCGGAATTCCATAGAATACTAGTTGTTTTGATTAAAATAATTATTTAATAAAAAATTATAATAAATTATCAGAGAGAACATAATTCAAAGTAAGATCCCCCTAGGGAATCATTTGACAAATGATTTTTGCTCTTTTATCTGTATCATTTACCCAATTTGGCATCAGTTTAAATTTGACAATCTTAATTGATCTAACTACCATGCCCTTTTTGGTCATTGCTAATGCTTATGGCAATGCAGAAGAACCTTTTACAAGTTTCAATGCTGAGAAAGCATCTAAGAAGTGAGAAGCGAACGAGCACAATAAGCCCCGAAACGGGGGATGAGGCCAGTAAGAATTAGGTCATGATATTTAGATTCTTAATTTTTCGAATTAAGGAGGCAGTGAGCTGTCTCTGTTCTCATAATGAATGTCGTTTATCGTATAAAATCCCAATATTCAAATTTATTGAATGATTCAATGGTTGGACTATGTTCACCGCATTCAGAGCTTATTAATCATCTGATTTAATTCGGTTGTTGGTCAAGCCACCTCGATTTATTTATTATCTTTGTAGAGTCAAGAACGGCTGGATGAGACTAACACGGAAATTTCAAGCATAGTGTTCACATAATAAAAAATCTTTCAGTGGAAAAATTCTCCTATTTTGTCTTATAAATCTTAGATTATTAACCAGGATTTTTCTAAAAGTACTCATCGTTCTGGGCTCGAATAACACTCCAGTTTTGAAGAAGAGACTGAAGCCCAAATCACTATATATTAAAACGTATTCCGTATCTCTTTTTTCAAAACCTTTCAATATTAATAAACACCTCTCTATTACTGTTATTCTTGGCAATGCAACGAGACTGTATAAGTTTTATTAGCGGAATGGCATCTGACCACGCAAAATAACAAAATGATCCTATAAATGATAAAACGGTAGAGGGGTCGAATAGAAATATATAATGGCGTCAGGATGTCAAGAATATTACGTCTTTTTTGAAGTTGTCCACTTTCTTAATGAGAGATTTAAACCACATTGTAATATTCAAACGTTTCAAAGCTCATTTTTGTGATTTGATTTCTTGTGCTTTTTGGTGAGTTCATTTTCGTAACGTTCAGTGCATTTTGACCAGTTAACTCAATTGAATGATCGATCATGTCACTTCGGTTCATCGTCATCTTACAGCCATGGGCAAGCCGATGAGTTAAGCAAAGGCGTTTTAAGCATACCTGAGCTCACAAGAGTTCACCCAAGGTGCATTTTTGTATAATTAAAAGTTTAAAAGACTAGTTCCCTCCTGCAAATCAACTCAGCTGTTAAATGCGTGATCCACTCTATTTGCAATCGACAGATTTTTCCAGAGTGGATCACATTATTCTTGTTCATTCTTTGTTTACATTTCGTACCTCATTAGTCAAGATCACGTAACATTTTATTTAATATCGATATAAATAATGTAGGCGTATGACTTTTCAAGCTTACACGTTATGTGTTGACAGACTTACTTCCTTGAATAACAAGCCGGGGATTTCCATGACTATTTATCAGAAACGAGGTTGCCCTATGATTTTAAGAGGTTTTTGCTGCATTTAATCAGTGATTTTGTCTGATAATATTGGAACTGATCAAGAAATATTCATTTATTGTTCTATATTGAGTGGAATACGCCAGTAAATTCTTTTAAGTTGTACGTCAATTAAAACTGTTATTTAGGGCAAGCTTGTTTGAAATAACTCGACTATTTCATTTAAAGCTGCTAAGGTTGTTTAGGATGTTTAATACCGCGACTAATTTCTAATATTAAATATACGTTATCTTTCTTCTTCGTATGTCATGAGTTTTAAGTGTAAGGTGAGCAAATTTTGGCTGAATTACAGTTATAACGCTTATACTACTTGTAAAAACTTTATAATTACGACTAAGTTCATGTTTTTCGGTAGCATGTATGCAAGTGAGTGAATTATGGGTCTATATGCTATATCAACTTCTTAAGATGCCACATTCATGCAAATATTTGGGATTACCATTTCTCAATACCTCTTTATCTTTTGTATATTAGTTGCAAACTTGCCTTGTTATTTGTAAATTTAGTTTTAATTAACCGATGTAGAACTTTTGATCATTTTAGGGGGCTTAGAATCTTATCTCTCTGTTTAAAAATAAATTAGTTAATATTTTTTTGTATAATTGTAAACTAGGAGAACAAATATAACTGGAGGTTTTGTTTCAATTTTAATGAAAATTAACGATAGCAATTTCCTCTTCTTTATGGTGGATGTAGCATTGAATTTTGCTTGACAAATCTTGAGTCTTTGAATGGATTTGAACATATTCTTTTGATTTGAATTTTCACCATGTATACACTTAAACAACTGGTTTCCCTTCTTTCTAGGGAGTTAATTTCCTCGGAGTTACTAATCAATCATTATGCCAATCTCAATAAATCAGAAATCACGTTGACCTCCTTATTTGACACCGTTTTTTCTCTCATAAATTTGAAAATATTAACATTATTGTGCATTTGAAGCTATTTAATTTCATTGCCTGTAAAGTGGAGTGATCCATTCTTTTCAATAAGACAGTTTCTTTCACTCAGATGTTGGATCTGGCATCTCAATTAACTTTTATTTTTGTATATTTACTTTCACTTTTCCAAGAAAAATTTGTATAGCAGTACTTCTTTTTCTATTTCCTCGTCATTTATACGTATGTGATCGTATATTCGATTTTCAAATGAGAGTCATAATGAGTTCCCTACTTCTTCTTCTGTTACTCTCGTTAATTCTTCTATTTCTTTTCCCTACATATTTGGGTGAGTTTTGGTTATCTTTTTTATTTCTATCAAGGGGATGGTAGCTTAATTATTGATGAGTTAAAGCAATTTCCTAGACTCTAGGTCGGAATTTTAATTCTAATTAAACTGAATGAATTAAAAGAACTGAAAGTTAATTCTCTTTATTCCACACTCTTGTTAATATAATTTCAAAAATCGTCTTGGGTCAAGCGTCTTAAACCACAATTTGCGAAAAGGAAGAACTATCGGACAATTTTTCGTTCCTGTTACTATACTAGCTTCGATAGACCTGAAATCTTTGTTCTTTTTGTCGGAATAAATTACTGCCATAGTCACACAAACCTTACTCTAAAAGTAAATCCAAGGCCTGTTTTTAAAGGCGTTTTCCAGCGCTCATCTTGGAATAGACAATGACATCATTGAGCCTTCCCTAATAAAAAATCCGAATTCTGTCACCTTCTTTATTGGCCAGACTTAACCAGAGCAGTTGGCCATTTCACTCCCTGGTTTAACATTAATACGTATAAAATCCGCGATCTCTGATTTTGCAGACGAATAATGTAACATTTTAATAATTGTCACCTTCCAGTTCATACATGCTTGCATTGCAGTGGTAGAATACTATTTTCCCTAGAAGAAAATTTACCACAAATTGTGTAATTTGACTAGGGAAAATGTGATACAATTGCGTTGAATATCATTCGAAGTTTTTGGATAATTTCATGAATAGTTCCCTTCCAACCGCTGATGTTACCTCAAAACTTTTGTTATTCTGAGAGTATCTGACTGTGAAGAGGACTGATTAATTCGATTTCTGCATTATATTTTTATCATTTTTTAAATTACAAGTTCTCTACAATTATGTCAAATCCCTCAGAAGTGATCATGATTTTCTATTTGGTTTCGAAGAAAAGACTTTAAGTACTCGTCTTGTTATTACTAGAATTAATTGATTACATTTAGTCTTTATTCTAGTAATTAATAGCATGAATATTACTATGAGGTTATACTCGAAAAGAAGAAAATCAACAGTTTTGCTTGAGGGCATTCTTAGATTGAAGGTAGCTCAGTTTTTCTCCTGAAAACTTCTGCCCTGGATAATAAGATTTATTAGGAGAATTTTCATATGATAGATGTAAGCGGGATGGACTAAGTCGAAGTCCATTTTACTGATGACTTAAGCTGTAGAGTGGGAGTGGAGAGTTTTAGTAGATTCATGATTAATATAATCAGTTTATTTCATATGAAATAGCCAAAATGAATCATAATCTTTACTAACGAGAACGCATAAAAAACAGAAGAGGGAAGCCAGTTCAGTTTTAAGAGAGAGTGAGTCAGGATATCAAAGGAACCTGTAATTCATTTGATCTCCAAGATCATCACGTGAGCTGCTCTTCTAATGTGCGGTTTGTTGAGAGTTGTCTCGTTTTTTCGTCCTATTCTTATGAGAAATCTGGAAGGAATGTTTCCATACGATTTTGCACCTAGCTTTATTTCACACCATTTTTGCAGCACTCATCTACTGGATAAAGATATTTATCAATAAGTTTATCATCTTTGGAATCGAGATGATCGATCCGGCAGTTTCTTCTACAAAGAGTCGATGACACCAAGAGTCCACACATAATTTCTCTTTGATGTCCCATCTTGCAGGTGTGATTGATAATTAATAATCAACAGTCGTATTCAAATGAGGTGAGAAAAGTTATCATTTAGCTTAACTATAATCATTCCAATTTATACGTCTTTTAAAACGAAAAAGATTGAAAGAAGACAGAGATTGTGATACAAATAGTTACATTTAGAAAGAATATCGAATACCCTTCTCCTGTAGCTAGCTAGGTCGAATCATATGTGAGGCATATTCAGGGGAACATATATTGGGGAGCCAAACACCATGAACGAGACGCTAAACAATTTAGTGAAGTAGTTGATAGTACGCAAGGGTCACTAAAATAAAATACCCGTAAAAAAAATCGATTTTCTTTCCTAGTCTAATCGTTTGATTAATAATACAATTATTTTTACCTGAAGGCTTTTGCTAAATTTGAGTTTATTCGGTACTTAAAGGGAAAAACAATAGGGCATTGTTCTCTATCCTAATTTCGATCTGTTTTTGCTTCTCAGTTAGAATGAATTCATTACTCTGTACAACTTGATAGTTTTGACTTAAAGTAATTTTCGTCAATACGTCAACATACTTTTCAGACAGCTTGTGACCACTTTTATTCACGGAAAGGTTTACAATTTGTAACATGAAATGTCTAGAATGACATTTTGATGTTGGTGGGGCTATCCAAATTGTCCTGCTTCGTTTGATGTTTTGATTCGAATTGAACAATGTCTGCCTGACAAATAGTTCTCGTCCCGAAATTCAAATTTCATAATTCATCCCCTAAATTGCTTAGTGCATTTTTTTTCATCGCTTAACCCGTTTGTTAATTCAGGATATACCTACATTGTCATAAGTAGTTTAAACTTACTAATGATGACCATTTCTTCCTTTACGTGGGGTTAAGTTTATGGTTAATTAAATTATTGATGGAAAATTTATTGGTAAAGATTGTAAAACAATAAATAAAAATGATCGCAGTGGGAAAGTTTATTATCTAACACTCATCTCGGATAAAGGGAAGCCGAATTGGAGCTTCCTTAATGGAGCGATTCTCTCACTTGTTAAACTTATTGGGTGTGAGCTGACAAATCCCAAATTTCTGAAAATTATAATTTCGGAAATGAATGCTAATAATATCTCACCAATATCGTTTCTCAACAATATGCTCATTTTCTCATATTTCGACATGTCAAGCCCAGCGTTTAACTTTTTTTATCTCATCTTCTTTCTAGAGCTCCATGATGCTTTCGTCCTTTTTGACGTTGATCATGATGGTCGAATCACAGAAACGGAATTAAAAAACGTCCTCAATTTCCTCAGCATTCCAGCATCTCCTGCTGAGGTTAAAAAAATGATCGCCGATGCTGACACTGATGGTGAGTTTTGTACTACTTGTTACCATAATCAGTGACATATTCACTTTATTCGCCATCAGTGATTTAAACTGCAAGTAATTCGACATGTTAAACGTAATTCCAACAACTCTTCGTGCTTAACTAAATTAATCCTTCTGATATGTTTTCCATCGCTACTTAATGCCGTAATCAGTAGTATACATTCTAGTTGTAACTCAATTGTCGTAATATTAATCTTACCTGTTAGCACTAATTGGCAATCATAGTAGCAAATTATATCAGCTCCTTTGACTTAAATTTAACGTCCAGGCTAATATTCTCTCTGATTATTTTTTTTCTTGCATTTATCCTTCATCTGTTAGCTACCTGCGAAAGTGGAGAAAAAATACTAGACTTTCGGACTAATAACGCCTATTTATAGTATCGTGGCATGCTAATAAAGGCATTGGCTTATCCACCTTAAAACTAATCTCTATCCATTCTCTTTGAAGCAGTCCATTTTCACTTGTTGCAAGTAGGTGAAAATGGAAATGGTGGGTTATGCAGTGAAAGGAGGGAGGGATTGAGTGAGACGAAACAGAAAAACTATGATTTTTGCTTAATGGACAAAATAGGATTTTGTTACATGTTGGCTGTCCAAAAATAAGGCAAGATCAATTAGTGTTAGTTAACGGTAACTAATATCCACTAATCTGATCTACTGTGGTATAATTTTCGATTATCCTTCCTTCATTTATTCAGGTCCTGGATGTCAAAGGTATAATATCCTATATTTTGGATTTTTAGAATGAAAAAACTGAAGTAATTTAGACGTTCTCGTTCTTCGTACTGAAGACTTGGTTATGTCTTTCGCATAGGCAGAACATGATAGAAGACATTCTGGAGTCAGTCTTATGAGAAAATTGCATTATGGCATCGTTTTTGTTGACCATTGTTAAATACTGCTGTCGACCATCCACATCACTGGATGTACATTAATGAGTGTTGATCTCTTTACCTTTGACTTGACTACTATGCCACTGGTGCAAAAAGAGAAGTTGAGGGTAAAGAATTTGAATACCTGGGGTCTAAAATGTCTGAACATTCAGATTTGACGGCCATTAATTGAAAAATTTAATGTTTTTTGAAACAGAGGGCTAGATATTCTTCAACTTAAATTGATAGTGTTTGTCATTATTAACATCATTTTCATGTGAATTTATTTACAGATAAGTTTATACACACTGTGATTATCATTTTTTGCATAATACATTAGCCATTTATTAAGGAATTTGTTAATATTATCTGTGGAGGTTTTCCATCGCGGAATTTTTTTATGAAATAAATGAAGCTTTTTGCTTAAAAGCATAAATATAGGTACTCAAGAGCAATTTAAATCACATCAGGGACCTAAAAATGGTAACAACCCTAGTTATTTTTAAAACAGAACTCCTTACGATAGATTGAAGGACAGATTAAAAAAACAATTAACCCTCTGGTTTTGCCAAATTCTAGATTTCGCTAACCTTCATGTTTTGAATCCTTTGTTAGATATTGCTCTTTGAGTATATATTTATTTTCTCCAAAGGGGCAAATAGAATGAAATCTATAATTATATCAGATTTTTTAAGGTTATTTTTATGCCATATGTCAAATAGCAATGGTCAAGTTATATTGAATGTTAAAAGGGTATCCTCAGACGTTTAAATGCTCAAGAGAAAACGCTTCTTATGATCAGTTCACCATGAAATTGGGAAATACTTTGTCCATTCCAAACATATATACTTAGATCAATGCAAAGACCGTTGAGAATAGTAATAGAAATTTAAATTCAGCGAGTTTCAAGGCGGTTTATGGGACCTCTTATGTACACATGTAATTTTAAGTTAAAATTTATGATATTTTTGCTTTACTCATGCTTTATTGTTTGGAAAAAAAACTGATTAATAATCGAAATATTTGAGTTTTAAACTCTGGGGTTGTTTAATAAGGAGAGAGAGGTTTCTTGGAGTGATTTTTGAATTGAGATTTTGTTAATTTCAATTTCAAAACAGTTATCTGTCTTTGATCCGGAGTGATAGACCTGTATTCTACTCTCTCTCCTGACTCTCGCTAGCTCTGGCTCCATGTTACGTTATAGGATAGCGTCTGACCGGCTGTTCTTGTTATTTCTATCCGTTTTTATTGTTTCGATGTATATTTTGTTTTACTCTATTATGGGAGACGTTTATTAAGTCGCTGGTTGTCACTTTGATTTAATCTCCATCGTCCCAGCATATTCCTTCCTGTCCATAACAACTTGTGTTTTTGTCACACAATAAATGACACAATCCGATCGGTTGATTTTATAATTTTCGTCATTTTCGGAGGAATTTTTCGTTTATTCAATTAAAGAATGATCTTATTAAGCTGATGCTTAACTCCTTATTTTATTTTATTCTAACGGTACACTCTCCTATTTCAGACCCAGTTTCACTTTAAGTGACTATGTTTGGCCAGTTATTTTTGTTTTTTCCCCATTGTCTCTTTTACGATTGACCTTATTGTTTGTTGATTGTCTCTTGAACTTTCTTTACACCCCACGTTATATTCTCTTTCGTTTATCTCATCTTAGTCCCACGTTATGTGATATCGTCTAATAGCCGGTCTTTTTTTCCTGGACCTTATTATTTGCTCACGTTATTGTTCTTCCTTAACTAAAAGAAATGACGCTAGTTAACACGCTGCTTATAAATTTGATTACTGTTGTGATCCATAGGAAAAATATTACACATTTTCATGGCTGGAAAGCAAGTGAAATCGAGTAATTAAAAGTCTACAACAAGCCAAAAATGGAATCGAAGAGAGAACCTCAAAAGTTGTTTTATTTGATCTTCGGATTTGGGCTATACTATGTTCACTTAACGGAGAGTTTACTACTTCTTGTTTCAATGTTCAAGTTTTCTTATTTCCAATCGGTTATTGAACTATGATGATCGTCTTGCCGTTTCAAGCCATTTCTTCATCCAAATCAGGAAAAGTAGCAGGATCTTTTGTGATCATAAACGGGTTAAATGATCTTAAAATAACAAAGTTCTAAGAGTAGAGTTCACTTAATATGAATTCTTAATATTTCATGACGAGATAATTTGGATTGATCTATTTACTTCCTACGTATTCACCTTCTTTTCTTTACCTAAACGGCGAATTGGAATCATGGGGTAGGATATTATTGACTTTAGTCGTACAAATAAATACTACTAGGAAAAAGTAATCGATAAACATAAAATAATGTTGGTCATGAAATTGTCAAAAATTATCTAAGTTCTGACCATTTTGGTTAGATTAAATACATGTACAAATTTAAATAAGTGAAATCGTTCCACGCCTCTAAATGTATAGATCCCGCACTTCGAAGCAATCTTAGAAAAACAAACAATGAAATGAGAGACTGGCGATTGTTTGCGAAGCAGTGTTCCACAATTCCACAAATAAAGGTGATCAACAGGGACCTCAGGTGCACAATTTCTGGACGCTTCAAATCTTACAATAATGATTAAAACACTACCTGCTAGAATATCAGCCGCGGTTTTGTTTTAAATTCAGTGCGAACCTATTGAAGGATTCTTTAGAGAAAACAGCAAAATATAATTGCCTTATAACTATGCATCGGCTATGATGTGCACTAGTTTTATGAATAAATTGGCTTGTTATAACTGAAAAGTAGTTTGAATTTAGACGAATCCCCATGTCTCAGATTGCGTACTGATCTTATATTTGACTAATAAAGGTAAGAAAATTCATTAGTTTATGTATGAATGTATTAAACTCTTTCGCTTCTATATTTGTAGTTAAAGGTTTAAAATTGGACACATCGAATTAGCAGAAATCAAAAGAATATCGTTTCTTTTTACTTTTAAGAGTAGGTTAAGAGCTTAGGTATTAATTATGATCTTAACTTGCGAAAATAGACTTTATCAAGCTAAAGTAGGGTCTTCATCTAAGCGAAGTTTTATAATTTCACCTGTCTCTCTTAGTATCTACACATTAATTAAGTTTTTGTCCATTTTCGGATCCCATCTCCGATTAAGGGATTTTAATTAGTTCGTTGAATCCAAAGAAAATAATATGTGATTTGAAAGTTATCTGTCACTTTCTGTGGAGGGTTGTGAAAACACACAAAATTAATGTTCTCGCATTTCGTGATACCTCAATTAGGGGATAAAAAAACACAGCAGTGTGTATATTTTATTCTCTCCTTTCAACTGTCCTTCAGTGTTATATAAATGGAAGGGTGATAGATGGAAAAATGATAGAGTGAGGGAGGGAGGGTGAGAGAGGGAAAGAAGGAACCCAGAAGTGGCTACTACTTTGACACCTGCCGTCAGAATTGAAAGACAGTTGGTGTATATTTTGATTCCTGCTATTCATTCATAAAATATTATTAATTATGGAAAATAGTGGGCATAAATGAAAACTTAGATAATCTTCAATCTTATCTTCAATTACTTGTGTCCTTAGAATGATGCTAATTGCAGAATGTTATTTTATTAGCGAAAATAAAAATTAAATTATAGAAATTAATTTGCAAAGTGTTCGATGATATTTACTACGAAACTTTGGTCTTTCAGGAAGACCATGCTTTAATTTACTAGCTATTGAAACGGTTCACGTAAAATTCATGACTGGCGAAATATTTTGTAGTTGTCAAATGCATCTGTTGATAACTCAGAAAGCTATGTGTTCAATTTATATACTTGATCAATACTGCTCAACAGAAGGAACGCTAACATTCCACCTATCTTTTTTGAAAAGAGCATTTAAATTTAACCTTATCTTTACCCATTTAAAATTTCAATCGTGGGAAATTGAACACGGAAAAATAGTAAAGCAATTTGTTAGAGCTAGATTGTGCATACTTTTATTTTATGGGTAAAGGTAACTGCTTCATTTTCTACTGTTCAAAATTCAAGCATCAAAAAGTCAGAAACACATGTTCGGTTTTACAATTTAACGTTGTTTGCTACACAATGATAATATTCAATCATATTATTCCATTAATCGTAATATCAGTTATGTTATTATTTGAACTTTATAGAAGAAAATATTGATGAATTTTCCTCCAATATCTACCTTGTGTTATTATTATGGTAATTATTGTTATAAACATTCGTCTGCCTACCAGAAATAGACAGAATGCACCGACTTGTTTCTGAATTCCAATAGCCGCAAACAACTTGTGATTAGCAGTTTATCATAGAAGAATTCTCTAATTTCCACCTATTTAACAATTTTGGAGGTATTCATTCATGCGTGAGCTATTAGAGTGAATCAGAACTATAATCGTTCGCGCCGTCTGACAAAAAATGAACTTCTTATAAGGTTACCTGTTAAAAAGCACCTCCAATCTCTCACCAGTTGTCGGCTATTTTACTCTTCTCTCTCAGCTAATTAGTACTAGACAAATACTGTCGGTAAGTCAACAGTATTCCGGGGTTACATGCGAATATTACGAAGTCTTTTAACTGTTGACGTTTACCATTTTTGACACAAATATTTGGCAATTGAAATACACATGCGTTGCGTTTGCATACCACGGCAGGATGATTCCACATGGATTAATAAATAGATTACTCTGTGCAGAGGTTAAGTCCTGAGCTAACATACGAATAAACTCAATTTGGTTAATTGTGACTGACATACAGATATGTTCTTCGCTTGAGAATTTTTCAAGGTCTAAATCTGAATTATTCTATCCATTCGACTACGATAAAGTTCATTGTATTCTAAATCCATTTCTCTTACTTTGAGCAAATCGCTTCTCCCTGTTACCTAAATTTAGCATACGGACATAATGCGTTCACGATTTTCTGCTGACATGAAAGAAATGTAACGGAACTGCATTAGAAGGAAATCATATTGATCTAACGTATGTTATAAAGTTTTATTTCTTGAAATTATTCTCAAATCCATTTGATGAACAAAAATGATCGGCTAATTTTCACAGTACAATTACGATTTGAGCATAAAAATGCAGTGAGAAAGGTAAAATATAACGATTTTACTCCTAAAAGGTATGGAAATCTCTGGTTCTTGTGTTCCAATTTGCGCCTCTTTGTTATAAACATCTTCAGGCTACGTGAGAAATTCATTTCTATTGGAGAATAGTTTTTAATGCATTTTGCGAGAATAGTGCCGATTTTCATGAACAGAGTTTCAGGAAAATAACTTTACGCAGTTACTTAGATATAGCACCAAAGTATTATGCATTGACGATTTCCTACCAATATAAGAAAACAGTAATGAAAGCGAATAGCTTCCTTAACCTCCCTCATCAAAATGAATTATTTTATTTTCCTTTACGTTAGGACGAACAAAAGAGTTAAATTTTAAACAAATTTTAAAGGCCTTCAATGCTGAATGAAGTATTTTGAATTAGGAGAATTAAGTTCATAATACTAAAAACAATTATAAGTGCCTTTCTTTTTCCTTACGGACGGCCTGAATCATTTGAAAAGAAATTTCAAAAAATTTTATTGCTGAAGGAAAATAAAAGCAATTTTATAGTTATTATCAGCTTTCCAGTTTCATTTTTCTATTTAATTTTTTTAATAAGTACTACTTGTTTCGCACTTAATTTTTTTAGATTTCCCTGTTAAATTATTATTGACGATGTAACAGCTAAAAAAATTTAATAAAATATGAAGTGAGGGAAGGAGGAGGTCAATATTAAGCGAGTAACTAGGTGGGTACCTCACACATCGTCCTTTACTTGAATTCGAAAGCACTGAGTTCGTAATATTTCCAAATGGAGAGACTTAATGTTGTTTTACCGTAATATTCAATATTCGGTATTTGACCCCTAGTTTCAGGAGTGGGATTATGCCCACTATCTTCGTAGTTTCTTGATAGGCTGATTCACTTTTGAAATTGGTATCTTTCTATGTGTATCTTTTTTTATTGAAAAATATTTCGTTATTTAACTGCCGAATTAGTTTATAGTCAATTTGAAAAATAATTTACAGTACTATTTGAACAATCTACCCTCTTTTTGCGATTTTAGGTAATGGTACTGTGGAGTTCAATGAATTTCTCCTAATGATGAATCGGTATTCAGAGAAAACAGCAAACTGCCCCGACGCAGAAATGTTAGAGGCCTTCAGGGTAAGTTCCATCAGGCTTTCCATGTCCTGAAGAATTGGTGATGCAATGTGTTACACTTTTCGGTCCGTTTATGCAATAGTCAATTTAGAATTCAAACATTCTGCCATCTGTGTTTTTATCAACCGTTTGGCTAATAATGGGATTGACGTAATATAAATTTCCCACCAGCCAGATTCAGCGATACCATCTCTACTCAAGCTGCATATTGGAAAACGCTTTCCTAAGCAGGCTCGGGGCAAATTTTCAAGTACACATCAGGTCTTAAATAAATAGCATATCTTCTGCTTTTCATCCATTCTATACACACAGATTAATTACTAAATTACCACCTTCAAAATGTAGAGTTGCAACTTAATAAATCTCTGTATATCGTTAATAGAGATGTTTTTCCGTTTATTAGGATAATATTACTAAAAAGGCGTTGATCTTTCCAATTAACTTCCTGTAATTTTACAAATCTACAATTTTCGTCTTTTTAAGTAAAAGAATGAATGAAAATATGAAATTAATGAAAAAAAAAGAAAATAGAAATAATTAAAAGAATGGAACGAAAGCGAATATACGATTTCACGATAATTTACAGGTCAATTTGTATTTTCTGGTTAATTTGTACCTACACTTGATTACAATTTACAATTGGCAGTAAATTGTTCATTATTAATTTTTCTGATGACTCCTTTAAGGTTTGTCTTCGATAACGATTCATATGTCTTTCCAATTTGGCTGAGAAAACATATTAGCGTGAAATTTCCCTTTATTCTACTGATGCCTCTGTGAAATCACACCTATTTTTGATCCAATATTTGGCTAAAGCGCCAATTTTATATATAAATATACATACTCTGGCCGAAAGTTTCCTGTTTTAGCCGAGATATGCCTCACTTCAAATACTTCTCTCCTCCTTTTGCTGAATGTTGATTTACTGGCAAAATGGTGAGACAGGATCTGTGAGTTAGACGATAAATCTTAATTGTCGCATAACCTGCTAGAAAGGAGGGAGATAAAAGCTCTAGAGCTTGTTCGTAACATAACATTTTGGCCGACGGACGAATGCTCCTAAGGGCTAATGTACTTGAGGACTCACTTTGCTGATATTCATAGTGTATTAGTAAGTTAGTAATAGCTTTTCGGTTCTTTTTTCCTACATTAACTGATATCTAGCAATATTAAACGGGGATGCGACTATTAAAATAAAGTACGTCGGATCCTGATCTTTGTATGACCACATTTCATGGATTGCGTTACGACCGGCAAAAGGCTATTGGTTGAAACCCCGAAAGTTGTCCAAACAGATTGCTTATTTGTGTATATTCTTTCATAATGGGATAGTTTTGATAAAATCATCTTGGCTATTGCCTTCTAGAACATTAAAAGAGAAGTGTATTAAAATGTATCCACTTCGAACATTGTGATCAGAAATTCACTCAGTAAACTATGGGACAAATTCTAATATTTGAACACTGGTAGATTAGGACATGATGCAGTGAGTATTGTGGAGCCTCCTGATTAGTATCTCAAAATATGTCATCTATTATGTCGATCAAACTTAACCGGTGCGGTTGATCATACACTTTAGTTGAACAGAGGGGAAATATCCTGGAGTTGTTCTCATGAGAAATTCACATTCTACCATCCCTCTCCTTGATTGGAGTTAACCAGTGTGGTTGGTCATCCACGTCACTGGATGTGCATTATGCAGCATTGATCTCCGATTTGTCAGACTCGCATGTTGACCACTGCGTCAATGGTGTATACAAATAAAGTGAAACTCATTTGAACCTCTAAATTTATTTTCGAATTTTACTTAGCCCCCTTCCTGTCACTTTTTCTTGAACTATTTTATCTTTCCCTGTGTTCAAATGCTTTTTCACATTAAGATCTTGTAACAAATTTGTATTTCTGTAGTAGTTATTTCTACGATGTGCACGCCGACGTGTAGAACACAACTTCTCATTGTTGTAGCGAAAACCTCTTATATTTGAAATAGAACTCTGTACGGTATAATGTAATTCATAATAGTTCACGCAGACAATTTAAGGATAATCATTATTTTCAACAATAATGGGAAGAAAACGAAAAGTTAATTATTAATTTCTTCAAGGGAAAATATTTAATAAATATTCATAGTTATATTTTCACCTTGACATCTCTCCTTTTTAAGCCGCGCCTTGCTAACAGAAATTCTTTGTGTTCGCTTGAAGTCCTTATGTCGGTTCCGTATTTCTTCTTTTCGACTTATTCCTTTTTAAGGGGCGTATTCTAGTGATTGATACAGCTTCGGTCTGCTTCTTCCCACTAGTATTTCCATTGGTGATTTCCCATAAAGTCTTGGATGAGCAGTTGTCCGTAAGTTATCGAGAATAGCTTTCTGCTTTCTTAGCATGGCTCACTTCTCTTTTACATTGGGTCTATTTTTTTCCTTTATTTTGGTTCGAGACGTTTGCTTCGAATGCCTGAAACAGAAAACTGCATTCGTCTTTGGTTTCGAAGAAAGATCTTCACTCTATCTTTCCAACAGTATTCACTTTTGATACTGGTTTCGGTTCAATCGCAATGCGTAGTTCAGGATGTTGCTTCCTGATAACTTATTACAACTGGATAGAGTATATAAATCTGTCCAATTCTATGTTTGAATTTGAATGATTTTGCTGACATAGGAACTCAACGTGACTTTGTAATATGTTTTAGGTTCCACAAGTTTGGAGTTATAAGGTAATGACAGAGGTATCTGATATTGTTCAACCAATTTAGCCGTCTCTAACAGTTTGAACCCAATATTCCTCAATTTCCTCCTCAAATTCAATTTCTTGACCCATCGTTTCAAAAACACTTGGTTTTTTATTCAAATGTGACTAAATTTAGATTTATCACCTCAAAACGGTTAATGAGCGATAATCTTGGCTGATAGCCTTGAATTAACCTGACTTAATCCACTGGTGCGATCGGTAAAATTTTCATCAACATATTATTGAATCTTTTTTGGAACTTGGAACAACCTTATTTCCAAAGAGTCTGCAATCTTGAGCATGAGGTCAAGTTATTTGATTTATAGGATAATCTTGCATTTTAAGCCATTCAGGCGAATTTGTTTGACGTTTCCTTTCAGCTCCATTGAAAAGTACTCAAATTTATTTTAAGTTATCACTCTAGGTAATGCATGGATGTTTATGCAATACATCTCAGATGCACTCTTACAAAACTGCACTTCAATGTTTTACATTCCCTATTTCTCCACAGATTTTTAAGTAGATGAAGTCTTTGAAGGAAGTTAGAGGGAAGGGAGGGAAATGCATACATCCGTTTAAGGTATTTTTGAATGATACGAGAAAAAAAGGCTTTCAGTCATTTCATGTTTTCTAAGCTATTAGTTATTTGTATCTGAGAAATTCATTAGTTTTAATTATGAAATTGAATTATTTAGTTCAATTAATCAAAGATACGATGTTGACACGGAGTGGATTCATTTCCATCCAACGCACGCACATGGGAAATGGAATTAAAAATTTGGGGAATTTCGATGAGAACATCAAGTACAAGTTTTTAATGGTGCCTCCCTTGCGATGATTGAAAGTATGCCTCTTAAGTAGAGCTAAACTTTGAATCTGAATTCTATGTTGCCGCTTCCATCGTTACAGTTACAGAGGCATGCTCCGATTGCGGGATCATGAACCCGGCAACGTTACTGTTTAATACTTTGCGGTTTCTCTATCGAAGAACTAAACTGGGGAATTTTTTATTAACTACATTAATACAAAAATTTATCAATTTTTAGTTATGAGAAGCAATCACAATTGGTTAACGAAAAATCCAATAAATGATAAAATGGAATGGGTCAAAAAGATGCTAGAGCAATGTTAAGGAATCAGATGGTCTTGCCTCGATTGATCTTTGGATTTCACTTGCACCATATTCACTTATTGTTTATTTCACCTTCCAAAATTCAAATTTTTATGCTTTCTTTCTCGGATTGTAGTAAATGCTTCTTTAGGATATCCAGTGCTCATTGACTGGTTTTTAATCATAATGGTCAGTCTTGTAACTTCAAATTTTTCCTCCAAAAGGTCGAAATGATTTTCAAGAAATTCATTTGCTGCTAGTTTTAAGTATTTTCATATCTGTTTTTGCAAAATTTATCTTTGATTTTGCCTAAGGGCTTTCTATTTTAATTAAATTATATATTCATGTTATTCAGACTAGAATTTGTGAATAAGTCACAAAATAAGGCTTCTTTCGGAGTCGTTCAGGTAAATCGGCGATAAGAAATCCTGCCATGCATACTACACACTTTACCTCCATGAAATATTCACAATTCTCCCGCTACCTTTCAACCTTCAATCTACCTACTTTCTCTTTGCCAATTACACACGCATTTGTAAAACATGCATGGATTCGCTTAACCCCTGTTTCGGTTTATTCCGCCCTCTCTTTTCTTGATCTCTGATTATTTACTTCTCGCTGTTGGCCTAACGTTTCTTCTCTTTATTTCAGCCTGATGATGAGAAAACGACAGTAAAAATGTTCACTGTTAGTTTTCCCGTTCATTCTCGTTAATATTTTACTTGTTAGTAATGTGGTATGCTAGAACTGCCCATTGTACAGGTAAATATTTTGCTAATTTTAATCGCTGGTAACGGCAAACAAGTCCAATAAGGAGTATAAAACAGAATAAGAGGTCAATAAGAAATAATCACTGAAGGCAAGCAATCGCCATTATTACTTTATTTTAATTCGGTTGCACCGAGTTTTCCATATCACAAATAAGGAAGAGCTCAATTTGTGATGTCCTAATGTTCAGTCATCATCATTTGATTCCCACTGGATGAGTGTCGTGAAACTCCTCGTTTCATAAGTGAGATTATATCCACAATATTCAGAGATTATTGACCGGTTTATTTGAGCCCGTGGTTAGTTATGCCACCACGATTTACTAGTACTTCTTTTTCTGCCAAGGGCAGGTAAATGATATACTTAAAATAACTGAACCTGTAAATAATCTACTTGTTAATAATATATTAATAATCCTTTGTCTTTTGAGCAGGAGGCAAGAATAGAAAGAAATAGGAGCACGCTTTTAAACGAAGAAGCAGAGAAGGGGAGTTGTTTAAAAATTGATTAAAAAATGTCCTTCCCTGACTCTTTGAACATTCTTCAATGCATTTCGCGAGAGAATGGGAGCCAAAATTGGTGGCAAGAGAGAGGGTAAGAAGAAGAGAAAGGGGAGAATTCGTAATCCACGACGCCAATTTTTTCAAAGTAGTGGGGTAAAGAGAATGAAGAGATGAGAGAAAGGGGAGGGACACTACATCTTTAACTTAGTTTTCTGATAAATTTGCTTCAATAAGAAATTAGGAATTTGATGCAAAAATAACTTATGGGGAGTATTTTAAATTAATTATCTTCCGTAGAAATTTCAATTTTATTCAGAAAAGCAAACGATAGAAAGTATTTGTGTCTAACCTTTCCGTAACTTGACAAATAAGCATTCAATTTAATGATGCTCGTATCTTCTGTTACCACTCGATAAAATATTAATGGACACTTTTGGTTATCGATCTATGCAATACTCATCAAAAGAAAGTGATTTTTCAATATTTTTCTGAGAAAGGGAAGAACCTTTTGATATTTCTTTCTGGCACTTGGTCTCCTTTCTGCTGTTTACTGTAAATCTCTGGATTTTCCATTTATCTCCTATTTTTCACTCTATGAAATAAGAAGAAAGGAAAATTATGGAAGTCTTTCGTCAGTGTTACTTAACTTTCCGGTTTATGTAGAAATTTTATTTATTTTCTGTGCTGATGACGAAGCTGTCAACAAATAGGTTCAAAATGTCAGGGATAAGGGATTTAACTCTCATTAGTTCGAATCTAGTGAGGGGAATGGCAATTCATACTCCCTAATACTGACCATGAGATTGTGCTAGAATATAAGTTTCTGATCAGAAAGGCTCCAGAATGCTACTGCTCTAAATAAATTTTATGTTTGAATATGCTTACTTTCTATGGACTAGGGAACTATAAAGGCTTTTATAAGATTACTTCTTTTTATTATCGACACCAAGTTTACATAAAGGTTTTTGATCCTTCTATAAATTTAACAAATTGTTTTAAATGATAACAGTCTTTACACCTAGATAACTTGATATTATAATCTAGTTTATCGTGTTTTGGGGTGTTTGGTTTTATTTTAACCGTCCGTTTCTTGTTATTGTATTTTTTGTCTTTAGAATTGTTTCATTACATTTTCCTTCAAGAGAAGTTTATTTATTCGTTGTGGTTCTTCTATCAGCATCTTGGAAAGATTAATGGTGGAAACTGAATCATTTTTTTAATTCTAAGGGCAGATAACTTGTGAAGGTTAATAGCCTTAGGAAAGTTTTCTTTTTATTCCTTATTCCTTAATTCCTGGGAAAGTAGCGTTTTTGCTTACATATGTGATATCATCTTCCACGGCCGGAAATTAGTTCATGCCACGTCATTCCCTATTTTTGTTATTCTTCTTCTTCAAAGCAGTATGTTAATGAAATTGCAAGGGACTGAATGGTTTTGCAGCGATACCTATAAGGGAATTGGGTCTTCGAAATACGGTGCCTTTTTTCCTTTTAAAATTTGAAGGCAACTACTTGTTCTAAACTATCAAGCGGATTGTTGTGAATAGATGGAGAAATTACTTACTCATCTACACTATTTTAAGTTTTTCTATCCTATTCGTCGTTCACTCCTGTGCTTTTTCTATTTATTAACCAAAAATAACTCTTTTTGTGCTCCCTTGCCATTATTTATGCATCATTCTCTGGTCTATATTGAGGTACGTTGAATTATAGAAGTCAAGTGGGCGATTTCATAGTGATATAGTCTATTCACAATCTGTCTCTTCTGTTTAGGAATTCTGCTAATTTTTGGACAGAAATTGACTATTAACTACAAAGCCAATGTAGGAAATTGTTTTCCATCACGCATTTTGAATCGAAAGAAACAGCATCAAGGAGACCCCCTGGTGACTAATTAGATTTTTATTAACTCCATTAATTATTTAGTCTTAACCAGTGCAGTTGGCCACTTGACTCACTGAGTTTGTAACTATTAACCGTCGATTTTCCAAACAAACATATTAACAGCTGCGCTATCAACGTGCAAAAATGATGTCAATGTTGAGATAATACGTTTACAGGCTAGTTTTCGTCATTTTTATTCTGAAATTGTACTTTTCTGACTGAGGTTCAGGACGAGTTTTTCATATCCCTGTTGATTTTTCACAAAAATTTTATTTTCCTCTCTTAATCATTATTTGGTGTATTTTAATAAGTATGAACATGGATGGTACTTTGCAACCGGCATTTATTGCCATTATTCAGTTCTATTTTCAGTTATTATTAGGACTTACTTATCAAAGTATTGGTAAAGCATATATTCAAAAGGATATTTTCAATTCATTTCCTGTTCATTGCATAAATTTTAATTTAAATTTACATCCACGATTGTTTCATATGCTTTCGTATAAGCCTTCCGCTTTACAAAAGAGAGTTTATGTTTGTGGAACCAAAGGAAACCATTATAAATACAGATGATTCGTGATGGATGCTTAAAAAAACTGAGATTTTCCCTTTTTATGACCACAATGAAATATTTATAACAACGAATGAAATAAAATACAGCGGATTAAATAAAACACAGACTTTAATATAGTTTCAAAACTAACAGGTATTAATCACCGCCTATTCTAACAGATTCTGTTATTCCTTAAGTTTAAGACACTTTCTGTGGTTAAAAGGTGCATTTTCTGTAATTTCGTGAAAAAATACTAATGAATTTAAGTAAAACATCTTGACAGGAACAGCATTTTGAGACAAAACATCATTCAGATCCTGTTTGTTATTAATCACTTTTCCTTTATGTGGAAATATATTCGTTTCACATAGCTGAAAATAATTCTCCGATCTTTGTAACGGTCATAAAAATATTAAACGTTGTCTATCCATGTTTTGAATCGCATTTGTATCTCTATTCATCCGCTCTAAGATAGACTTTTAGTTATAATTTCAAAATTTTCTTGAAAAAGTGTATTTTTTATAAATGCCTTCTGTTATACTTCTTTAGAATGTAGCACATGATTCAAGATTGAGGGAAAGCAGCGCTTTTGAGTAGTTGGTTTTATCTTCTAATCGCTAATTTTTTTCTTACTTAATGCGAGATAGAAGTCATTTGGGGAGAATGGTCACTGAAGTTGGAATGTTTTACTGTTTATTGGTGTGGTCTATTCAAATGCCTTAACTCTACTTCCTAATGACTTTAAAATGGACAAGAAGGTAAGAGGGGGAGAGATTGAGGAGATAATTCACTTACTCGTTCTTTTCTGCTAAACGGTCTCATCCTCTCGCAATCTTTTTTCTCTGCTCCGGAGTGATTTCTTCTCATACTAGCATCTGTCAGCTATCGCGATTGGTTACGCGAGAGTTTAATTTGATTGTTGCCTTATCGTTTTGAGTAATGCTCGAAATAAGGGTGTTTTTGCCTACTTTAGAACTTAAGAACTATTGATCAACGTATGGGTTTTGTTACGTTTTTATTTTAAAGTAGGAGGTATGATTTTATTTAAGAGGTCATCTTATGGACAAGGCAATGTGATGTAAAAATGCATAAGAGTCTATACGAGTATAATATATAGCAAGATAGAACCGGGAGAAACAAGGGCTACAAAGATTAGGGAAATCGACCATCTTGCCACAAAGGCCACTACCTTCGCATAAATACCTTTGAGGACTATCCTAAATATGCGTTCTACAAACTTTTAGACTTCCATTTTTATTAAATTAAAATGATCAGAGAAGTTATTTAAAAGAGTAGATATATCACTATTAGTATTTCATACATATTGTATTTCATTTCATATTGAAGATGTTGTCATTTGTGCTATTTAGTCCTGAAAACCTTCTTCGCTTGATGTATTTGAAAGTGTTAAATTCTCTTGTTCTTAATATTGAAAATTGTATGATCAGTACAATTAGCAGATTCGCATGTTGATTAATGCGCTACCGACGCAACTTTTACTGTGAAAAACATTCCATTACTTCTGTATCAATTTTTTCAATTCATAACTGAAAGGCGTGTGCCAAACTTTGTACAATATATTTCAATTTTCTTTCCTTACTATTAGCTGATTCTTACAGTTACATATTAGTACTATATACAAAACCCTCGAAGACTTCAGTAAGAGCACGTCTGGTCTAGTTAATACAATGTTATATTGTGTCTGTTACAAATGATTAGATAGACAAACTTGAAATATTTGAGAACAGGGGGTGGTCATTCATGCTCAAGTTCCCGTGTTTTAAAGGGAGTTTATCATGTGGCCCGACACTGAAAGACCGGATACCATACTTGCCTATTCTATTTTGTATACATATTTACTTAAATTTTGTGAAAGCAATGTGTAGCCTCTTTTTTTAATTCTATTTGTTTCCTTTTTCCCACATAGGGAAAACTAACCAAAATTATATATTTCATACATATACTATTCAGATAGTTAATTGTAGGGTTAGAGTCTTCATGTTCTTCTTTAAAACCCCATGCTTATTAATTAATGAAATCATTTTAAGCAAATTTAAAAACGATTTAAAGATTAAAATATATCTCTTTTCCGCACTACCTCTGTTTTAATTCTCCCTTGAGCACAAAATGATAATTGCGTTTGCATTAACAGTAACATGTTTATTGAATGTTTGGAATAAAACTTTGTATCGTGGGAAGAAGATAGGAGCATTGATCCTTACATTTCTTATTAGCATGTGTTGTTTTCCCAACCTCTTACTACTGGCAGGTGTTCTCTTTCCATATCGGAACTAAACTTAAGATAACCAAACCGAATTTTTTAATTATTTCACTGTTTTCTTATTTTGACATTATTCTCACAAAAGCCATCGGTGTTTTATTAGCTTATGTTAAAATTATGTACAAGCAATTTTAAGGATTTTTTACGGTTTACTATGGAACGCCTGAGACATCGTTGTTTTCAGTTTATGTTGTAAAACAGATCCTGAAACAAAACGATTCTGTTAATTTATTGGAATTATTGAAATGGTTGACGTATATCTCAATAAAGTTGTTAATACTATCTGCTTCTTAATCGCTCAGTTGTTTCCTTGTCTATTTTTTACCAATGTCATACTTCATACCTTTAATCTTCTCAAGTAACAAAGACAAATAAAGTTTTGGATAGGGAACACATTTATTAATCTACAGTAAACGTAATTGTTTTTATTTTTGCAAAGAGCTTGTAGAGCTCGCTAGTTATCACCGTGGTAAGGTCGTAGTGTTTTGCCGCGCTTTCTAATAAAGTATAAATCATGTTTATTTATGAATATTATAAATCTCCCTCGTCCGTGTACTATCTGCAAACAAAAACTTATTTTCCTAAAGAACATGCTTTTGAACGATTGTCGATTGTAAATTTTGCATCTAATCTGAACAAATAACTTCGAGTTTGCTGATTTAGATTCTTTCTGTGATAGTTTTGGCAAATGATGATCTTGTTCTTAAATCGTTGTCTTTTATTATTTCCCATGGCACAATAATATGCTTTTACAATGTAGAAGGGGATCAACAATGAACAGATAATTAAGTCAGGATATCACGTACCTTAATTATCGAAACATTGATAGCACTAAGTTGTTCATATTTTCGTTCAATTTTCATTATTTCATTTTCATTATTCATTCCAGAAACATGGGTGTGGTAATGTCCGCTACATTCACAGCTCGTTGATCAGCTGGTATATGTCTGTGGTTTCTCATGTCACCTCGATTTATTTTAATATTTTATAGGCAAGAGCAAGTAGATGAGTCTACCAGCACAACTCCTTACAGTTCACCCTAGGTGGACTTTTAAAATCGTTCCAAAAGTTTCATTACCTGTTACTTTAACTATTTCCTGCAGGTTTTCGACCACAACAACGACTCATACATTGATCATGACGAGATCAAGAGCACAATGCACTTCCTGGGTGAAACCGTCACAGACGACGACGTTCGGGCTATGATCAAAGAAGCTGATGCTGACCACGATGGCTTGGTCGATTTTGAAGGTACGTCAAAGTAATTTTTTCCCTAATTTTTCTCTAAATAATGTAGCCTAACTCCTCACTGACATCGAAAGAATAGTTTGAATGTAGCTCGAAGGTCTCCATATTTTATTTTTTAATTTGTTTCGGGTGATACGCGAATGTGTTCTTGGAGCATTAATTAGCATTCGTCCCCGCTAAATAATAATTGATTGTTAGAGGTGGTCATCTGTAATTTTGTTCGTCTAAGTAACTACACACTGCTTATTTTTTGTCGCACAAAGTTGACATGATGTTAATTAACGCCCATATTCCTGATAGAAGCCGACAAAATAAAACCCAAGGCTAAAGTGTTTTTGTTGTGTCTCGATATGAATAATTACTGTGGTTGTTTCGAAGTCGCTCATCATTACGCAGAGCACTTCACTCCTGGCAGCTTGATCGTCTTTTAGGCCATGAATTATTTATCGGTCTGGTAGTGTTTTAGCCTCCAAATATCAATAACATAAACACCACTTGTAATCATTCATTTATATTTTTTGTTTAGGTAATAAAGCATCTTCGAGGACCTCCACTTCTGTCTTAGTCTCTCCGGATGTGATTTAATTGTAGCCTCTCGATACCTAGTGTGTAGATAGATCATAGCGACAAAAACTAGACATTCAAACATTACAACACTGCAGAAGTGTCTAAGCTTACATAATTCCGGTTTACTTAACGACTGATTTAATAATTAACACTTTTATATTGATAAATTTAGCGGTGGTAGTGTATAAGCGTCTTATCGCTGAGATTTCAGCAAGTCGTACCTAATTTTAATGTCGGTGTCTGGAAGACACTTTCCTTCACAAATGACGAGGCAGATATCAAAATTGATGCTTTTCGGTTTTCATTCATAAATGGTTATGACTAATCCAGATAACGAATATTCATCAAAATTAGTTGTAGTCGCTACTCTGATCTGTGCAAATTTAGAATTCTTTTCCTTTACCCGAGCCGAGCATTTTTAACAACTTTCCTTAATGAGCATGGGAGTCATTTTTTCCCACTCATTAGGAGCTTGGAAACTCTTCTAATCGTTTGATTTTAATTTCACAATCTACTTCTGTGTACGTCATTGAACAGAATTTTACGATTATTGTCCCACTCTCCCCTTCATCTCTTTCCCTCTGCGCTGCCAAATAATTCATTTCAAATGGGCTTTTGAATGCTACTTTGGCGCCTACAAATTAAGTTCTGCCCATCGGGCTGTGAAAAAATAAAATATTTTATTTGATAAATTTTTGGTGAAAATCCACACACCCAAAGTGTTTGTTAGGTAACAACCTCTATTTACTTTCAATTCCCTAGTTCTACGAATGGTAGTATTCGACATTAATTGTTAATGAAGGTTACATCTAAGGTAGACTATTGGTGCTCTACGTGTTCTTATTGCGCTTTCACGAATGATCGGCTGTCTCTATTATTATCCTATTTTGTTTCTGTCTGCTTGTTTCTCTCGTAACTAGATATGCTAGCCAAATCGTCAAGGCTATTTGTGAGTTCATAAAAAGAGGCAAAAATTTGTGCAATAACAATAAATAATGATGGATATTTCTTTGCGCTTATTTTCTACATCGTTATTGATTAAATTACTATCCCATTTCACTTTTTGGGTTAATAAGTTACAGAGATATATTAAAATTGTAGTCTAGGAAAAGCACTTAAATTCTGGGAATAGTGAAAGAATTTATTATGCAATGAAACGATGGATGAGGTCAAGAAGAGGCAGATTATGTAATTAGAACATCAAGAAGGCCGCTGTGTAGTATTCTAATGTTCAAATTAAATTATTTGACCCTCAGTTTCCCCGTGAAGCAATGTGAACGATATTCGGAGGTTGTTCACGGTTTGATTTGACTCCATGGTTGGTCGTCTCATCTTCGACCATCATCATGAACAAGTAGACGAGACTAACACTATTTTTTATAAAACGGAACTTATTAGGATTCAGTTAATATGAAATTTTATTAAAAATGCAATTTTAGCTATTTGTATATTTATTATATTGTAAAATAAAGTTGTTTTTATTATGGCAAAATAGTTGAACTGGAGTAATAGTCATATTATTTGAATAAAGATATAAATTAAGATTAAGATTCACAATGTCAAGAGTTCTGTTCATTGGATTTATTCTATTTTAAATGTATAATTTGTTAGCTGATTGGTAGTTTACTGCCTTTTGTTATATAATTCCTATATCTTAATTTGTCCCCTGTACTCTTGAGTAAATTCATAAATTCAGTGCATATTGATTTGAACGGTTTGATTATTTAATTTCGTTATATGTTTATTTTTTTCAATTATCACCCCGTTCTCTGCAGTGCAAGTTTAAGGTTTGGTTGTTGTGGCCTTAAAGGGTTCATAGTTCGGTCAGAAGGGATAATATGAAAAGATATAAAGTTTCAGGTCGCCGTTAATTGGGGGAACTAGAGACAGCGCGTAAGTAATTTAGTCTCGGTATACCACTTGCAGACACACGATCGTTTTACTGGAGTGTTTGAAGTCACATCAGGAAATCAAGCGCTCACAAGAGAATCATCTAAATGGTTGATTTTCACTATGAGATTGGGGATTTGTACTGTTTAAGATGCAATGGTTTACTTAGTTCCTGACTTAACTCATCAAATTCAAGTTATATTTTCCTTCATATACTCACATTTGGTAAAAGTATGTAAACATTACATTTGATACAATATGAAATCTTACATCTTAAATCCCTTCTGATGAAAACGGATAGTTGCACCACTCCCATTTTCATTATTAGCTTGATATAAGCTGTAATTTATATATTTAATACCAGCTTTTTTTCACCCTATCGGAGCTTAATAAGCAGTGTTCTCTATAAGTGTACATTTTCTGATTTTTATTCCCATATTTTATTATTTAATCTAATTTTTGAGATCAAATGCTGGGATATTCATAGATGCAACTTCTTCGATTGGAGAGTAGTAATTTTTATAATTATTTTTATTTTTAGATGATGTGTGAGCCTATGTCTATTTCAATTAATCCCATAATCCCTCATCTACGAATGAATTCCTTTTGTATTAGAAAGAGAAAATGAAACTACTAGCGATTTTAAGCAAAGCATTTCATGCAGTATTGAGATCTAAAAATAATACAGTCAACATTATTCCCATCTCACTTCTCATTTTCTTTGTCTCCACTAAATCGGTCTAAATATATCTCTATGCCCACTTATTATATTCGGGGATTAATTGTCTCCTATGCTCAGTGTACTATTACTATTTATAATCCGTTTACTAGTTTTTTCCGACTTTCTAATTTCATTCTGCGCACATTATAATGGAGATCAATGTGGTTTTTACATTTGGTTCATTATTATTGCACATTGCAATGTGAGTAAATACAATGGTATTTGAATACGAAAGCTGATAAAACTTTCATGAAGATATAGGAGAGAGAGCTGAATAAGTGCATTTAATGAAGTCGGGATATCAAGAGTCTTAAGTTATTTGAACTCCCATAAAAGCCATCCTTCATAATGCGTTTAACTGTTCTAGTACTCGATTTTCATTGTTTGAACCCTGTGTATCTAGGAGGGCTCATTTCCACAATATTCGAGTTTGTTGATCGGTTAATGTAATTGAGTGGTTGGCCGCCACACTTTAGTTCATCTTTCATCTTCCGACATTACATTACAGTATTACTGAGTGTTAGCTGTTTGATGAACAGATTTTATAATAAATTAAGTTGACAGAACATTTAGGTTTAGAGCCAGAATTTACAAATCTGGAGGAAATTAAAGGTTTCCTCATTGGAATTAAAACATGATTAAATAAATCGAATAAAATGTCTATTACAATTAATTTTTTCCACCTCTTTGATTGAAGTTGACACCCCTTTTTAGCTGATTGACATTTTAATGATTTAGTTTAAAGATGAGGGATTAATCTCTGAACCACTTTACTCAGTTGACGAACATTCTAGGAAATTCACTTCCAACTCGTATCTTAAAAGGAGACAGAACCGTTACATTTTTTGGCTAATTGAAGGCATTTCGTCTCGTCCTTGTTGAAGAGAATCATTTTTTAAGACTTCCCATCTTGAGTAGTGAAGTGCCATTCCGATATCCCTTTCCCGAACATTACGGTTGGTCATTTGGTTTACTAGATATGCATCCGTGAAAATCCCACTTTTGACTTTGAACTGCTCTCCATCACCTGTGTAATGAAATCTATTATCTAGCCATTTCTTTGTGAATGGATTAATTAATAAGTCTGTTTATTCATTGATAAATGGATTTCGTCACAATGACACTGCTTTTCAAATTCTTATCTCTAAAAATGGAATGTCTGTGGAGTTTGATTATCACTCTTCGAATTTATGTTCTCATTTCAGTTTGAAATTTTAATATTAATTTCTAGAGGTTATGCTCAGAAAGAACTTTGTAGTACCATCTATTTTATCTTCATTGTGCAGAATATTTGTGAACCTAAAATGAAATCTGATAGAAAAAGATGAGAAGAGTGGTTTCTTTGTTAATTTCTTTTTCAAAATCTTGGCAGATTCCACATGAGAGAGTTCACTATCGTTTGATTAATAGCTAATACTAATAGGATAAAGTAGTTTATCACCTTCACATCTCATGCAAGGTGCATGCACATAGCTTAATTAGATCAGAGTTTTTCGATTTCGAAGACTTTGTTATCACATAAAATATGACGGTCTTTGTATACAAGTCTATTTTCACCTTAGACACTTCCGCATGATTTAGTTTTTCATTTGTAATAGTGTTATTTTTATGAGTATATATTGTTAAAATTTGAAAAATAGGAGGGTATGCACTAGAGAGTCTCATCACTTATTTATGATGCGTTATAATCCCTAAAAACTTCTCCCTTTGCTGAAGTGAAATGGCAACAAATTACGTTCGCACACAAGTCTCAAGAGGTCAAGACAGGATTTATTCATTCTCTTCTCCTACTACTAGTATGCTGCAACAGGGGGAGTAATAACAAGTAGTATGTGATTTCCGCTCATTAATGATCGCGCATTTCTCAAGCTCAAAGTCGTGTGTCTGTGCTAGTCCGCTAGTTCATCTCTCTCCTAAGTAGGATATCTAAGAGACTTACCTAGTTATGGACACATATGCTTTGTCGATGTCGTATCTTTATGACGTTATGTGAGAGAGGGCGGAGAGACCCGAGCCCTACGCCTACGCAATCTGCTCACTTTTGGAATGAGTGATTCGGCGAGAGGACTTAAATATTGACCATCTGTCGCGCGTGTCGCAAAATGTGTCCACACCTCCTTTCCCTGTGAGTGGAGCACGTGCTCGCTCGATCCGTTTAATCTTACTTCTGTGTTCCCCTTTTTGATTGCTTGATTTGACTGCATTACCATGACAATGATTTGGCGGTTAATAGTTCATTTCTCTTCCTACTTCTCAGCTATCCTAATTTTACTTTTACGGTTATAATTTTCATTATTGCTTAATCAAGTACTGTATATTGTCTTAGCTGTGTGTATACTTAAAATAGTGTTCAAAAAGATTGATTTCTCCTTTCTGAATAATGTTAATCTTGCTCACCGTACATTTTGGCAAGTTAAAGAGTCACAAAATGTGTATAGGGAATACTAGCATAAATGCTGGATGTTCCATATATGATCTTTGCCAGAGCCAATAGGTTTCACAGATTTTCATCATGGGAGAACATCGAAACACAGTAAATGAAAGTTTGTAATAATGAAGTATTTTCGCTTTTAAGAGGGAGTATTTTGGCAATAAACTTGAGGGTCAGAAATTCAGGTGGACCCTACTTCATCTGAGCTTTGAAGTCACCTGATCAACTGCTCTTTCAAAATGAATTTCTCCCCGTCTTTTTTCTTCTTTTCAGCATCCTCTGCATTCGGAAATTCATGAGATTTCGCAATCCTCTTCTTTCCACATAAATCTTGTAACAGATATCTACTAGAGAAAGTGGTCTACCAGTTGGTGGATCCTCGTTAATCGATCCACCGATGCCTTCTCATCTCGCTTTCACTGTATATTTTACAGTCCCACTTATCTAACTTGGTTCGAGAATGGGTATTTGAAACTGCTCTGCCACCGCTTTTGTTGATCAGAAATAATTAGCGCGTTTAATTATTCATATCTCAAGACGGACATAAATATTGACCAAGGCTTCTTTTCCGTCAAGATGAATATAATTTACTTTGTATTAAGTTTTCTTCCAGTCTTATCGGAACTATTCTCGTTTGTTTACATATTACCTATTTTCCAAAAAGCCACGCATTAGGAAATGTATTCTGTACTCAGGATATGAGGGAAAGGACCATAATTTGATATTTTAAAAAGTTTTCTCCGTTTTTAATCATTTTGCTTCAAATACTTGAAGTAACTTTATTTAATAGTGTCTTGTTGGTGCTGAATTTTTGAAAAATAAATCGAGTATGATTTAGGCATTACCAAGTAAAGGTCAATATTTCTTAATATGGGATTTCCTTCGAGTCGATTTTGTTTGAAAACTTCTGACTAAGATATCTTAAACAATTTAATATATCTAACTGATTTTTATATTGTTTTTGTACGTTTTTTTGGATTTGCCTTGATGGGGTCTCATGCGCTTATTAATTTGTACAGAATTAGTCGATAGAGAACCAGTATATATTCTTTTTGGAAGTTGTATTATTGCGATTAGGTGGTGATGAACGGTGTTTAAATTTCCTATTGATTTAATGGGAATATCTGGAACACTTGGTCAGTAGTAGGGTTAAATTTCGTGATTTTATCTGTTCTAGTAATAGCTTCATCAACCATCCCGTTAGGAAAAAGGTTGGAATATCTACTTTATCTGTCCACTAGTGGGTTATATTCAGGCCTTGCATGAAGGGGAATTCTGGTATCTTTCTACATTATGAAATAAGAATCCCCGATTATTATGTTTTGTATATCTGTATGTTGCGCATTTAATTACAAAGTTTGTTAAAGGTAATAGTTGGACGGGGAGAGGTATTTCTTTCAGAATAACATTTGTTGAGTGGGGACTAAGTACATTTAAGATTTCTGCATAACTCAATCTCAGTTTCTCAATGGAGTTTTTAAAGTTTGGGAGTATTCCGCTCAATTGTGTTAAGCTTTCAAAACGTGCCGATTTCAGGACGGAAGGTTTGCCACCGCTTGAATTGTCGTATTCCCGCATTTGCAAACCAATTCAATATTGTCTATTATCGGAAGAAGACAGCATTAACTCGGAAAAGAGTCCTACTCCATCTGACTTTTGGATATGGGTTGTGTAATATTTACCAACTGAACATTTCACGTTCGATACTTAAAGTTACCTTATTCGTCCCTTGGATTGCGGTAAATGCTTCTCTTTGATATTCAGTGCTTTTTTTATGGGCAGTCAATTTTTTCCTCCAAATGGTTGAGTGGTCAAAATGATCCTAAATCTTAATCAGCAGATTACAGTCTTAACATATCAGAGATGATATTAATAAAGATCATTAGTTTGCCAAATTTCGTTACCTGTTTCACCGTATTTCAGTTTTAATGAGAGACATTAGAGTAGCGAAAGTGCGCTGAAGAAGGAATTGGTTGAATATCTTAACTTTGATCATCCTAGATATCATCAATCCTTCAAATATATCCTTTATCTGTTTTTAACATATGATTGCTTTTTCTCAAATATGGACTGTTAAAATTAAATTCGTGGTACTATATTAATGTCAAAATTCAGATTCAATTTTATCTAGATGGACAATTAAAGAGAGCAAAATTTTCAACTCAGTGATTTCACATATATATATATTCTCTTTCGTAATTATTTCGTAATCATTATTAAAATAAATTTTATGGCAAACTGTTGTATAAATCATTTCGCTGATTTCCGCACTGACACAATTCTTTTTTCATACCAACCTTATTTCCGGCACGAGCGCCCACTAAATCATTATTATTTTAATAGAATGGTATCCATTTTCAGAATAATGATGAATGTGTGTTTAATTTATAACTATGAATACTTTATTCTTAAATTTCTTTACTCCGCGAGGTGGCAATGAAATTAATGTTTTTCCTCTTCAATTTCCAATTTAATTGTCGATTTAGAAGAAGCGAATTAATCAATGTTTAAAATTTTGGTCACTTATAGAATAAATGTAGGGAAAATGTTATTGAAACATTTAAATGTAGTTTAAATGAAATTTTAAATTACTGTTAAAACAATTGGGGGGTCAGTTTAAATATGTTCTGTAATTTTAACATTTTAACGATTCAGGCGAAGCGATAAAAAACTGTGATTATTTTTCGAGTTGTTTGATTTTCCTTTGTTATATGATTAGCTGGCTTTTCATTACCGATGACAATCATATGCATTTTTCGGTTTAAATGTAATGTCCCAGAATTATGAACAGTACAAACGAGTTTGTAGGATTGTTGCTAGAAGTATTCCAAAATTCAAAATATGAGCACTATGAACATTATATCTCCAAGTATTATTCGAAAAGACCACTTATATTTAATTTTAGTCATCGCTCTCTTATAACTTTGCAATTTCATTTCTGTTATTTTCTGTTTTTAATATTAGGAAATTTTCAAGGGTAAGTGATTGCCCACATACACATTTTTCTTACGCTTTATTTACTCTTATTTGAACAGTTTTCTTTTTGATAGTAATATATTGCAGGAAAACATTCCTTTTCAAACAGATTTTACCATTTTCCTCTTCAAAATAATAAAAGCGATCAGTTATTCTAAGCCATTTTTCAAAAATTTAAGTTAATATTCAGAATATTTATAAAATTATATATATATATTAATCCTCCTTTCATTTGTATACGTAATTTCAACTATTTAAATAAAGTTGTAACTTAAGTTTCTACAAAAGCATTAATAGCATTTTAAGCCCCTTGTTTACAATAAGAACTCTAAACAAATTATAAAGTTTTCCCTTTTTGTTTCTAGAAAAGTAGTTGTTTCATGGATTCAAATTACTTATTATCAAATATCCATTCCAAAATTCGTTTTGTATTTTTTCAGTGAATTAAAATTTGACATGGTTCGAACTCTTAAGCTCACGAACATTAAAATTTTTTTTTTCATTTCAAAAAGACAAATTCTCTTGTGCTTAATCATCTCAACAATTATCGTAAATTTTATTTCTTGTGAAAAATGTTCGTATTCCTTTTTTGAATAATTTTGGATTATAAGTAAAATGTTTGTTTGCGTTTTTGTTTTTAATATTCTAATACTCGGGGACTTCGCCATGATGGGTGGCCATTTTTATGAAGTCAATGATAAGCAGACGTTATAAAATGAGGTTTCGTGCTTGGGTCTTCACCATTTTGTTAATTAATATAAAAATGCATCAAATTTGCTATTAATACGTATATAGGTTTGGGATTTTGCTACCAATGATGCCATGAAAAATTACCTTTTCACATGAAAGATATCGTTGTTGTATTTTTAACAATCTGGTCCAGTTTTTCCGTACGTCTTCAAACAGCATGCTAACAGTTGTTCGGTGATTAGTCAACTTCTTTACTACTAATTATATTTGTAAAAAATAATTCGCATGGAATTTTTCACTATAACTTCACCTTTCTTTGGAGAGTAGATCTAGAAATGATGGAAAACTTCCTTGCGGATAATATTATTTGCTAATGTTTGACCTTGTGCACACTATATTTTTTACTATTAACTATAAACAATGTAATAAGTAGTATAAAATTGACGCAGAATGACAAATACTTTAGACACCTTACGCACTTTTAGAAAAACAAAAAATAAAACTGTTGGTGGCTGAAATTTACCATTTCTTCTAAAAAAATAAATTACCCATAATATTTACCTGTGTTTTATTCTATATATCCTCCTTCCGCTTCTATCACCGACTCAATCGGAGTCCGAAAGCGAATGCAAACTTTGATTAGATCAGGTGGTGTTTATTGATGCTTTGCGTTGCTCGGGCTATTGCTTCAATCAAAGAGAAGGACTTGGTGTTATGAGGATACTTATTAACTTCCTTTTCAACCACGCCCCGCCCCGCCCTACACGTAATAATCGAAAGGATTAAGTTCTGGTGAGTTAGGAGGCGACCATGAGTTTGGTGTGATATGATGATGAAAATTCTCGGCAATCCATCTAATCCTTTTTCGAGAGCCTTATGGGATGGAGCTGAATCTTGTTGGAAGACAGGGCCTTCCTCCATTGGCTACGCTGTCTATCAAAGGCGGCCTAACAACAATAGTTTGAAGAGTCTCCACATGGACGTCTGCATTTGCATCTGCATTGACAGTAAGGCCCTGTGGAAAAATTGAGGATGTTCGCTGTGATGTGCCCTTCACTGCTAACAGCACCGAAAACAGTCATTGTTGCTAGAAACTTCAGTGGAGTCCGTCCGTACTTATCATTTCTTCGACTGACTTTGATTCTGGTGGAAGTTCGTTTCGCTGTAGAAGAATCAAAGACACCCCTGTTCTTCTGGATGCTTCAATCCGTTTAAGAGTCGTTTTGCACGTATCAAACGATTCTTTCGAGTTGTTTCTGTTGGCATAAACCGAACTCGCCTAAGAACGTGTGAGATTTTGACTCGAGATCTTGATAAATGTCATTCGTTGATGTTCCTTCAGATACTTGAAGATCTTCGACATGATATCGCGCATCGACTTGCCAGGATTTTCGTCAATCATGCCATGCACTCTTCTGACAAACCCAGGTGTTTTGAGTGAGTCAGTAGAGCGTTGACAACGCCGTTTTCTCTTCCTCGTGGCGGCCAATTCAGCTCCATTGTCTTCATTCAACAGCTTCTTTCTATCTCTACAAACGAAAGATCTGGCGAATTTTAGAAATCCTGCAATTTTTAAATCGTTGTTTCACTTTTTTAACAATTACAGGGTGTCTTTTCTTCATTAGTTATAGTAGTATCTGTCATGAGATCTCCCGGTATAAAAAATACATTAATTATTATCTGGTTAGTTTAAACTACAAGTTATCAGTGTCCTCATACACATTGCCTACCCTGTATATAAATAGCTGACAATTATGACAAGATAAAAATTTTGTAGATATCAAAATTTTCCTATATTATTGACGTTTAATTTAATTTCCCCCCAATGTTTTCTCATTGTAAAAGCATGCGAAAAGGCTAGTACTAAGTCTTATTATGATGCATATTCCTCGTCATTACTGCTGCTATTATTGTTGATCTCAGTGATACAAAAATAACTAAGCGACTGTAATTGGTTAACCTATATTCTGACATATGATAAAGGTGGAGGGGCCACAAAGGTGCTGAGAGCTATGTTATGGTCTCAAAGGATCTTACTTCAATTTATTTTCGGATTCGAGTTGTACAGTAATAACTAAATGGGTAGTTCACGTTCCCAACTTTTAACTTCATAATTCTTCCTCGGAATTGCAGCGACCCCTGTTTACGATATCCATCGCCTATTGACTTACTTTTAATCACGATGATCGGTCTTCACAAAATTCATTTTTCCTTTTATTTGTTGTGAAGGCAATAAAATCTACTTATTAGATTTTTTTTCTAATATTCTGATAAAAATATACAATTTTAATTAGGTTTCATAATGTGACGGTAGTTCTGAAATTGTATTGTTCCTCCAAAACTTTAAGCCAGAAGCTATATCCTCCTACCAAATATGCTTTTTTTCTAACGGTCGTATATTTTGGGATTTGTAAGATGGTAATGATAACTTTAACTTAATTATGTTTGCTACCATAGTACTATTGCCTTAAAAGTACACTGATTAGGCTTTTTGATACTATGTTTTAGTTAAACTAGTTGAAATAATATTAATCCGATGCTTTTACGAACATTTACCGAAAAGGTGAATTGTAATGAAATATCTCAATGATATGGAGAATGGAAAAGTTTTCCTTAATCAGCAGATAACTATGGTAAATTCTATTATTTTGTTGATGAAGACAATCATAAATTAGGCGGAAGCGCTTTTTATTTTATCATAAATAGAATAATTACATTCAAGTGACTTGTTGTGGACGCGATTTGTTACTCTTTATTGGCTTAAGGTGTCTTCATACCATTTTTGCTCTAAAACGTGGCGAAATTGTTGGATCCTTGGTCAACAGAAGGGATTTCAGATGCGATTCAAATGAGTTTCATTAATTAAATTGGTTATTAGAACATTACATGGATAATATCTAACCGCTCCGTTTATTCAGTGACTCTCCAACTGGAACACGATTTTATTTTTTTTCCACAACGGATGTTCATGACTGCTTCCGGTGTTGCCAATTTCAGAATAATAAAAAATGCTTTTCCAAATGATGTTTTCGGTTCCTCAGCGTGGTCGAAATGTAATAAGTCCTTTTTCTATCCTTTTCAATGTTTATTGCTTGATGAAATGACAATTCAGGTGAAATTACTCAACTTAAGTCGTTTACGTCAATTCTTGTAGTTGTTTGAGTACGGAGATGGGTTAGAATGATTATGGAACCTGATCAGGCCAATGTAAAAAACTGTTTCAAACTCCCAAGCAAAGGTTTTATAATAGATTCTCGAATACTTCAATACAAATCTATTTTAAAAATTAATCTTTCGTTATGTGCTTTTCTCAAGTTCCTTTACTGCGAAACCCATTTAATGAAAAAATGTCGAGTTCTGAAATAAACAGGTGTGAAAGTTGGAGGAACTCGTGGGTAAATTTAGTAGTCATGTTGAATTTTTTAAGAGCCAAATTTGTATTATATTCGAGCAAAAGTTAAATATTCTACAGATTGGATTGAACCATATTCTGGATATAATAGACGCATAAGACTGCATCATAACTCAGGCTCTCAAAATTACAAATTTATCACCTGACAAAAAGTGCCTATCTGCAGTATTAAAACCTGATAAGCCAGTAGATTGAGAATGAGGGGCTGATAATGCTTGAAGGATGATTCTGTTTATTTCCAAACCTACTCTTCATTGGCATTCTCTGCGGAAATACGATTATTTTTCGCCTTTGTGTCCCTATGTCTGGAAAACCTGTCTTTCGTATCTAGATGTGTTTATCGGTCCCCCATTTTTTCTGTAACTTTGCCGTTCCATTTAATATTACATCTGTACTGTATTCTCATGTATGTTCTTGCCCTCGTGGCTCATAAGCTGTCTCTGTAATCCACCTATACGCACATACCAATACACGCTCGTTAGTTATTTGCCTTCCTCTTCTTTCCCCCATCAATCTTACTCTCTCGAATCCTCATCGCGGTTTATTCAATACACTCTGTCCAACAAACTGATGACCCTACAATTACTCACAACTTTCTGATCAACAATGCCTGTTATCCCTACAAGTTTGTGACTCTGTGAGCATTCACTCTTCTGTAAAACAATAGTTGTTGCATATTAACTCTGCATATTGTATTTTCTTAAAGACAAAGAGCAATATCTCTTAAGACTGACTAAAATATACAAATTCTGTTCGCTTTTTTAATTTTTAAATTTACTTTTTGAATCTCCTTTGCAGCGAAAACAATTGTAACTCAGAATCAATAAGTAAGGGATTGTGTCGTCAAAATTGGGATCTAAAATTGAGTAGATAAAAAGTTTTTTCATTTGTGGGGTGCTGTTAAATCAAAAATTCGTCTGAATGGTTTATGCAACTGCAGACAGACTGTGACTTGTAAAATGAGTCTGAAATTACATTTTTACTGCATGTGTATATTATTTATTGTCTTCCTACTGCATTAAAACAAATTTGTGAATAACATTTTTGGTTTTAAAATAGGCGTTTACTTTCTAATTAATCAGCACATTGGTTTTCTATTCAGTAGTGCCTTAGGTTTGGTAAAACGTTTTGAAATCATATAAACGGGCAAAGTGAAGTAAAGATAGTCTTTTCTTAGCCTAATGCATGTGTTATAGTACACAATATCTGAGAAAGTATGACCATGACTTTTGAATTTATCTGGATATTTCCTTAAAATCCAATGTATACAGATTCATTTAGCCCTTGATTCCATAAATGGTATCAATTGTTTTAATCCGTGTTTGTAACCACTCTCTATAATAATTAATAGAGTTAATAATTTGCTCTATTTGATATTACTGGTTCTTGGTAATATTTCTGAATTTTAATAAAACGTAAAATGAATGCTCATTTTATCAGGATCTTTCAAAAATTTGTCCAACATTAAGAATGTGTTAAGGTTCATTTAAGGTTAGTCAATGGTTTGATTCATATTGAAACAGCAATTAACTTTTTATGATTTGTTTTCAGTTTACGCGGGAGACCTCAATAATCAATTTTCAAAAGACAATTTTTGTTTTAAAATTAGATTTCATTAATTTGAGTCGGTTTCTATCAATTAAATGGCTTAATTAATTTCTTTTTTCATAATCATTGAGTAGGCACTCCTATCAGTCAAACTGTTTCTGCTGAAAGTGGTCAGAGGATTTTGTCTGAAAATCAATTGTTTGTATTACTAACCTCATAATGTCAATTCATCTTTTCATTATATTTGAAATATATTCTTTAAGCGTTATAGTTATTAACTAAAGTTCATCTGGAATGAATTTTTGATAATCTCATTTGCATATTTAAGACCCTGCAGCATATATAAATGAATCACTGTGGTATGAGCAACCATTCATTTGAATATCGCGAACAGAAATTCACCAGATATCCAGGCGTCAAATTATGGAAATTTCTCATTGAAATATTAGGATATTACCAAGTGAATTACGAGCCTCATTAGACAGTGATGTTTCTAAAACTTAAGTGAACCAGATATCTTGATCTCATTGTCTACTCTTATTTTATTCTTTTTTCATTGCTAGAAATTTCACCATTTCACATATTCAAATCTTATTGTATGATTAAAAAGTGCACAAATTTTTGTAGTGCCTTAAGTTAAAATAGCCAACAAAAGCCATATAGTACTATGGCACGTATTCTCAGCTATTAATCCTAAATTTATCTATCATTCAAATCTCTTCTTTAATGTTCACTGTTTCCTAATAAAGTTGAAGTAGCTCGTTTTCTGATCCTATTTACCCTTTGTTTATTTAAAACCTAGTGCTATCTTTTGAAAATTTTTCCTTCAACAGTAGTTTGGCTTCCACAAGGACAGCCTACCTTTCCTTCCCATCCTATAAGGATAGATAAGCAAGGTTATTTTTTACCTTTTAGACAGTTTAGAGTTTTGAGAAGGATGGAAAAAGGGTTGATATCCAATTCCCTTTAATGCTCTGCCTACCCACCAACTATCTCATGCTTCTTCCTCGTTACGGCGATCTGAAGTAACCAATGATTTGAATTTTTAATCAGTCGTATCTCACGTCGTTTTGTGGGTAGGTGGAGGAGAGAAGAAGGTACCACCGTAAATCTTTCCTCTCCCCCTTGATTTCTTTTCCCCAACGTCTCACACGTTTCGTATAGGTCCTAAAATCTCCTTCTGACTTAGCAAAACTCAGTAGCTCACCTTTTCCCCAGCTTCATTAGGCATTACTTACGTTAATGTGTATTTTTTTATTAAAATGGAAACTATAAATAAAGTTCTTACATTGGAATAGATCCTAGCGCTATTTAAAACTAAGAGAAAAGTGAAGGTTCTGTATTAGAATGTAATAATACGGCTTCAAAAATCTTGCTGATCAAATTTGGAGGAATTCCCATCAATTAAATCTCAACTGTAAAGAAGCCTGTAAGGAAGTTGCAGATAATTTTTCCAAATAGCAATGGTTTGTATTTTGAACTCTCATTTTCATAAATGCGTCAGTGGCGCATCGGTCATCGTGCATGTCTGCCACGTCAGATGTCACGGTTCCGACCCCCATCGGCGCACACTCGGCGGACAAAATCGCCAACCGTACTGGTTGAGTCTAGCTAACAGGGAGAGTGGCAGGGAGGCTCTGTGACGCTACTTTCTACCCAAGAGAGCATTGGAAACCGTTTTCCTAGACGGGCTTGGAATTGAATTGCATTCGCATTTCAGCTGAAAAAAGGATTCACCTAAATTTAAATGTTTCAAAAGATTGAATTATGGCGCCTGTCTTCGGATTCGGTACTATCTGTGATTTGAGATCAGTACAATTTGTCCCTTAATAGTCAAGAAACTGGCAATCAATCATTAAACATGCTTCCAAATACTGGCTTATTTTTCAAACTTAAGGTAGCTTTGCCTAAGGCAAGAAATTTTCGATTCGTAAAAAGGTCTATTGCCCCAGTGAAATGATCATATATATGCTCAATTGGTCTGAAATATATATTAACTGCGAAGCACTTTTTTGCGCCCGAATAGTTAGTATTCAGATCAGCCATTTTGGCGAAACTTAAGCTTTGAATGAAGTATCACATGATTTTAATTCACATTTCTACAGTTAGTTAGACAGATCCTGATTTTTAAACCAATCACTTCTGGTCAATGATCACTAAAATTTCAACTTTAAATCTTGATAATATTTATTTAGAAATAATGGTTGGAATTTTAATGCCTAATATTGAAAATTTTCATCGGTTAAGTAGTAATTAACGAGAAAATGCAATGATAGCTAATATTTCATGATGTTTACTCCTTTTCTAAATATTTTTATGGAAACTGTCACGATTTATTTCAGGATTCGCCAAGTGTTACCTAAAGTATAATATTTCTTGAGTTATTGATTTCCATGCTAGTTGACAAAATAATCTAATGTCTTAGGTGTTCGAAGAAATAAATATATGATTTCTATTTGTTCCTTCATTTATAATTCACTTTCTTATTTGGCTATTAATCAATTAATCTGTTAGGATATCATCTTTCATATGAGCATACTTCTTTTATCTTTATAATCACATTAACTAATCCGCCTATTTTCTACAGTCATTTATGTTTCGGTATCATTTAATCCGTCATTTTATTGAACATTCATTTAGCATCTCCTCATCATAAATGTAATCTTTCACTCGATCACTCCGATTTTGTGTCTTGCTTCTTCTGTCCCTGTCAAAATCTCCCTAAGCACGTGTCTCCGCCTCACTTTAACGGAGCTCTAAAGTATTTTGAATGTATTCTTGTTGTCATGTGATACGTGACCCCAAGATATATTTTCGATATCTTGAGTAGCGCTCATAAATTTTCTGTTAACGGAGTTATTTTCTCGGCTTTTAGATTTGTATGGTTCTCATCTTTATAATTATATCAATGATTGATTTTTGTATCAATCGAATAATTAATTCAGTTGTTTCAACTCGTTATTAATTAATCATTATTATTATTATTATTGATAACTCAGTAAAAACTTTTACAAGTTTTAATCATGGAAAAGCAGCAGCTTCTATTCTTTAATTTGGATAAAAAAAAAACAAAAAATAGAAAAGCATCTTTTGGAGTGTTTTTCTTTGGAGCAGTCTCTAAAATAAGTTCTTTATCTCATGATTTGGGCTTAATATGTAAAAGTTGTCAAAACTGTCAGTGATTTTGTTAAATTATCACTTTGTCAAATATTAATGTTTATGTGGTAATTCGTCCTCTCTAAAAGCATAAGTACACCTCTTCGATGTACAACAGATCACTTTTTGTTAATAAGATCTTATCTTCCCTTCTTCAGAATTTAAAAGCATGATGCAACTGATGCGCAAACCAAAGAAGCGAAAATAAGAACCTAAAGTTATCTCCACCGACCACTTTGGTCATTGCGCTATCTTCAATCGAGAAGCAACTTTAACAGCAACATCTTCAAGAGACCAACAACACACCGTTCTACCTTGCTCAAATTCATTCCGATTAATTCCTATTCTACATACATACAACCCCTTCCGTCCCGACTCCTTTCTCCTCTCTGACTGCCCACTTGATTCCACTTCCTGAATAACCCTTTTGTATAAACACTGACCAATAGATTGTTTGAGGCCTATTTTCCCAATCTGCGCGCACTCACTGTAAGAGTCTCTTGGACTCCTCTGCTCAAAAGATTAAAAAACATTCAAAGGAGCGTGCAGACGTTAAAGAAAGCCACACTTTCCCAAGCATTCGGAACGCTGTTATAACTTATTTTTGTTTTCTGTTTCCTCTACCATCCCCTCTCTCTTTGTCAAATGTTCTTTACGTATACTTTATGTGTTTTCAAAAAAAACGCTCGGGAACACAGCGCGTGCATGACTCAACACACACGGTGTGCCCACCACTTGACCACCGGAAATACTATTTAGTAACGTATTCTTATTATCTTTGATCCTATGTTATCCCTGCTCTCTTCCCGCTCTCTCCTTGATTGATCCTTGTACGGTTAAAATTACTGGATAAGGATATTTAAATGGAGATTTTGTCTTTGTGTTTATATTGGGAATTAGAAGTGGGTAGGGAAAATAAAGACGCAATTTAAAGTATGGTTACCTATCCATGAGAGTAGAAATTTGATGCATTCCTGGAAGATGCAAATGCTTACCTTAAAACATAATCTAAAATTGTTTTAATTTTGTGCTGAAAAGCATCTAAAACTATTTTAATTTTGTAGCCATTGGGGGATTAATGTTACTTAGCGTATGGGAAATTGGTCGCACTTAATGTGATTTCCATATTCTTTTTTCATTATAGGACAAGAATAATTACCTGTACGTAATAATAAAATCGTAGAATGTAAGCGTAATCAGGTGACACTATATTTCATCAGAAATTAGTGAGTACGAATGTCAATTGTTAATGGTGTCTGAATGAAAATATTTTCTTCAAACGTCCCCTGTCGATCAGCACTAATTGATATAGGGAATTTACCACTGGTATTATTCAGCTAATATTTGATAGAATAGAATGGCTGAGGTCACTTAATTAACCAGGAAAAATGTCCCATAATGAGTACGCTCCTTTTACATGTCGGCTTACCCTAATGTGATGCCGTGTAAATAACATGTCTGCTTCATGGATGTTTTGCCACTTGCAGTGTGAATTATCACTGTATAGAGAAACCAATAACGCTCTCCATCACGCAGTTATCATATTTCCCTGCATTTTGGTTGAATATAGCAGAGGTAGTCCTCAATTTGTCTTAATAATAAAAAATTGATTTTTTGTGTGAGCCCTGTAATATTTTATTTTGAACAGACATTAGTCCAGAGGATCTTCACTAGAATTTTGCAGTGGGAAGGGGCTCATGCTGATTAATATCAGATTGTAAGAGAAGTTCTGTCTAATTTTTGAGCCATGTGTTTAGGGCACGATTACTTCAATTTAGCTCGTTAATGTTATAAGTTTATCTATGGTAATTAATAAAATATTATTTCCTCTTTGAGATTGCTTGATAATTATCGTTATTAATAACTACTTCTAGCTCTAATGTACACTCCAAATAAAGAGCATATCAGACATATTTTACTGTTTGAATTTCATAAGGGAAATACGACAGGCTCAGCAGCATAAACACTCAAAGGCACTTATGGAAATGATGTTGTGGATGAAAATACCTGCAGAAGGTGGTTTTCACCAGGCGGTTTCAAAAAGGATGACTTCAGCCTGAAGGACGAACCGAGAGCAGGATTCTGAAAAAAACTCAATTCTGAGCAATTGTAAGTTGCTATTGATGAAAACCTAATCTGCACTACTAGAGAACTGGACAAAACCTTTTACGTAAGGCGTCATACGATCATATATAGGGAAACGAAAAGACTTGGCTGGGAAAGTCTCAAAGGCTGGCAAATGAGTCCCACATGGGAAATGGGATTTGTCAAAAATCAATAAGCAACATCTTGTGACCTGTTGTGTTTCACTGCGTTCTTGTGAACTTCAGGCACCTCTTATAGATCAAATCATAACTGGCGACGAGAAGTGGATTCTTTACAACAATGCTAAGTGCAAAAGACAGTGGCTAGGTCAAGACAGTGGTTCAAAGCCAATTCCACAACCGAGACAATTCGGGACTGCACCCGAAAAGACTCTTTTGTGTTAATGGAGGGATTTGAAAGGAATTGTTTATTATGAACTAATGGGCGACAATCAAGCAATGACATCTGAAGTTTACTGTCATCAGTTAACTTGTTTAAAAGCAGTAAACGGCAGGAAAAACGGCCCTCTTTGATTAATGGAAAGGAATGAGTCTACATCATGACAATGCCAGACCCTACACTTCAAGAGCAACCAAAAATCTCGTTGAAGAATTTGACTGGGGAGTCATGCATCACCCACCATATTCTTCCGATCTTCTCTTGCACCAACTGATTTTCATCTTTTCAGGGGCATACAGAATCATTTAATAGAACATAGGCTTACTTCAATAGATGAGCTCTAAATGAAGAACCTAGTTTCATTTTTCGAGTACAAACTGGCAAAATTCTATGAAGAAGGAATGAGAAGGCTTATGGCAAGATAGGAAGCTGTAATTAATAAAAATGGTGACCACGTTGAACACTAAGTAAATGTATTCTTGACAAAATTTTCACTTTAATCCAAATTTTAAAAATGGACAGAACTTCTGTTACAGCCAGACATATGGCGACAGGGAATAAAAGAGGTAAGGCGAAATATGATTAAAACTTGTTTTAGTCTTTGCAGTGGGAAGAGATAGGGCAACTAGTTGCAGCGAAACAATGAGCTTGAGTTTTCTTATGGAATTTGAGCTGGCGTAGTTAAAAAATATCACAAAATAGAGTGCAAAATTCATAGGCAATATGACTTTTCAAGCTTAAATAGGGATCTGCTCATAGTTTTGACCAAATCTGATTCCTACCGGATGGCTACTTATTTATAAATATATAATGGCCAAAGTGCATATATTTGCAAAATATGTATAACTATACTTGTCGAAAATCTCACTTCTATATCCTTCGTTATGGAATAGGGTTGATAAGTACATCTGATACATGAGACAAATTAGCCAGTACTGTGTTTATATATTTATAAAGAACTTAAACTCTCTGACGTATCAGACAAATAAATATGCATTAGATTAACGGTAGAATCTAAAACAACAAATACCAATTCCTATCCAAAGGAGGTGCTTCTAGTCACAGTCATTTCAAGCGGACAGTTCAGTCTAAAACACATGTAGTTGAGAAACAATCAGCCTCAAGTCCTAAACAAGCATTCAAAAGAAGCTCATTTTCAGAGAACTCAGCATCATCAAAAATTATGTGGCCACCTCAAGACCGAGAAATGAGGTGGAATTGTAGAGACTTCACCTCCCATGCACTGGATTATAAATTACTGAATTCTCACGCTCACACCTAGATATGTAATACCTATGGAGATGCTGTCAGTGCCATTATTGGCTAGAAAGGCACCCAATCATTAAACTCCTATTCAGGCCTATAAGAGTAACCTTATTTCGTAAATACACAACCGTTATTTGAGCTATAAGTCTTGTTTCTTCCTCTTTCTTGGGCCAGAGTAGCTGTAGCTTCAAATAAGGACAACTAAAAAGTTATATATAACCGAAAGCAAAGAGTCGTACTACATTTATGAGTCTTTAAAGTCTTTACATCGTGCGATTAATCTACTTTTGAAATCTGTGCCAAATCGGGCTTTCGTTAAAGAAGGTAGCAAGTGGGAATTTTTAAATTTGTAAAATTCTAAATAATTTAGCCTTACCTTTAAACCTTTTTTAATTGAAAACTATAAATTCCTTCATATATTGTTTACATAAGTGTCCTGCTTATATCTTTCTAAATATTTTTTCCAATTGCAAAAACCGAAGAGTCCATTACAGTTGCCAGTCAATCCCGTCTTTGTCTATATAAAACGGATACTATTCTATTTTTAAGTTCGCTGACAGATGTCTCATATTAATATTCACACTTTCAATCATTGTGATACTATTCTTACGGATTCCTTGGACGCCTACATTTATTTAAGTATTTTGGGCAAAAGAAATAATTTTTGCATAGGAAAAATTGAATTAATATTTTGTAGTTAATTATTCATAACATTTGCATATTTTTAAAATATGAAAAACTACATTATTGTTCCTTTGAATAGCTTTGAGCAAATTGCAGGAATTAGCTTAATCTCGTGCTCTTATTGAGTTCGGGGGATTGTAGCTAATTCGGGAGGCTGATGAGGTTTTAATAGAATCCCTTCTAAATTATCTAGTCTACTCATAAATGCTGCTCATTTTATGTCCTGACGAAGTCCATGCGTAGTTAAGGATTTATCTTTCTTAAATATATACTCTTTCAGAACCAACACAAAGCAAATACAAATTATACTGTCATGCAAGGTGTTTATGTTTTGAATGAGTCATATCGCTAGATGAGTAACTGACAAAATTGTTCATTTCTTTCAACTACGTAAATTTGCAGTATTTCTGTTTGTATCGGTAGGATTAACAGACTTAATTAGGATGACTGCTGATGAGGAGTTGAAATTTGGAAAATAAAATAATTTTTTTTTAAATTTAATTACGAGTAGTAATATAAATTCCGTTGATATTTATCAAATTCGTGAAAAGGCAACTTATTGATAAGCAGCATTGTAATTCTTTATTTTTTGCTATTAAACAAACAGAAGAAAGTTTAAAAGAGACCAGAGGAGGTAGTTGGTGAAATCATTTTTGTTTCTCCAAAAAGCTGGAATTCCGGTGAGCACTTAGATGTTAAATCGTTTTAGTTCGTATTTTCCTGCTTATAATTCGGCAAAGAAAAGAAAAATGGAACCAAAAACGATGTTAGAAGACTGCTCCTATAAAGAGCGTAAAGTGAATGACGAAGAAATTTAATTTTGTTACAACTTTTTTGTTTTCTTTTTCTGCTCTATATCATCGCATTTACTGATATTGGATTTTTATACTTTTCGTTGCTGTCATATAATGGAAAATCGATAATTTTTCACCTTAATGTTAATATCAAAAAAACTTTGTTCCCTACGCTAAATGGAAAGTTAAAACTTCCCGATCCTGTTAGGAGAAGAATTATCAACGCTTAACTTGGATAGTGGAAGGGTATCCTCCAGCCATTCTTATAAAAAATAGAATCGTACCACCCATCATGTTGATCTGAATTAACCAGTGGCGCTGCAGTAGGAAGCCTATTGTTAATCCAATACGTTTGTCGTCTAATTATTAAAAACACGGAGATAAATAAAATATATATTATACATGTGGGCTTCACAAATTAAAGAATGTGATTTACTCATGAAGACTAATTAATCTTTTTTATCTTGTTGGCAAATCTCAAAGTTAATATTGTAGTCCAGGAGACGTCATCTATGGAATTTGTAATGGAGAATAGATTGAAAAATCCCCTCGAAAATGCGCATGTCCCGCTCTATTCCATATTAATTATTATAAATTCTTTATCAATTTGAACAAATAAAACGATTATTGTTTTAGAATTCACAAATATATAACAATTTGGTAAAAACATTGACCAATTACCTCAAAACCGCCATTGCGTAGGTGAATTCAGTTTCTCCCATTCGTATGGAATTTGAGTCGTCTCTCATGGGACGGTATTAGAAAAAGTGTAGACATGTAAGCAGTCACGTGAGGCTACTAAATAATGCCAACAGTAATGACAATATAATTTTAGATATACAAGATAGAAACCTTAACACATCTTTCTCACTCATTCACTTTTTCGGCTCTGTGGTCACTTAAAACAAATATATCATCAAATACCAAAGATTCAGAGTAAGATCGCTGTCTGGACTTAATTCTTGATAGGAATATGGCCTATTTTTATCGCATAAAATATGTTACACTTTTTTAATCGCTAGAGTCACAGAGAATGCCAATTTAAATAGGAGGAAACATATCTGTTTAGGGATCAATACAATGGTCGGTAGCCCATCGGTAAATATATTGCTCATCATTTTCATTACGTATTTCGTGTTCTGAGAAATGATATCAGAGCAAATCAGAAAATTGGGTGAAAGTCTCCATAAGCATCTCTTTCAAGTTAACTAACTTAAAATCTTCCCCAAAAATGTATTACTTTGATTACTTTCGTACAATTTTAGTAAGCGTTAAATGTGGACCATAACTAGTACTCTTATTTTCAGTCACTTCGAAATAATATTCCGACATTACATTAAATTATATATTGAATTAAAATAATTTGTCCGTATGATTATGCAGCGAACAAATACATATTTGGCTTTATTATTTGAGAAAAGAGAGTTGGCATTTCGGTTTATGGGCTATAGGACTTTCACTTTTTCGCCAATCACAACAGATTGTAAATATCTGCTGTGATTTCGCGCTGCCTTCTGAATTTCAGTAAGTCTATTCTTTTGCAATACGAATTACCGCAAGCCAATGACTGCCTCCCTCCGAATTTCAAGATTCAGATACTTGGCTGATTAAATACGATTATCTTTAGTTAAATAAAAAGTGAGCAATCAGTAACTAGGTTCTGATCATTGTTTGTGAAACTGTGACCTCTACAATTTGGCAAAATCATTCCTTATTCACTATAAACTCACATAAAATTTGTAGCCAAGCATTTTAAAGGTTGTGAAAATGGAAATAAAATCTGTTGGATATTCACTCACGATATACTGGTATCCGGTGGGTTAGGAGTAGCTCCAACACATACTAACAGGGGAAAATTTTCATAGGAGTCTAAATACAAATTCTTTGCAGGAATTTGATTTAAGATTTCATTGAAGAATCCTCTCACCAAGCTCTTCATATAACTCAGCAAGAAGGTTGTTCTGAGATTTACAGTCAGAAGAAATTTAAGTCTTTTACAATAATTAAATAATTTATTATTGATTAGGGTAGTTAAAGTAAACACTGCAAATTTACTCAACTTAAAGTATAATTTCTTACGTCACTGGAAGAGATGTTATTTACCATACCTTATAAGTACGAATTCATACTTATTACTACTTATAAAATTCAAAAATAGTGTAAGTATTAAAATGCAATTCAGCTATTTTCTAATCTAGTCAATTTAACTCAGATGGTCTAAATAAATACGAAATAAAATCGAAATCACTTATGTCTCCTTCGTCAAATAAATTCTTCACACGGATCAACCAAGACAGATACCAAAGATGACATTTTGACAAAATCATTTAAATTTGTACTTTTAAAATAAAAACGCAAATGATTGGATTTATTTCCGGCTGATTAATGAACTATTTCTCTTTAAAAAAGAATGCAGTTGATTGGATACTTATGTGAAGTGTTATCCAACAATAGGTCACCCATACATCTTCTACAAGAGTATCCTATATGAGTCTAGAAAAAGATGAATAATTATATCACTATTGTGTCAGTAAAATATTTACAAATAATTAAACAGAGAATCAAGTACCACAAATGCAAAATTCGAGAATTTCGAAAAGCGAGCTTTAAATTTATGAAAAATTGTTAAACAATCGGACTTAAAGTATATTGGTTCCCAAGTTAGTGCAAAACATTTTTAAACACTCCATTTACAATGTACTTACCTTTTTACCTAGTTATGAATGGATAAGTAAACTGGAAGCAGAAGGGAGGGAGAGTAAAAATAAAAACACTTTTTACCTTTTCAACGAGAGTGATCGGAAAAAACAAAAAAGCACTCAAATTCCATTAAAATTAAGTAAGTTGTCAGCAAAACAGTAGTAGAAGTATCTTATAAGCATTTTGCTAATTTACAATTTGATCTGATTTGTTTTGTAGCCATAACAAATTACATTCAATTCTATTGCCAATACTCGAAAAAGCACTTTTTACAAACTCCAACTTCTTCCGATTTGTACATCACAAGGTAATCTTGAGTTCGGAGAGATCATGTGAAAGCCCACATCCAATCGTAAAATGAAATAGCAGTGGTAGCATTATCTACTTCTTGTTCACAAATGTTGCTCCACATTTGGTTAATATAAATGAGATCATTTTTTCAATAAAAGGAAAAATAAAAAAATAGTGTCCTTCACTTCTCCATCGAAATACGTAAAGCTGCTTTGAGAAAAAATATTTTTAAATTTCAGCTCATCGATTTCAAAATTATCCAACCTACACACTAAATAAATGACAGAGAATGCAAGAAGCACAACTTGCTGACATCTATGTAAGTCAGTCCAACAGGGGAAAGTGTGGAAAGCTTCCCAATTTAAATATTAAATCAAATTTAACAGAATTTCTATTTTTTGAAATGACGATATATTTTGTAATATTTGAATTTAAAAATCTAAAATTGATGAGAAAGAAAAATTAGACGTAATTCTGATTGTGTAATTTTGTTCAGTTTAAAATAGCACATCTATCTTCGTATTAGTTTAATTAGATATATATGTATATATATACATTCAAATTTATTCCTAGAAAAGAATAAGTAAATGACAAAATTAATTAATTGATGAGGCATTTTATAGTTACCACTATTTTCAAAAAGTCAAATTTCGCATAGGTTTCAAAAACTCAAATAGGCAAATAATTCAGTTTAGAAGTTACAGAGTGGACCGAATAAATGCCTGCCTTCTAGAAAGTAATCGAAATAAAATATTTACTTAATGTCATGGCGCTTTATCAAATGCTCAGATATGCTTGTAATTATTTTTAAAAATTTTCTACTGCAATATTCTGTCGAAACTACATTGGCAATTTTACATATCAATTTTTAAAAAAATATTGTTTTTCTTTAAAAGTGCAAGGGATTTAAAGTAAAACTTTCAAAAAACACTAGTCTTATCCTTAAGTATCATATTGCTAAGTCTTAGGTAATTCTAAAGAATAAAAATTTAAAAAATGAACCTTCGAAATTTGTGCAATCAATATAAAGAAAGGAATATCTTTGAGTTCAACTTTGTTTAATTCATCTTTAAACAATTATTCGCTCTAGTTTAAAATGACACAGAGTAAATGTAGGAAGCGATTGAGTTTCATTATCGGTTAAAAATTTTTTTAAAAATTTTGCCACCTACGCTTCCCAAAAAGTTTTCATTTAAAAGAGCATTTTATTAATGTTAAATTTTAATAAATTTTAAAAATCAATGCTGATTATTGATTGATAGCAAACTTAATATGATTACATTTTTAATTATACTTTTATACCAATAAAGTGAATGAATTTTAATTTTAATATTTCACATTTACGTTTTTGTATAAAAACTTGCTTCTCTTTTAAAATATAATTGTCCACGTCCAATTTTAAAAACATGAAAAATTTAAAAATAGTGATGCCTTTCCCCATAAAGTTATTTCGGTCAAATACAGTGCTAATCCAGCGATTTTACTTCAGAATTCCAAACGTACAATCATATGCCCAATGTAAGTAGATTTATAAATAATAAATCATAATAATGCTACTGACTGCCAAAGGTGAGAGTTGCATCTTTAGAAAATAAAAGCTTCTCTCATTTAATATGAGTCCGGAAGAGCCGATCAATTTTATCACTATGGAGTTAGGAAAAACTGTGTTGTTTAAATTCATGACTATGTCGAGGATTTTAAAGTTGCATATCCAGTCGATTTAAATAAACATTGAATTTATAATCTCATTTTTAGCAATTAATAAATTAGAAGTTGCTTATTTAAAATAATTAACATGCATCTAAGGTATTTGATTTGTCTCCTAGCTGTTTTTCAGGTTCTTGTCTATCTTCTGCCAAACTTCAGCCCGAAAATAGGATAGAGAGAAAAGGCAAAAGAGTGGTGAATAGAATTTATTTGAGGATTAGAGATCAAGAAAAAGAGGTAGATGATAAAGTAATGGATGACTATGGAGATGTGGATAACAGATGGGAAGAGCGTGCCGGAGATGGTATTTTTAATCAGGAAAGTATGGAATAAAGGTGAATGTTTTAGAGGCGATGACATCAATATCGGAAACCATTTACCAACTGCCTCATTAATCTTATCCAAGGTTGAGCCGCTTAATTCATCGAAACCGTTTCTACAACTGTCGTCTTGTTTTTGGTCAAAATTCAAAATGCGTGAACTATTTTTCAGTTTGATCGTGGGAGTCACAGTCACCGTTGGAGAGATTCAACAATGTTTTCTTGAAGGAAGATTGCGATCGCGTTCATGGTTAGACCACATCACTGAGGTAATTGTCATGGATATGACCAAGATAAAATTTTAAATCAAGGAATATTTATTTCATTTGGTTATTAAATATATTCCTCAACGTTTAAAATGAATATTGGATAAGGCTACACAATTATCATAAAGTATCTTGCAAAACAAAGGGAACCTGGTAAAATAATTCAGGCATCATTTCAAAAATGTTTCTCCATTTGATATGTATGAACAATAGATTTTACAGAAGCCTTAAAAATAACCATATAATAATGTAATTTTTTAAATTATAAATGCTGTTTGGTCAAGATTTGTTCAATAATATTACGAAAACGTCAATTCTGATACAGATTTCTCTAATAAAATCGTTTACGTATTGCTGGTAGTTTACTGTGTTTACCATATATATATATATATATTGAACATGGATATTTAAGTCCCCATTCAATAAAAGTTATGGAGTTATTAAAGCATAAATGTAATCGAAATATTAATGTCATAAGAAATTTCATTCAAATTCAAATCTTCGCTTGTGCCAACCATCATATAATTTAATTGTCCGGAATAAATAACAAAGAATGAAGTGTGTGAGAACAAAATACCCTTTCCGCATTTGAAACCATGGAGAAATCTTTGTTCCAAGGCCGAAAGCATCTCGTTTATCTTTTATTTTCTTTCTAAAAATTGTATACTGAAGACAAAATACTTCCTGTTCAAGTCGCATCATTGGAATATTCTTTTGTTTATACGGACTAAATATAATGATATATTTAAAATCGTAAAGATTATATATATTTTTCACGATACGTGTTTCACTTATATTAACTTTAACCAGTTTCAAATACTGTATATTTGTTAAAGTTTGCTTAATTACAAGGCCGTTGCTTTGGTATAATTAGATTAAATGCTCGAAAACTAAACAGTTAACTCATTATTGAGTTTCTAAATTTTTCGGCTATTTTGGGAGACTAATAAAACTAAAGCAATAAATTTTTATCACCCTTGTTCATAATATTTAAACTATGCATTTTTTGAAACAGGCGTCATCCTCACGTACTAAATGAGTTTTTTCATTAAAATGATACAATTTTTTAATCTGCGTTTCTAAAATATTTTTCCATTTATTTGAAGATTGCGGTTATCTCCTTTATTTTCTTTGATCATTTAATAGGCATAAATGGGATAATTTCAAAATAAACCACCACGTTTAAAATTTCCCTTTTCGTTTCAATCAGTCTGCAGCAAAATGGGATCCAGGTGCATTTGATGAAATGCGTATAAATTAAGGATAATTGTGTAAAGTGGTTCATTAAAAAAGTGATTTAATAAAATGGAAAGTTAAAAGATATTAGAAGAAACTTCAAGGTCGTTGATTTCTATTTATGTTACACACATAAATGTAAATTTGCCTTAAAAAATATTCCAAATAAAATTATGTTAGTGGAAATGCCCTGGCATAATTTTTTGAGGAAATTGGATATATTTTATTCTTCAATTGAAAATGAGCTAGGCCTACCTTATTTATTTAATAAATTTAAAATATGTCTAAAAAATATTTTGGAATGTCATATGAACAAAATTTTTCAAGGTAATTTAATAATATGTTAAAATACCAAAAATAAATAGCAAATCTGGTCATTTTAGGTATCTTTTACTCTCCTTAATAAAGGCTTTTGCTGTAATGGAATTATATGAATTTCTAGAGGATTAAAATTGTTTTTATCTTAAGTTTTGCTTTACAAATTTATTTATTCAATACCTAGAATGGCCCTCGCCACATGAACGGTTGTTAGTAAACAAAGCAAAATTTCAATCAATAAATTGATTTTTCAAAATATTAAAAAATAAAATTCGTAGTTTAGAGTGTACAGACCATAAACTTTACATTTATTTTACCTCAAAATTTAATTTTTATCTGGAAAAATTACTTTAAAGCACATATGTGCCGAACGTTTTAAATCGGAATATGGAGCAAATATTAAATAATTCTTCTTTATTGTTAATTGATATTTTGTGTAATTTAAAATTTATTGATTATATTAGTCAGTATGCATCAATATTATAGCAAATGAAACAACTTGGAATTTTAATACAAATACAGTTAAAGATTGATACAACAATATCAATACAAATCAAATTTATGATTGATAATTATATTAAATTTTATGATCCTGAAAAGTTATTAATCTCATTCAAAAATAATTATAAATGTATTAACAGCCATAAAACATATTATTAAGAGGAAAAACATAATGAATTATGATATTGAGTAAAAACCTTCCATTTAAGACACAAAAATTTTATACTTTATTCCCCGACTTATTTAAAGTTTTTCGTAAAATTTTTATTTTCGAGGATAAAATGATACGTCTAATAATTAACGAGCACTCCTGTGAAAAACTAGAATTCAGCTTTTTTATTATTATCCAGACTTAACTATTGTTGTTGGCCGCTGCGCTTATTGGATGTGCATCAATGGACATCGAAGGCACAATTTTCTGCTTACCACTGACTCGTTTTGAAAGCATTTTAAACGATCTAAGACTAGTTTAGCGTTATAATTCGTTATGAATTACAGTTTTAAATGAATTTTTTTTAGCGAGTAACATAATAAATATTAGTAAAAAGCAAATAGACTTCGTTTCTGCCCAGGAAAAAAAGGAGATTGAACTGGCCATTTCACTTGAAAATTGGTCGCCTTATTTATTCATTGGATATAATGTATGCAATAAAAATATTGATTTTATCTATACTGGCCCCTTCCAGGAGAAACCAGCACAAAAATTTTAACAGGAAATTAAATCTATATAACATCTTTCAGTTAATAATTTTACCTTATACATGAACATGAAGAAAATAATATTAAAACAGAAAACTGTAACCAATGGAAAGCAATGGAAACCAATGGAAAAAGACAATATTTTATTAATCAACAAAGATCAGTTATTAAAATAGAAGTGATAAAGAGTCAGAGCTTTATCCTAGGTTTCACCCATTTGTCTAATTAAATTACTCATCCCTTCCAGTTCTTGTGTTTTGAAGTTCTAATGACCGGATTTGACCACCAAAGGTACATAGTGAGTTGCTTCCCAGATGTTCAGGAGTTATAAACTAGTTGAACAAATGGATGATTGATCATACCAACCAGGTTTACCTACATTCTGTAACATCCAAAAGAGCAGCTATTTGATATTACTTCTCAAGAAATTAGTAATATTTCGGCTACTCCTAGATCGTCAACTAATTCAAATGGTTCAAAAAATAACACTGCCAGACCATGAATTTAGTCTTTTTATCTGGGAGAAAAAAATAATTCAATATGAACATAAATGCATTCAAATATGCATACAAATAGATTTTATATTCTGACATAAAATTTACAGTTCTCATTAAACATAATTTTAATTAATACTTTCAGATTTGCATTAAATGCTGATGTACTTACTCTGTCCCAGTTAGCGTCAGAGCAGTAATTGGTTTCCTATACCAAGTAAACGCACCAACAATACATTATAATTAACTCACATAACATCAATACAAACAAGGACATTTGAGTCATAAATTCGCTTGGATTTTCTGCTGCCAAAAGTTGCGTACATTACTTTACGGACTTGGTACGTTGATGTACCCTGAGCGTGGTTCACCAAGATAGGAAAAGCGACTTTCGACAGTGTATGAGAAAATAAACTATTAGATTTAATATAATAATTACTTCAAAAGGGTTTAGAGTTTTGTTGATTTGAATGACAAGGGATCAGTTAGTGTCCATTACTAAGATTTGGGCGTAAAGTTTTCAAGTGTTCAATAAAACATTTATGGAAGTGATATAGCGATCTATTTTTGGAATTTTCCTCAAATTAAAAATTTCATCTAAATTTCTTAATCATGTCATAAAAATTTCATTTATATATCCTAAATATATTTTATTATTTTGAGTTTTCTCGACTCTAATATCCGGTTTGTCAACTGAGGTTTGGTGTGTCACACATGACCTGCGATCAAGCCACATAAACTGCATCAGGTACACAAAGTTTGGTGCTGAGTCAGTATGCACTGACTGATCGAACGTTGGCAGTAGTCTAATCCGACATTTATCTCCAAATTTAAAAAGCATTCCTTATCAAACACGCAAATCATCTTCAGCGTAGACTGCATGTGCCTTACGCTTCTCACTCATTACCTTCTATCTCTTACAGACTGCTCCATATTTCCTAGTCTCTTTTCTCCAGTTGAAGACCGCTACTATTGAAAATTGTAACTATCATCCTTTCTATCCCTTTTTCGTAGTTATGACTGGTAGTAAATAAAAGGTACTGCCCAAAGAATAACTAAAGGACCAAAGTCAGATACCTTAGCTGCTAGCTCTCCTTCTAAATAAAACAGAAGTAAAACATTGGAGATTCGTCCTCGGAAAGTAAGACTTTCACTGCAACTGATTTGCGATTTGTCCTGATAGCTTCAGAAAAATTAAGAAGGTTTAACTTTACTTCCGATATCCCATATTTTACTAACCAGATAAAATTTGCTCGATATCAGAAGAAAATTTTCATCTCATAATGTTCAATGCTACCAAAAATAGTTGTTTTAATAATCTAATTACTGCAGTTTTTTATGCAAAAATAAATTTAAACTTACACCTTTGATACTGGCTAAAATGTTGAACTTAACATTTCTTAATGAACAGTGTTTACTCGATCTCAAAACCAGGGGTTATGGGGATCTGGACTAAATTTATGAGCAGTAGAAGTAATTTAACTTCAAAAGATTATTGTACCTAGCGCACTGAAGTATCCTCAGCAGTGCAATTAATTTTAATTGCAATCCTGTTTGCTAGACACAGTGTGAAATCTGGTACTTTGGTTAGTCGTGGCCAGCAGCAGGTAAATTCAGTTTTAAATGTAGTTTCAAAAAAATGTAAAAAGGGGTTATAAAAGAAGAAGGCTTTAAATTTTTAATAAAATTGCAATGGAATGGAAAATGTATTAACTAAAGCATGTAAATCTTATTTAACTGCCCATATTTACAGTGAGAATATGAAATAATGCAATACAAATTAGATTGAATTGATAAAATTTTCAATAAGTCTGAAATTGAACTTCGAACAAAATATGAAAAATTTTGCAATTTTGAAAAGACAATGTAGAGCCTAACAACATTAGAACGATCTTTACCTTTCAATTTTTCTTTTCAGAAAATTTTTTAATATTCCAAATCCAAGGTGACTGGTTGCACAACTGACGAAGTACACTGCTAGTATTTTGTTTATGCAAATGAGCTGTGCAAAATTTAATACCTGTTGTACAACAGAAGATTTACTGGGGAACAAATTTACAAATGATAAATGAAACATGCTAAATTTTTTCTTTCAAACTCATCTGTCAGCCACGATAGTTTATCTATTCTTAGCAGTTAAACTGCCAATTCAAAAACGATATCCACGAAGTAAACGAAAAACAGACAATGTCAAAACTAATTAAATTTTTTGGTTGAAAATAAACAATAAATACTTGGTATTAGAATTTTAAATATTAGATTAAACTGAACAGCCGTTTAACTGTAGCAGTTAAAATTGGACTAGTGAAAAACCCTTTTATTAAACTTTGCAACAAGAGGTTGCCTTCAGTGCTTTAAAAAGCACACAAGTCTGGTTTATGGCAATAAAAATGGAGTAGAAAGTTGATCTTTGTGCGTTGAAAATGACAGGCAGTACGGCTGTTCTCAGTCACTATGGAAATAATCTCTCATGCCATATTAAAACCTTAAAATATAACAAATGTGTGAAGAAAACTTAGATCTCTATTTTCTTTCGAAATTTAATTAAAATATCATTTTTATCACAGAAATTTTATTGCTCCTCTTTCTTGGTGGAGATATGTGTATCGAAAATATGCGAAAAATATTCAGTTATAAATTTTTCTTTTGATTGATCAGTGATATAAAATTAAAATAAGTTATTCTAATAGGCAATATTAATTACCACCATAAAAAGAGTACGCATTAATAAATCAAACAAATTTTGGTAGAACTCTTTTCTTGAAAAATCTTATTAATTTTAATGTTTTCAATTAAATTTTTCAATCTAATGAAATTATTTCAGACGTTGTCAGTAGACATAAGTTCATTTACCATCAAAAGTGGCATCGTTGAACTAAATAGCTGAATGTCTTCTTATCTCAAAAGTACACGATCATTTGCAATTCAAGTAAAATCCTAGTTAGATTTTCACTTTTTAAGTTATTAATAAGAATTTTTCTTTATTTCTTACGGTTTCATTTATTACTTAGTAAATATTTATGTAATAATAAAAGTTATTTAAATTAATCATCCTCTTTGAAAAGCAGTGAATTTGATATATGTTAGAAAGGCGCCTGAATTACCTTGTTGGAGGTAGATGAACTATCGACATCCCACTAAATCTAAGCCTTCAGAAATGTGCTTAACTTAATGGATTTAAGTATAATTTTATTCAAATTTACGATTTCAAAATTATAAAAGGACTTTCAGCAGGTTCTGTTTTCAGGCCAAACTGACCTGAGATATTGAAAATAGAAGTCGGAATTGGTAAACAAAATTTTCGGTCTGTTATTAGATTAATAAAATCATAAATAAAATTGAGCCAACTAAAATTTATTTCTCAAAAACTAAGATCAATTCATCTACTCAACAAAAATTTCTCATTGTTGAAATTTTGCTTCGAAAATTATTTTTATTGATAGTCTAATATACTTATTTAAAATAAGTTGGCGAAAAGAGCCGCAAATGAGTGCGATGAAAGAAAAGCACTTTAAAGGGAACTAAAAATTTTTTGAAAATATTGAGAACATCAAATAAATTTGTCTCAGTTTGAGCTCTCCGAGTTTTAAGAATTGGTTTCATGATTGTCAGTTAAGAAAACTAAATATTTATACATGCAAACTAAGATTTCATTCAACACCAACTTGATGCTTCTAAACGTAGTGTAAAGGAAGTTGCGAAGAATATTTTCAGACATTTTGTCTTCTGAAAGAAAAATTTGTTGCTCATTTAGAAATTGTTGAACCCGTTTAATTTGCACGGATAATACTACAGAAGATACATTGCAGATAATATTTTATTAGTAAATAATAACCGTACTTTCCAAATCCCAATAAAATTTAAAATAAATTTTAAATATAGTTAAATAACATCAACCTATTCCAAACCAAAGGATGCTGGTATGTATAATTACAGTTCTGAAAAAACATTGGATCGTATTTTGTTTTGTTTTACCAATAGGTTGCCTTGTAACTCATAAATTAGATCAACTGCTAACTTTCTATTCCATTGTGTGACAAACTTGCTCTTCCGCACGCAATTGCGATGTGTAACCGAACACACCGGTTCATGATATCCATACCTTTCCCCTACTCCTCTTTCCACCCTCTGTGGTTATCCAATTGACCTCTAATCCACCACAACTGGAGCTCTTCTGATTTTTAAAAGGTCATGGTATCCTATTAGTCCTAAATTCAACAGATTTAAAACGGATAACTCAAAGCCATACTTATTCAGATTATGAAGGCAGCCGTAATGGGGGTTAACGCTACTTAAAATGTACCAATGAATTACTAGGTTTATCAAGGCCTTACCTTAAATTTAAGAAATTGTGGTTAACATATTCCGAACCAGATTTTATGAAATGAAATAAATCTCACGGAAATTTTGTAAAATAAGGAAGCGTGACGAAGTTAAATTTGGGGAAGTTTGTGACGGATCAAACTATGATTGAAATCCTAAATCGCGTCTTTTTCAAAAAATAAGTTTAATATACGAAGCTTGCATTGAGACCTTGGCTAAAATTCACCATCTAACCTTTTCTAATTTAACAAGTAATACAGTAGTGTTTAACTAAATAATGTTATCACAGTTTTTTATCGTAATGCACAAAATTTGGGCTAAATCCTTGCACAAATAATCAAGAAATTTATTCAAGACAGGAGGATCCGTCAACAGAGAGCGTCACGTTTTTTAAATACCTCAGAGAGACTTATGATCATTGCTTTTGGAAACAATAGGAAATATGATCCTGAATATAGTCAGTGCGAGATTAGTTGTACGAAAAAGTCACAGATCTTATTGAATTCAATAAATCATACATATATGTTCAAATTATCAAAATGATTTTTGAGCCCAAGTACTGGTACTTTAAATTTAACTGGCAAAATAATACATTTAATAAAAATTTAATCGACCCTAATTTGCCTAAATTTACTCTTTTCAAAGGAGGTATTTTAATACTCTTTAAAGACTAATAGAAAAATTTCTGACTGAGTCCTCTCTAGGAAAGCACATGCATTTGGTTAATCAGCGGTATTGCTTAATTAAATTAAAGAATAGTGTGAATGATTTTCGCAACTTCAGACTTGCAGTTAATACATTTTTAAATTAAACTAGTATGAATGCAATACTGCCTCAATGAATAGCCCCAACTCGATGAACCGATAAAATCCACTATGAACGTCTGGTTGCCGACAGTGGGATAAATAAAAATAATGCCTATGAAGAAGTAAAATTGATAATTTTATTGTATATAAGTAATTTATTTAACTAAACATAAATATTATACATCAAATGTTTAATAAATTTTACAAATGAATGTCCTATAAGCCGTTTATACTTTGTGAATTTAAAAGCAAAATTGAAAACTTTAGCTGTTTTAATGAAATGAGCTCTTTTAGTTGTCCTCAATTTTGATCCAGAAAAACGGAAATGGTAATGAATGCCTCATTTGTTTGAAATAATTATTATTTGCTTTTGCATTCACATTTATCTTGTTCAGAATTGTTCATGAGAAAATGAGGCATGTTTGACAACTTTTTGAAGGTAAAATTTAATAAATGTTCCAAATGACCGGAGAGTGATATGCACACAAATTTACTTTCAAGATGTAAGTTTTCAAAAATTTGCTTATTTTTTATAGCTTTATTTTTAAATAATCGGGCGAAATTATAATGAGTATTCCAAAGGAAACAAATTTGTTAGACAAACAATTACAACTATTATTTTAACATAATTTTCATAGCATGCCTTGGGTAATTGGGCTCTCTTAGAAATTTTAAAAAATATTTCCTTAGTTTAAATAGTTTTAATTAGCGTTTTTAATTTTACTTATTTATTGGAAAATTTAAAGTGAATTTACCTTTTTTTAAAATGAATGTAGTAATTGGCAAAAACACAGTGGAATGTATTAGCAGATTATTTTCGTGATCTCAATTAATATACGTTTTGTCTCATTTGTTGTAACAGCGATGGCTTTTTAGTAACATTGCAATTGCTTCAGTTTCGATATTTTTGAACATTAATGAATAAAAAAATCAAATTTTTATTTCAAATTCGTTTAATAATATGCAAAAATACATGTGAAGAATGAAGAAGAATGGCTTTGCACTGGATCATAATAAGAGATACAAGCTACGTCTTGAAAACGTTCAGACTATTCAAAAATTCTTTAGGAAACAAAACAAAAGTTTTTTTATATTTTTTGGAAATCTAAACTATATAGGAAAATTTTAAATGTATTTCTTTAATTATTTGTTGTATTTGTCCTCAAGAAATTGGAAAAATTGAAAAACATGCCCGTTCATACGAATGTGAAAAAGATATCATTAATATTATAAATGAAAGTGAACTTTTGTGAGTGCCAAGTTAAGAATAGAAAGTTCTTGTGTGATAATTTTAACTAGTTCCGCTACGTTCTACCTATAAACTTCTCAAGCCCTTTAAAAAAATTGTTCAGAGCACTTGGCTTGGATATAGAGAGGATATCCTAGATTTGCTCTCACGAAGAACTCACATTCCACAAACCCTCTCGAAGGTCGGTATTGACCATAATCTTTAGACACTGACACCACTAGATGGAGCATTGATAGGAATTGATCTCATGACTTATATCTTCTGAAGGGAGAAAGTTGATCCTTGTGCCACCAGTCAAAATTAAAATAGGGATAGCTGTTTCACTTTTAATATGAAGGGCTAACCCCGTGGTAAATTAATTGTGAATGTCTTCAAATCTTCGAAATACTTTATTATTTTTTAACTTTAAGTAAACTCTTTTCATATAAAATTTTAAAGTTAAAATATTTACATATCTCACTAATCACAAAATTGAGTAAATTTCAAAAATGTTCAACATTTACATAATAGTAAATATAAATTAAAATCTTTTCTGATCTATGCAATTAATAAATTAGTATTAAAAATAATAAATTGTATACAAACAGAAACAATATTGTTGTTAATGTATAACAATATTTAATGAAGTGAATAGTTCTAGCTGATGGAATCTAATGTGAAAAATTCTCATTTCATTCCTTTCTATTTTCAATTGAAACTGTGATCACGAAACAAAAATTATATTCCATTAAATTTTATATTTAAAAATATTAATAGAATTACTGAAAATAAAATTGTGTATTAAATTATAAAGTTAAAAGATAAAATCCGGAATTAACAAATGAAAATATTACACTTTTATTCTATTCAATTATTGAATATAGACCTGCTCATAGAGCGTTTTTAGGGTATTGTTAGGGTGTGAAATCTGCTACTTATTATTAAGATAAGTAGCAGATTTCACACCAAAAAGCAAACTCTCACACAAAGGACCGATTAATGAAGAAGCATTACAAAATACTTCACTCTAAGTAACATGGAGTATGTTGCATTTTAAAATTTGTGATTATTATGTTCTGTAGAATGAAAAATTGTCCTGTTGAAACAAATTAAGTCAGTATTCGCCGAATTTAAGGTAAAATATTTATTCCTTTAATAGAAGCTAATTTTAAAGATAAAGAGTTTTATAAAAAATGATCTAAAAATTTTATTTAATAAAACTTTCTATAGAATATCACATTTTGAGCATTTTTCCAGGGTAAAAGCGCAGGTTTTATCTTTTACTAAATAAAAAAATAAGCATTTATTTGGGATTTTTTATTACCTCTGTAAAACTCTCGATATAAATAAAAAGCAGAATTAGTATTGTGATTTAAGAAAGTAGAGCAATAATTTTATTTTCAGGCATGAAACACTATTTTCCCAATTATAAAAAACAACAGTTAAATTAAATTAAGCAAACCAGTCACGTTTTTCAAGAGCAGGATACGTCGCCAAAAATAGATATTTAAAACTTTTAACAGCACTCTAAAGAGGCAAGTAGGCGTAGCCCATTTTTAACTCCAAAATTTTTAAGGAATAACTGTCTACCTTGAATGATGAAAGCAAAATTTGTTAACATCCGTCCCATTGGCACAAACAATTATGCTTAGGAGTTATAATAAAACATTTGTTAAAAATAATATTATAATTAAATTTTCGAAACGATTCCTAATTAGAGTTTTATTATACTAATATAATAACACGTTACCGTGTACTAGTGGTATACAACCAGTTATCAAAATATATTTACAAACGTCAATTATAATAAGAATATGAAGATGAAATTGATTTTGCAATCCCATTCTTCCGATATTCTGCGTTCCCATATAAATAATTTCGAATTATCGCTCCACATTTAAGGCTCCTCAACAAAAAGAGGAGAAAATATGTACATGAAATTGATGTTCAGGACTAGACATTATAAATTACAGTAAATCAAAAGGAAACCGAAATTATTGCTGAGCACTTTGCCAATGTACAAGAATTTAAAAGCAATTCAACGTATCGTACCATTCGTACTCTCGAGACACCCTATAAAAATATTGACTTATTATTATTTAAAAATGCATAAAATTCAGCAAAAGCGTATTTTTCTTAAATTCAAAGGAAAAAAATATATACAATCTTTTTATCCCAAATGTTTGAAATACATCATTTATGAACTGCCCACGTGTTTAATTTATTCTTTATTATTAGAAATTCTCTCTCTATTATACATCCTTAGATACCATGAATATTGTCCAAGGCACTAACTAAAAATTTTTAAAATATTTAATTTTCGGAAAGCAATTGACAAAGAACAAACAATTGGGTTGAATAAGGTGTGAAAAGTTATATATATATTTATACATTAATATAAACTTACAATTAATTCAATATAACATGGAAAACATAATTTTCACTCTAAAAGTATTTAATTATTTTCCCTTTTTATTCCTATTTCATGAGTTTGGGAAACTTATATTCAAAATGAGGCTTCTACCAACTGCCACAAATCCCAAATAAAATTACTGTTCCCCCATAAATATTAATTAAGTATTAACTGAATAATTAACGAAAAAATAAGTATCGCAGCTTATTATTATTGAATCAAACATGTTTTATTTACTTGTAATGTTGTACTTGATGGTAAATGGTAAAATTGTTCAAAGTATGATTTATTGGAGGAAAATGAACAAGGACTACATACTCAATGTGTGGCCGACTGTCAATGATACTTCAATTCCTTAACAAGCAATTGTTTTGTGTGTTGCGGTTAAAAACACTCTCCTATAAATAATAAAAACTTTGGTTTTAATTTTTATTTGTAATTTGCATAATTTAGGTATTTTAATATGTTTTATCTAAGTACATTTCTAGCTGTTAGGTATCCGTGTTTACTTGTGTTCATCCAATATTACCAAAACGATTTTAGCTACTTTATCATAGACCTGTTTTAATCGCCAAGGATATGATCTTATAAATCCAATATAACCTACACTTTTTAAATAAACATCACAACTTTTGAATATGAATAAAGTGGTGTTTATCGTTTTGTTATTATTACCACGATAATGAAAAAGTTAGAGCTCTTACTTGCGGAAAGCAATTGAGATCGGTAAAACGACAACGAAATAAATGATAATAAGGAAGAAATCGAGTAGATTTGAAGAGTAAAATTGGAGTGCCAATGAGTTTCACATCAGTTTGATTGTTTTAATTTAGGGTTCTAAAATAATACTTTATGGGTGGTTTGAATACAAATGGCATGATTCATTTCTGGATTGAAGAGAATTGAATTCTTGTTTCCTTCCAAGGATTGTTAATGATACTCAATAGCCTGCAAATTTAATCATTTCAGAGCTTAGATACAAAGTATTCTATTACCACTGTACAATGTTATTCAGTCCAGTTAGATTAAAAATTTTCCTTTCGAATTTAGTAAGCGTGTAAAGAAGAAATTGGTTCTATACTTGACTTTGTTTGCACAACCGGATGTGTACTTACGTATAATTATTCCAAGGGCAGGGTTGCTTAATGAAACGAAGAAAAGAAGTTTTCCTAATTTAACCCTCAGAACCTAAACACTGAGTAATCCGAGTATGGAAAAGGATTGGAAAAGTTAATCATAAGAAACAGATATCTCTTATATGAATCTATTGGAATTTGAAGACCGTGTCTTCTTTATTCAATTAATATCGTCGTTAGATCTCCAAATGTATGGAGTCTTTCATGCATCGCTGTTTTAAAAACACCTAAATTAATATTAAATACTGCCAGGAAAATGGAGTTTTCTGAAAAGATAAAGTGACCAAAAGACGGAAAGGTAATTATTCTGTAAATAAACGAGCATGAGCTCACTCGAAATCTAAATGAATCAACAATTTTAGTAGATTTCTTTTCTGTGCCACCCTTTATCTCCTTTGGATCATTCTGCTGCTTTATACGCTTACGAACCACTTTGAATCAATTTATAAAATACTTTTGCCTCGATATGGAACAATTTTGCTTAGCAATTAAATGTACTAAATGAAAATAGAGTCGAAGACATTAAGTCGAGGCTTATCGACTCGTGTTAATACACCTACTACTGATGCATCTAAGACTCTTCTTAATGGATTTCATGGTAAAAGTGTAAGTCACAAATTCATTAATTTTACATTTATTTAAATTCTGAAATCTAATTCATCTTTGGAGATTAATTTTGCAATTTTTGGTTTTTTCTAATATGTTTTAATCGTACAATTTTACTCATAAAGCAGCATAATTTTATCGAAAGAGTAGAAGGTACCTTAATGCTCTCACCAAGAAAAAGGCATCTTCTAATTTATTTGCCAAAGTAAAATATTATAAATTCGGTTAGATGATGTGTCTGTCTAGTTTTATTCTGAAATTCTCTACCGGGGTGGTCCAAATTGCAAATCTGAACGAATTCTTTCATTTCAAACTGACAAATGCTTTTTAAAATAACAATGGTAGTGGAAGACGAAGGTAAAATATTATTCAAAAAACAATGAAAGGTTCCTTAATTAGACTCTGCACACTTAATAGTATTTTCTTTAAACTCTTCATAATAATTATTATCTTATTATAACATTAGACATATACACATATCATTACTTATTTGCTCCTATAATAGTAAGAATCTAGAACTAGTAACAAGACACTATAGCAATAAAGGAGTCTTTAGCCAATGTCAAACAGTTCCTCTCCCAAACCAGTAAACTTAAGTGGGGAGCAAAAATGGAAGATATTGAGACCATGGCAAGACTGGTACACCTTCTCTTCTGCCAAGAACTCTTTTAGAGGTCAGTATTTTTTATTTTTTGTTATATGGCAGCTTTTCGATGGCATCTAAACTTTAAAGTTTGGTATATTCTTGATCAGTATTTTAGATTAGTCTCTATCCCAAAAACAATAATGAATAACTTATATTCCGTAGTTTAAAAAGATTGTGTATCACAAATATCTCGTCTCCCACTTAACCCATGCTCACCTATTGAGGTCAAATCTCTTGTCAAATTTTGTTTAAAAATAAACACCATTATAGAAGATTACAGGAAGATATTAATTTATTCTAGATTGAAAATCTATTTTACCAGTAAATACAAAAAGAGCCTCGTATGCTGGCAAATTTCGCATGTGTTTCCAACTTTGGCAAGTGCACTGACGTCTTAAAGGAGGAAGAATGCAGTGAACTGCCTTTCGTCCGAATCAAACTAATTAAGTAACCATTTCATTCTCACCCCAGGTTATCGACTAGTATGTGTAACTTTATATTTGAGACCCCCTGTCCTCTCTTTCCTACAATACCACTGGTTTGATTTACATAGACAGGACAGACCTTAACTAAGTTGTATTCTAAAGCTCAAAAGGCTTTACAAAATATAGCCTGAAATTATCTTATCATAAAGCATTCTCTCTGCCTCTCTACCAGTTACTATTTTTAGGCCCTATTTGAGCAAAACTGAAATGCCCTCAATGAGTTACATTTAATCCATTCAAAATAATTGTAGGCGGAAACGTTGTGAAATATGCCAGCATGTATCCTTTTGTGAAAAGTAAAATTACGCTCAACATATATCGAATTCCACCTATTCCTTCCTAAAATTAACTTAATCCTTTGGGGGATACTAGCCATTAGGTCTCTGATTTCTCTCTAGCTATTTTTCAGGCTATGATCCCACTAGTCTCGGCTATAATATCAGAGTCTACAAAAGCAGGCTTAACGACAAAAATCTTGAGAGCTGAAGAAAATCAAAATGGATGCAGTGATATTTAGGTGTCTGAGGTTATGGTGAAATTAATCCTGCATTTATCATCTTTCATTTGCTTGTGTACAAAAATAGAGGGTATAACGTGTGTAGTGTAACACATGCATAGGATATGTAGTTTCATGGATGAGTAAAACAGTGAAGGAGTCTTTTGGCACAGCAAGTTATATAAGTAATAGAGACTTTGTAACAATCATTCAAGGGTCACACTTGTGCTTCCACACTCCAAATTTCAAAAAACAACTCGAGAAGGCATTATAATTCCACGGGAGTACTTGATGTTATGTTAAATAACTAAGCCTCCAAATTCCGCAGTATTTAATAACGTATTCTTGAGCTCAAACAAATGGACAAACATTTCAAGTTGACACATTTCTCTGACATGAAGAATAAATTTTATACCCCTTGTTGCACTCACATGATGCAAAATATCCTTAGAAAAAAATTGTCATTGCTTTCACTGTATTCGTGAATCAAATTAATTTCAACAACAACAGTGAACATTGTGAACAACATCAGCCACTAATGCATGTGTGCATTTAAGTGTTCATTTTTAAAAAAATATCTTTTTAGTTTAATGTGAAACGATGATCTTTTTCATAGCTTTATTTATCAGCCCGAATTCGTCACGCACTGTTTTATTTCCCAAACAAGATTGCTATAATTTATGAAAAAAACGGTTAATTTATTTATGATTTAATCGTTATTAATATCATGCTAAATCAATATAGATTGTACACTGGTTTATTAATGAAGATAAAGTTGAATATAACTTTTATACAGGGTGTGTAAGGTAACTGAGGACACCTATATTGTTGCCATTTAAACTAACCCGATGATAAGTAATGTTTTTTATATCAGTAGACCTCGTGCTAGGCACTACTATAATTAATGAAATGGAAAGACACGCTCTAATAGTGTCTGCAAAGCGAAACACAGCAATTTAGGAATTGCAAGATTTCTAGACGTTATTAGATTTTTCGTTTGCAAAGTTAGGAGGGAGCTGCTGAATGAAAACAATGGAGATGAATTGGCCGCCGCGAGGAAGAGAAAACATCATTGCTAGCACTCTGCTGACTCACTCAGAACACTTGGGTTTGTCAGAAGAGTGTGTAGCATGATGGGCGAAAATTCTGGAAAGTCACTACGACATATTGCCTAAGATCTTCAGGTGTCTGAATTAACAAAAATATAAAAGGAATGTTCTTCATCAAGACCTCGGGTACAAATCATATGGTTATAGGCGAGGTCAGTTTATGTGGACAAAAACAACTCAAGAAAGTCGCTAAATAAGTGCAAAACTACTCTTAAGCAAATTGAAGTACTCAGAAGAACAAGAGTGCCCTGGGATTTTCTCCGACGGAAAGCTTCCATCTGCATCAAAAATTCGATCCAAGAAATGAAAGACGGCCCATTTGCGAAGGCCTTTTCTAACGTTAATGTTGGGTGAATAGTGGTGTTATGGAGCCTCCTTGATGAGAGACTTGTATTCTGCTACCCTCCAAATGAATCATACTTAACCAGTACCGTTACTCATTCTCCTCATTTGGTGTGCGCCGATGGTGATCAAACCCAAAACAAATGACATGTTAGACATGCACGGCACCTAATGTGTCATGAACGTATTATTTTTATTTAAACGCAAATTTTTCCCGCTACTTTACTCATAGACCACCTAAAATATGGCAGCTCGGAATCCGATAATCAAATCTAGTTTGACGGTATTAAAGTGAGTAGCAATAAATTTTCATTTAATATAAATTTAGTCGGTTTGATCAAATGAAACCATTTGGTCAGAAGTTTGTATGCCTCTCAATGTAAAATGAGGTGTAATGAAAGTGCAAATGGACGGTTTATGTTTTAAACTCAGACATTTCGATGTTGTGTATATTGAGACGGATACTTATTTGCACTGAATGCCTTCAAAGGCTTTATATTTTTTTAAAACTTTTCGTTCGGTAGTTTTTATAGCAAATGCACAATAACTACAATGAAAATTATTTCTAAGAACAAAATCCCCTTCCTTTGTATGTTTGCACTAAACTAAACGGTTTAAATTTGTTTAAAGGCAAAGGGAAGCCTAAAACTGGACCTGATAATATAAGATTAAATTTATTTGAAATTGTTTCCCTCAGTTGACGATCAGATCTAAATGAGTCTGGGTGAGAGTAGTATTAGAATTTATTTTCAAGAAGAAGGGTCAAAATAGGCCCTCATTTTCATTATTCTCCTATTACACAATAGTCCACTTTCATCTGATTGTTTAGAAGTAAAAAACCCTCACCTTTATGATTTAAAAAGACTTTATCTTTATTGAAGAGAGATTCATGATAAACAGTGACTCATCAATAACATTTAACAGTTGTTTATAACAATAATTATTTGTTCTATATTCATTTAACAAAGGTATGAGTAGGATAATTCGAATAAAATAAATAAACTCAATAATTAATGTATTAACAATGCCTGATTTGAGTAAAAAGTTAGCTTGGAGCTGCTCTTTTCAAATGTCCATAAAATATCCTCTCTTCTATGTTGATCAGGGGTTATTTGTGCTGCCGCATCATTAGAGTCATATTGATTAGCACTGATCTCGTGTCCCCTGACTTGATAGACTGCGCATTTACCACTACGCCACCGGTGCGTAAATTTTTGAATACCACTTTATTTGTTATCTTTAAGACATACCGATATGTTTTTCACGATTATTATGGTTGATAAATCTAATAGTAATATATTGTTTATGTTCAAACCCCGAAGTGTATGAAAGGACCGTTGAGCAAGACAGGGAGTTCTGTTGCTCTTACCTGCTACAAGATATTATTTGGTTTTAATCTATAAACTTCAGACAAATGCGGATATAATTTAAATTTAAATCAGCCCTTAAGCTAATAATCACTAAATTGAAAGATACGTAATATCTAAACAAGTCTGTAAATATCGTCTTTTTATTGTCACTTTTTTATTATAATCACTGTACCTTCATTAATACTTTCTAAATTAATAATTAATCTGTCAATCTAAAGTTATATCGATCTAAAGATTAATTATAATGTAAATAAACATCTTCCCTCAACAAATCTTAAAATAATGTTTATTTTAATCGCAAATATTTAAACAGTTGGCATCAATTTTGTTACATAAAGATCTTGAATTTTTTTCTTTAACTTGACTTATTATTGCGTGTAGGGAATCTTCAGTGACACAAATTATATTCAAACTCAAGAAAATTAAATTTATTCACGCGGAATGTTGGCTAATTTTAAACAAAAACTATAACAGTGCTTAAAGTTATCAATTCATCAATAAGAATGAATAAGTTCATCCGTTTGAAATACTCCTTTTTTGAAGAAATGTTAATTTATTTACCCGCATAATTAAATATTTCCATTTATTTCAATATTACACCATAACCCCCTGATTATTTGACTTATTCGTCTTTAATCGTAAATCATAAAAACTGATGCAAAGTATGACAGTTGTGTCAAAATTTTAATGAATATACAAAAATAGTGTTAAAATGGATAAATTACGATGGAATTTTTCTTTTCCGGAAAATATAGGCGACTGTAGTGTTATTATCATGTTAAATTAATAGATAAATAAGTTGATTGATTCTACTATGCATGAACGAATCTTGGCTTGAGCACACTCCATTAATTTAAACATCCGTATCATCGCAAAATGCAAATTATATCACTCACATTTTTGTTTTAATGATTGACTGTCATAGCTAAAAGCAATATAATTTAAACGCATTTCAAACTGTTTTGAATGGCAGAAGTCCAATTTAATTACGTTTCTATAAATGGCATAAAAAGGGACTAGTTTTAGGGCACTAAATTTCTGAGCAATACACTCCTCCAATACGTGATTCACTTTTTTAAAACAAAATCCCCGCGTTATTTAAAGTTTATTTACTCTTATTATTTAGAAAGTATTAATCAATGTGTTCTTACAATTTAATCTTCTACTGCATTTCTCAATTTTGTCATTAAATATGCCATTTGATTAACCATCTTTTCGGAAAATATTGAACTTTACTAATGGCCCTTTCTATCTCGAAATTATCATCTCCATGTATTTAATTAATTATCCAGTTTTAAAAATATACTGAGAATGAAAATGAAATTCAGAATTCAATAAATCTTCTGTTATTTTAAATCTAAATTTGTCAAATAATGTTCCTCATTTCCTCGTAGTGTTAATAAGAAATTCTAATTTTAAATAATTTAATTGCCTCGTTTTAAAGAGTGTCGGAAGATTAATCTTAATCAAATGCTCTCCATTGAGCTTAGGCAATTTCTTTTATAATTCAAATACCTTAAAATGCCCACTGAAGTAGGAGAATAATCTAAGTGGCTTGATCTACCATTCAATTAAATCAACTTGTCGGCGAGATCTAAGCATCGGGGACATGAGCCAACACAGAAATTTAGGAAACAATTCATGAAAAGTGAGATTTAAGAAATCTGAATAGGACAAAGTTAGTTATGCTCTTATAAAATTTGTGTAACCTTATAATTTTGTACTTCACTTTACACTCCCATTTAGTGCCTCGTTTTATCCCATATTTTACAGTTTTGTTATTCTTCGCGTTCAACTGCTATTTCATTGCTGGGACCTACAAAATTTTCTTCCTTTAACTTAGGTGATAACAGAATCTTCGTCATGATTTGTTTTCAAAAACTCGATAACACTGCGGATCCATGAAAAATCCATTTTCTCGTCAACTGGGATTGAATTCCTGTATGCATATATCTACTACAGTTTACCCAATTCCCTTTTGTGTCTACAATTTTATCAGCAATGATGAAGCCTTGTTCTAATAATCAACTTCTAAATTTGCAACTCAAAAATATAAGTCAAACCATGAATATCATATTTATTGGTTATTTTCAAAAAACTTGCTTGAATTAAATTTCTTGTTTAAGCCTTTTTGATTGCCTACAGAACGGTAAACCCTTAGTACAATTTGATCTTGGAAAGCATCTGAATAAGGGAAATAAAAGTGCGTTCAATAAGTTATGAAGTGAGGATAAGTCAACATTAAGTCGATAATGAATTCAGAGCATTAGAAGTCTTGCTTAACTTAAAATAGAGAGGATTGAGCTGTCCACACTATTAAAAGAGGACAGTTCACCTCGTGATATTGTAATGTTCAATCTTCACCGTTTAACTCCCAGATTCAAGGATGAGATTACGTTCAGTATATTTAGAACTCATTATCCGGCCTCATTTATTGCAATCAAGAGTAACTAGATGAGGTTACTACTGATAAACATATTGCACTCACTAAACCTCGCACTTTAGCATAACTTATTTGCTTTCTTATGATCTGATATTTTCTAGGAGCTCTGTGTCGGAAAGAGGTACTCTGAAAGAAGATTGGTGAATCGAGGTGGCATGACCAACTCTTTTACTGGACAATTCATCATTCAACAATCACATAGTCGGATACTGAGCTTTTGATTTTGATCGAGATGCAGCATGCAGCATTTATTAATTAGGTGAAGATATTCAGTCGAAAATCATGTTGACAAAAGATTAATTTATATAATATTAGGCGGTGTCAAAAAATAATTTTGATATCTTAGTGAATTTGGTTATAGACAGTCTGAAGAATGTGAACGGAATGAGATTAATGAAGTGTAAATGTTTACAAACCTTTGTTTCTAGAAGAATGAAGTTTTAAAGAAAACAGGAATCTAACCGTAACTGAAACCGTTTAGAACGCTTGGGTTTGAGACCGGCACTCTCCAGATTTACCTTTCGCCTACCCTTAGAAACTAATAATGAATCCATTTAATCGAAGATCGTACTGAGTCTACGAACTGGATGCATAGCTTACAAATTCTATGAGATTAAAGAGAGGGCTCTATAAGTTCTTGTAATATTTCGATATTTTTTCCAGCTTTGACTATTGACGCTTAGTTCTGGAGTTCATATTGGTGGTAAGAAGTCTTTTTTGTTTCGTTGAACCGTATTAAATTTTAAATTATTACACGAATATAAACATTCGATAGCACAAAGAAACAAAAGAAATGATCATATGGACAATTGCTTCTTTAAAAGATCGTATTTGACGAGAAAATGTTAAGCTAAGAGCATTTGAGTAGTAGTTAGTACTACAACTTCAAAGTTTTTACTGTTCTAACTTTTCTCTCCACTTACGCACAAGTAATGCAGAACTCAAGCTATACATCACATGTTCAAATCGTATCTTAGATTAAAAAATCCTTTGAAACCCGAATTTTGTTTGATCAAAATATGACATCAATTGTACTATTTAGAGAGAGACAATACAACTCCCAATAAATCGATTTGTGAGTGGATGAAAATGAGATAATGGAAGAGTTCAAATTAAAATCTAGACGTTTTCTTAAATATATATTAAATATCAATGTAACTTTAGTTATTTAACTGAACTTATTTCGTTTTGTACCTAGAATATTGTTGCCTAGAAGTGTTGAATAGTGGATAAAGTGAACTTCATTCAATTCCTCAGAATGTTTGCTGTAATTTGGTCAAGATTTGCAAAGTAAGTTCATCTAGATACAAATCTACTGCCCTCTGATTACACTAATATGTGATAAATATAATTTTATACAAAAAATATTATCAGTACAATAAAAATAATTCTCACTTATCACAGATTTTAAACGATCTTAACAGGACAGACCTCACAGAGCATAAAATATATAATGACTCACCAAAACGGCGATAGCTTCACATGGATCTACGTGGTAAATGCCAACTCCGTTTACGGATCTACATAATTCACAAAATCCTCCCCAGTTATCAATAAAACCAGTTGTTCAAGTGCGAAGATGAACCTCTGTCTTTACGTGTAGTCTTGAATAGGCAGAGCAATTATTTCGTATTCAGAGATGCCTTTCTCTAATTGTATTTTCCATTACACATTATGTAAACTATTATAGTTATTCAAATTAGATTAATTAAATGCCTCATTTAAAAAAGTTTTTTCGCACTTTATTATTGTTAATTTTCTGTAATGTAAGATCGATTAAATACGTAATGGATATTAAAAAGCTTAGTTAATTACATTACTTTAGTTACTTAATCTCAAATAAAATTTGATTTTATCACATTTCTACTTTCACTCTATATACATCGGTTCTCTAATTTATTTTCTCCCAAACCTTAATACATTTTGAAATAACCATGAGATATCGATTAATTTGAAATGTTGAAATGTATCAATTAACTTCTTCCTGGTGATTAAAATTAACTTATTTTATTTTCTCCTAGTTTCATTTGAAAATTAGCAAACCTTACTGAATTTATATAAACATCAAATTAAAACAAAAAACACTTTGATATAAAAGCTGGCATTCGTTGTGAGGAAGAATGTCTTGCAGTTGGTTATCCTTTTTAACTAGAAGTTTATTCTAACTTATTTGGATTATTCGTTCTTAAAGGTCAATTAAAAAATTAAATAATATTAGATACCGTTTGTAAATTTATGTAAGTACTTTGGTATAGTAATTAGTCAAAATAATAACTTAAAATTGATGAAAAAGACGTGAATTAGGTAAAATACTCGAAAAATAGATTTATGGAGAATGTATGAAAAAGCGGAATGATCTTGTTTTGAAAAAAGACACTATTGTACCAATACAACAAACGAATTGAAAAAATTTATTACATTTAAGATATCGTAACTTTTTGGGTAACGTTTTTTCAACCCATTTGTTATATCAATACAATATGTCCTTTCAAAATATGACAAAGTAAGATCGTTTTGCCCTCTCAAACGTCATAAGAATGATTTGAAGTGCCACGACCGATCATCATAAAATGCTTACTTAGTAAATACTGTACAATCCGATTTTTTAAGTCAAATGGAATAATATTCTTTTTAATAACCCGGTTTTATTCCCAAAATTATTTCTTTTCCCTCCCGTTAGTTGGTCTTTCTCTTAATCGATCTCGGTTGCTATTTACATGCAAAATAATAAAATAAATTTTGCCTATTTTGCTATTTAAGTTAATTCACCAATGACATTATAGTTTGTTTGCTAAATTATTCCATCTGTACCCTAATATGTACAATTATTCTTTCGCTACCCACTGCAATATTGCTTGTTCTGCGCTGTGTATGTTGTTTTTTTCATTAAGCAGCAATCATTTATTATTGAAAATCACTTCTGTCACCGCTCCTGCTGGCAGTCAACGGTGAATAATTAAAAGCATCTGGTTGCTGCGATTATATCAACACTAGAGAGATATGCAATGATTGCTACCATTGTTATTATCATAGTATTGCCACTATTACAATGCGGGTAATTTTCTACATCTCGATAATTATGATTCTCTAGCCCTCTTATTCAAACCAGTTTCTGTAAGATAACAATAAAAATTAAAAATAACATGTTTGTTTGTAAAGATATAAACTTAAGTAATAGAAGTTAGTCATTTTTAATTAAGTAATTGCTCCTTCAGACACATTTTGGATCTGCGCTTTTGAAGTTGTTAAAATTTTAATTACTGGTTGTTACAAGACACAAATAAACCCTATCACTTAGTTGAATTATTTGATCGATCAGTTCTAAACTTTGTAAAAATTATCTATCACTCGGAATCTTAGGATTATGTTCATGATGCAATAAGTATACCATTGTGATATATAAATTATTTAAGAAATTTGAACGCCCCATAATATATGAATCCATTAACGAATAATTATTTTTTGACATTTCAACCTGCTCTTTCCACACCACTTGTACGTAATATTCCTCTTTTCTAACGATGTCATATTTATTATAATTAAAATTGTTTTTACATTACTTCAATGCAATGTGGGGAAAATCAGTTAACTCTAAATTCAATAAATGGCAGATGAGGCAGGATCGAAAATACATTGATAGCAAAGTTAAGATTTCAATTAGTTTTACTCCATTTAAATTCGCGGATCTACTTAAAGAATAATTCACGTTTTGTAATATTAAAATGTCATGATTCGTTTTGTAGATTATAAAGGGACCTTTATTTACGATATTAAGAGCTTATTGGCTGGTTGTTGAACTACGGAAAAAGGTCCTGCCACTCCATTTTAAATTTTCTTTCGAAGGTTGGGAAAGCATTATAAACTTGCATAATTCTAAGCAGGTTACATAATCTTACAAAATAATTTTATATAATGATAATGATTTTTTGACCAGAGATATTATTCGAGTTCTGAATAGTGAAGTATTACCTTTGATCTTGAAAATAAAACAGTGCTTTAAAATTTTATAATCAGTAGTAGAACACAAATTATTACCTAGTAATTGGGAATTGTGTCTCCAGCGAACTTAAAAAAATATAAGGAATTTAAATACTTTGTCTTTTAAACCCAATAGGTTAAAGTAAGATATCAATCAAGAAAATAAACGTTTATAAATTGAGCTACATAGTAAACAATTAAAATAGCTAATTGCGCATATTAAACGGTTACTAATTTAACTTATTTAAATTCAATAAATAGTGCAAATATTTAGTAAAAAAATATTGTAAATATTATTCGAAAAACATTAATATGATTTGAAATTTAATATAAACATTATTATGTAATATCAAAATAATTACATATTTAATATGCTTGGATATTCTTTCCGAAGTAATTTTGAAAAACTCTTAAAAGTTGTTCGTTAAGCATTCCAAAAATTTCATGGCTCTGTTTTTCAACAGCTGTTAAATTGAAAGTGAATTGAATTCAATTATAAATATTCTATTTATAAATTTATTCGCAGCTAAGTATTGAAGTGAAAAATATGCATGTACAATTTTGATTGCAATAGGAAACATGTGATTGCATTTTTTGCACCTCAATAGCACAAAAAACATACTTTAAAGTTGATAAAATATTTAAAAGAAATGGTTATTTCTCTTGGGATTAATGAAGAATTTTACTGAAATGCCTTTTCATCCACGACTTTCATATATTGAAGTGTTTGACATGTAAATCCTTAGTTTGAAGGATTCATGTTTTGAAGATTAATAATCTGATCAGGATTAATTATTAGTAATTTGCATGTTTGAGTTTTCAGACATCTTATTAATCAGACGTGACTTCCCTAAGTCTTCTGAAGTCTGATTTTTAATCAATTAAATAATGTCAGGATTCACATCAATATGAACATATCATTGTGTCCATCACCGAGAGAAATACTAAGGCGCAGCTTGGGCATAATTAACCCATCTTTTTGACTTCTCATTCTCATTCATATCTAGATTCTTAAGGTGTTCTGGCATTTCCTCACTGTCTGCTTCAACTCTAAAACTATAAATTTCCAACTTTAACTACAGCTAACTCCTATCTGACCCGCTATTTTGCGGCAACGATCTGTGAGATCAGCCCCAACCATTGATCATATATAGACGGCGACCTAACCATCTATTTTATTTGTAGCCATCTCTTTCTCTGACAGTTTGATCACGGTAACTCAAACTAAGACAATGTAATGAGAAGTGACTGAAATCGATTAAAATCAAATGATAGAAGGGAGGAGATCTATAAGAGTGAGAGTGAAGACAACGCATCCAAGTGTTTCACTTAATATTATTTTGAATTAGGGAAGTATGGAATTCATTTGATGGGTAGTTCATGTTCGGAACTTCAAATCTTATGATTTGTCACCGAGATTACTGAACAAATTCTTGTAAATGATATCAAGTGCTTATTGACGGGTTGATTAATTATGATGATCGGTTCACTTTTCTTCCTAATTTTAAGAAAGCAGAAAATGAAATTGAGCAGTTTATATGATTTTAGCACAGCCAAACTGATTGAGCAGACGCTTTTAATTTTTTAATATAACACTTCTATGAATTTTATTATGAAATGACAATTTAGCCAATCATGATAGTTTCTTTACATCAATAGTTAAAAATTAATTAGCTGTGATTAGCCGAAATTTTCATTCATGTTTCAAGTAAAATCAAGTAATACTTACTAATTTTGTTAACTCTAAAATTACTTGAAAAAAAATTCCTTGAGAAAGTTAACATATGTTCCAATTTTATATTCTTTTGCCCAATCTCTGACGTCCTTTCAATGTATACGCCAACTGCATATGAATTTTAAATTCATTTAACAATACTTTGGGTTATTTTACAATCTACAAGTCGATATCCCAGCTAAGAAGCAGGAAAATACAAATTCTTGGTGTTATAGCGAAAACTTATTACGTTCGACTCGAACTATGTACATTACCGCGTAATTCATATTAGTTCACATTAACAACTGTTATTTAAATAATAGTGGGAAAAAAACATATAATGAAGTACTGTCAATAAAAATATTTATCGTCCATAATTAAATTTTCAACTTGACGGGTTATAAATGTAAAATGTATGATTTAAAAATGAAAATTTCTGCGTTTTGAGCGTTTGACATTTCTGGCAAAAGGAAAATTTTTTCAAGTAGATGCAGGTAACCGATATTTTGGGCAGACAATGTCAAGATCCAAAATGACATTGAAAAGCGAAGTTATTCTAAAATATACCCTTATTTATACACAAATTTATACGTTATTTAATACAGTATTTCAAATTTCATAAACAACCAATCACTTCATAAATTATTAATGTAATATATTCCTTTTAACCGACGCAAGGCAAAAGAAGTTCGCATTTTTAATTATAGCAAGCATTTTAATACAGAGTGAATACTGTAAAATAGCCTGAAAAAAGGCCAAGGCGACGGAATCTAGTACAGTAAGAAAATAAAGGTGGACGAGGGACTTCATACCTACTTGAAATTCAAGTGTAGGACTTTTATTAAATGGTATAGTTAAATGCCTCATGTTCAAATAGTTCGAACGTCAAATTTCGGCGATTTTCCCCTATGTTTTTGTGTGAATTCAAATAAGTCATATCCACAGCTTGATTGATCACACCATTTCAAATGCACTGTTCTTTCCTTTACCGGCTGAATAGTATGGACTTATATTTATTTTAACAAATATGAGATTGCTCAAGTTCATGCAATGAGCTTATGAGTTTTTATGCATAAATGTGTTAATTTTTAATATCAAATATGATGTTCTTATAGAAATATTATAAAATGTAATTTATCAGCGTTGGGATTAGATTTGTGTTCTTAGATTTATTTTAACTAATTCTAAGGGACATAGAATTCATTTCCAGTTTATAATCGATAGTATATGATTATAAGAATAGCTCTCCATATTGTTTTATATCTAAGAACTGATTTTTGTTTTTAAACTATTTTTTTTTAATTCGTCTTTAAATGATAATTCAAAGCGATGTATTCTATACAGTATTTGGTCCGCACACTGACCCAAAGGTTCGCATCGCCCAGACAGTCACAGAATGATTCACAAAGGAGGCAAAACAGACCGCCTCTTTAAGCACACTATTTTTTAGCCTTTACACACACTCCAACTTTTGCACACGCAGTTTAGACTTGAAACCCAGCTCTTCTTCCTATAATCCTCTCTTTCTCCTCTTTCATTTATCTGTTAACGTCAAGTACACCACTGGTCCACCGTGAACCGTGACCCCTACGCCTCTGGTCTATGTTATTTTATAATAAATTCTCGTCTGCCTATTCCTTCGACTTATCTACATGAAAACTTTATTTTTCAATGAAATTTTATTTTAACAGACCTTGAGCCTTAGAATATTCTCAATAAATAATTTATTATAATTTACATTTCTCGGCGAGTGGGGAGATTGGCTTAAATTTTCATTTGTTCAGTTTTACGCCAACAAATGGACAAAATTTTTTACAAACACATCTCCTTTGCAATTTAAAAAAGATTTTTTTATTTATCTGTATCCTCAATGAACTTGATGAGCATGGCCGATATATTATTATTATTATCGAGTGCTTAGATATTTGCATTTAGGTAATATTCAGGTTCACGCATTCGCGAACAGATATTACCTATTTCGTTCAATCACGCACCAAGATACAACTCAACTTCCTCGCGTTCCAAAATGATTTGCCCGAGTCACATAATGAATTTGTGAGTTGATTTGGAATATTCCAACACATAAACGCTCACTGGGAGTTCTTTTATGTTTGTTTCATGAGCCGACCACATTTGGACGCCTCCAAACATATGGGATGTAGCACAGGTGTTTTCAAGAGAGAACGGCCCACGTGCATGCCAATAACTTAAACTGAAATAAATTTCGGGGTGGATATAGCATATGATATTTTAAAAATAATCCCTTAAATTAACTAAATGTTCTACAACTTGGAACAAACATTATCAACTTGCACGCTTTCACCTCTACATTTATACGATTATAAAGTATATAATGATTATAACGAGAAAGCAAAAAATATGGCTTTAATTTAATTGCATATTTTAACAAAATATGGCAGCCGGAAAATTTCAAGAAATATTGGAGGGATTAAGGGAAAGGACTAAACCAAAGAATCATGTCTTTCGGCGTCTCGAGTCTGTTATCGTCGGGTTGTCTACAGATTATTTTTCTTCATAATGTATTAAGTTCCTTCATATCATCGATAGAGTAAGGTTCTTAGGTAGCAGGATATCATTCAATTTCGTAACCACTCTTCTTTTCATAAGTTCAAAGTAATCTTCTACAGGGCAAAGAGCTCTATCGATTTTAAGATTATCGGTGGCTTGATAACGTTCTATTCGCTAGTATCTTCTAATCTCACACGCGTTTGCGAAAAGTCGATGACAACAAGCATCCACGTAGACTAATTGTAGCCGCCATAAGATGACTCATATATCTACTTAGACAAAAGTTTCACGGAATTGTTAACGAGGGAAACAAAATCTTTATTTAATCTTCACACAATTTCACTTTCACTCAAGCAGTTTAGATGTACAATTAGGCTTTCCTTCCAGCAACCCTTTCTCTTTCCTCTCTCCTTTCCCGACTGTCGTCAGTACACCACTGATCCATCTGATGTATACCTACAGAAGAGAAGAACTAGGTTGGAGAAAGAGTGGGGAGATTTGATCTTTAGGATTCTCTTCTCAATTCAAAATACATTTGCTGCTGCCCTTTCAAAAGATATTTTGATAAGGCTAGTACTAAAGGAACACTAAAGGTCACATTCTGATGTGATATTTCAACAGTCCGCGTCTTTATAAGCCTTTTAACGACTGGAAACTGGGCACTGAAATTCTTTGTTGATCATTGTACCTGAGTAGTAGTGATGTTACTGATGGAGCAAGGGTATTGCTTTCCTTTCCGCGAAGAATTTACTTACGATTGGTAGTGTCACACTTTCTCATGTTCGCACGAGTTCCCTTGAGTTCGGAATTTATACGTTTTGAGATAGAAATTGAATTTGTTTGCTGTTCTATCCTAACCAAACCGTCACAGGATCTTGATGGATTTTTCTTCTATATGCCTTTGTGTATTATTTCTTTTTAGTTCTCCTCGGAATCAGATGGCTCAAATGAATTTTTACTGTAAAAGATCTATGAAGACTTGTCATAGTAGTTCAAAGGCAAAGTCTTCTTCGTTGAATCTTGACTGTGGGATTTTTCAGGGAAACCCACTGAGATATGTCTTTACATACCATGACTGCAATAGCACAACACTAAGATCAATCTTCTTGCAGTATTAAGGAGAGCCTTAAGTCTGATTTTAGCTCTATTGGGGAAGGCCGCAATGAAGGGATTGGCCCTGTATTTACTTTGACTGATAATTGTGGACATTTTCAAAACGGTCAGTTTTGAATCTCTCAATTGGTTTAACCAACGGAAAGTATTAATAAATTGAATCACATTCGCAATCACTGTAACCATATCAAATCTATTCTGTTTTGTGGAATTCCTTTAAACGTTATAAAAATTGCAGTTAGGCAGAGAAAGTTCCATTTCTTAAAGTGAAAAAACCCTAGTTTGCGTTTCTCAATGTTTTATTACTTTCAATCTTGTAGTTTCAATTTAAAATCTTGCCGAAATAAATATAATACTTATCTAAGAAATATGATTTATTTATAATGAAAGGCTGCAAAAGAGCGAATTGGACGATATGATTGACTGACCGTATAACTACCTAAAAAGAAAAAATCACATCTCCGATTATTTATTTCGTCAAATAAAAGATATTCATCTTGATTACTATTGCGTGCGCAAACGTTTTGTGTTTCATACTTATTATGCATGAACTATTCGTTTACTAGTCAATATTTCGAATATAAATTCATTTTCATTTGTTTATCTATTGTATTTTGAAATTACTCATGTGAAAAAAATGATTTGTCACATTTGTCTAATTTGGAATAAATTTATGGAAAGGAGCATGAATTCTGCAACTGTTATGTATGATGAAGCAATTATCCTATGGTTAACTGTTGTCATAAAGCATTTTAAATGATTTATTTGTTTTTTAAAATAAAATTACTACATTCTACTCAATTGAATTCACTGGCTAAGTTATTTTTGACTTATTTTACCTGCATGAAGCTTTTCAATATCCCCATTAATTCAGTTTGCTCGGAGCATTTAGCATCCCAGAACTTTCTTTGTTGCAGTCACGCTGTGATTCGTGCAGTGCAGGAGCACATGTTCAGCTTAAGTAAACAGTCACCTTATCAACCCCCAAACATAGCATAAATAGAGCACTGGCACCGTCATCGACAACTGGATAACCTATACCACTCAGTTCTTCCTTCCTCCATACTCTGCATTAGTTTGAGTCTATTAAAGTAAACTTAGCGTTAAATAACTGACATGGTATCATTTGAATTTGTGTTGACGGCTGCGAATTAAAAAAAACTTTCAGGTTGTAATTGATGTGGTTTCATTTAATATGGACTCTAGTAAAGTTTACATCTCTTCTGACGTGAGTTAAATAAGTCAAATCAATTTGAAATCACTGGATTCCTCATTAATCCCACAAAATTAAGAGATCTGTTGTGCGCACATTCTAGTTCACACCTCTGCGCGTCCCAGCTGTCATTTGATGTTTTTTTTCTACTGCTTATCGATAAACAAGGAAAGTGAAATCTGTCATCTCCCTTATTGTACCTCAATAGGTCTTCTCAATCACGATCCAGTTCCTCTCTCTCGATATTGACACTTTATTTCTTTCCTTCCAATTCCCAACATATCCTCCTACTCTTTTCTTCCTTCTACTCTCATCCCATTAGACTTGTTCAAAGCACTTTATTTCAACTCAATCCTTCGTCTTTTGATTTTGATTTTTGTTTTACCTTTTTACCCTATTTGTTTCTTAAATTAGCTTTACTATGAGGGTGAGTGTTATTGTAGATTTTATCAAAAATAAGCTATAGACAAATCATTTCACTTTTTGATATTCAAGTTGAATGAATTCGAATAAGGATACAATGATCCAGAATAGAGCGATTCCCGCAGTATTTAAAGTTCCTTAATTCAAAGGAAACTTTTGTTTTCCAGCTTTCAAAAACTGATAGTAGTATGAATCTACTAATGTTTCTATTTATTATAACTTATAAAAACAGGAAAATCGGGTTTTTAAATAATTAACGCCTAATCCATTTCCTGTTTTGAGTTTGAAAGACCGCGAAAAAATGTATTTTGTTACTGTTTGTCTAAGTGTCACGTAAAATCGATAACAGACACAAATGAGGTATAATGAGACGTACCCATCTGAAATACCAAAATCTCATCATCACATTTTACGATAATCTCTCATTTCTATAAAAATGTGCTTTCCTTATTTATGTGAATTTAAAGTAAAAAATGGTAAAAATATAATTTAAAAACCGTAAGAAGCTGTGATCATGCGTCCACACTTTGATGGACTATTGTTTTAATAACTTCACCCATTTGTCAATGAAGCGAAGGATTCATAATGTTATAGAAAAGAAACATAATTTCTGGAAATGTTGATGTCAGTTTTATCATTCTGTGGCACGGACATCAGGCATAATGAAAGTTACAGTTCTAACACTAGCGACGAAAATAAAGTTTAGTAATCACCAATAAATAGACAGCGTGGACCAATCGTACTCTTAATCAGAAAATCTTCAGAATATCCTTTCTGTGCCCAAAGTGAGTTTGGACGATTGCTCCCTAGATGTTTCCCAAAAATTATTTTCGATTCAGATTCTCAACAAAAATACTCTGGAATACTGAACGGGAGAAGAAGCGACACTTGTCCTCGCTCCAAAAATTCAATATTAATGTCACGTCACCGACATGTCACTTTAATGCCATTAACATGACAGATCAAGGCACGGCAAGATCAACCAAGAACATAAATCAAACTAGTCTATTATCTGACCAATTATGATCTGCCATATTCTGCCGATAAAATTAGTTTGGTTAATGTTAGAAGAAATGATAATTATTTTCCCTCACTCCCAATATTTCTTTCATGAATAAAAATGTAATCTCCTTCTTTATTTCCTCACCGATAAGAAACACTTGATAATTATTCTTATTTGTTTAAGCCGATACCAATTGAGAGGTAGTTTCGTTAATACGCTTGTGTTGACTATAACGTGTCTTCTTATCTGCCGTGGGTTATTAGCCTCTGTGTTAAGTTGCTATATTACAGAGTTTTCTAGATTGTTGGCTCTGCGAGATTACTACCAGAACTCCTAGTTGATTACGTTATAGCAAAGTGGCGACACAGTGATGGACTCAATCGGAACTGTCAAAATTGCGGCCATTGTCCGATGCATCATGGAATAAATGAATCTGTCCAAACCTAATAAAGATCCAGAAGCCTTCATTAAGAATGTTGGTGAGTTCCATTATGAACCCTCTGTAGGTGAAATTTTTACGACATGGTACGCTCTTTATCAGGATATTTACGAAAATCGAATGGCAGGATTACCGAACGAAACGAGAATAAACATGCTGCTGCGGAAATTCAGCAAAAACTACCATGATCTCTATCTAGCCTATCTCCTTCCACTCTCGCCGAAGGATTTCACATTTGAGGAAACGATCGAGAAGTGCGGAAAGGTGTTTGGCGATAATACCTCGCTTTTCAATAGGCGTTTCAAGTGCCTAAATTTGGCCATACGCGAAGGTGAAGGCATTCACAAGTATGCAGCCATTGTTAATCGAATGTGTAATGCATTCTCGTATGGATCATTAAAGAAGGATCAGTTCAGGTGCCTTGTATTCATCCAGGGTCTTCGTTCACCGTGTTATGCGGAAATTCGCCTGAAACTGTTGTCCCTTTTAGATAAAAATCCTGATATTATGTTGCATCATCTGGTAGATGAGTATAATAACTTTCGAAGCCTCATTGCCGACTCAAATATGGTCGAAAGTAATGAAACTTGAGCATATCAGATCAAGAAGTTCGAAATCAACCGGGTACTCAAAAATCGTACGCCGCAGCTGCATCCTCAGAGCCAACACACGAATCCGAAGAGTAATAAACCGAAGTGTCGATTTTGTGGAGATTTTCACTTCCATAGAAACTGTCCTTTCTATAAGCACCGGTGTCAGGACTGCAATTCGTATAGACATAAGGAAGGATTCTGTCAGGGCAGACCCTATACGGACCGCAGGAGAAGTCGACTTCAGAATCAAAATCGTCAATCGCATGGTGTACTAACCACTTTGCAGGTTAATGTAAGTAGGCGTCGATATGTAACCTTTTGCATTAACGGAAAAGATATTAAGTTGCAGGTTGACACCGGATCAGACATCACTATTGCTTCACGGGAGGCGTGGAAATCTCTTGGTCGCCCCAAGCTAGATAAAGTTCCCTTTAAAGTATCTAGTGCCTCAGGTGATGCAGTGTAACTGTCGGGCGTAATTAAATATGAGGCAACCTTCAAAGGTAAAAGTGTCGTAACTGTATGTTATGTGGCTGATCGAGATATTAATCTCGTAGGGTTGGATTGGATAAACATGTTGGATGTCCTCCAGCCGAAAGTACGAAGTGTAACCAGCCCACATATACGAATAAAAGAGAATTATCGGAGAACGGAGGATTTCGGCCAAGCTGATGGTCTGACTCCTCCCATCGAAAATTAGCCTGCTAAAGACGAAAAAATGGTGGTCGCGTCCGTGTCGTTTGAAAGAGAGATGCAACAAATACTGGCGGAGTCGATTCGAAACACTCCGGTATCAGTAGTGGATATACGAAAGGAGGCGGAGAAAGATACGGTCCCACGACAAGCGGCAAAGAAGCCCATTCGCCAAGATCCTGTACTATGTCCACAAACAGAAATCCCATGGACCAGGTTACATGTCGATTTCGCGGGTCTGGTAAGTGGCATTACCTATTTGATTGTTGTTGATTCATATTCTAAATAGCACGAGAGTCAACTCCGACGAAGACTGGCGGAATCCACTTCTGATAAGCGTTATCTTTCTTTGTATTCATTGCTTGATACGTTTAATCTTACTCATTTCCTTCCACCTAGATCTCAGATTATAGATCAGGTTACAGTTCCATCACGTACAGCTGGAACAAGATGGAAATCTTCTCATCTCTATAGGTCTCCCGTAGGTCCTCGAAGACCTACGGGTGATTTGCCTAAGAAGGGAGATGTTAGAAGAAATGATAATTATTTTCCCTCACTCCCAATATTTCTTCTATGAGTAAAAATGCATTTTCTTTCTTTATTTCCCCACCGACAAAAGACACTTGATAATTATACATATTTGTTTAAGCCGATACCGATTGAGAGCGAGTTTTGTTAAAACACGCGTGCTGACTATGACGTGTCTTGTGATAGGCCGCGGGTTATTAGCTTCTGTTTTAAGTGGAAACAACGCCTAATATCTAGCATATATCATAATAATCAGTCCAAAGCTAAATTAAACTAGGGCCCCTTAATCCAAATAAAATGGAGAAAAAGAACGACTGCCAGGATTACTGAAGAAACCATTGCAAACAAAGTCCCTTTACACATTAGTCAATAAGTAAGAATAAATTGATATGATATAATGTACGTCAAAAAAATTGCTTTACATTGCATTATCTGGGAAATTAACCTTGTGGAATTACGGTCTTGCAGCCGCATAATTAACTAAGTAATGTAAGAGAACATTTCCGGAAATTGTGATTTAAATTCCAGCATGACACCAGTTAAATAATTATTAGACTGGAAACAAAGCAAATCAAAATTAAAATATTCCGAAGAAGATTTTAACATATTTTTTTGTCTATTATTACAGTTTATAACTGCAGTTGTTACGTAAATCTAAACTACTTTATTCGGTACTGAACTCTGTTATAATAAATAATATACTCTGTCTAATGTTTATTCTAATCGATAAAAATAATAGACTGAAAATATGCAATTTATTAACTTTAAAATATGTTTAGCCTTGAGCCGGATGCGTTTAATTTGTTTCGTAAAACATGTGTGCTGATGAGGAATCAAAGCAGTTTCCGGACAATATTCGATTGCCCATTGGGATCGATGGCATTTCCTCTTTATGCTTTATCCCATCTATTGATAGGAAAATTCTTGTTGTCGGAACTACCGGTGGCCGCATTAGACTGTATGAGTATATACTTATATTCATTCTTTTCTTAGTCTTGATTGTTCGACTAGCACTGCAGAAACATTATACCAAAAATGTTGGCATAAGAATATACGATGTCTGTCAGTTAGCCCCTTCTCTCCGTCAATGTGTATTACAGCATCTAAGCAGGCTTGCATTAAAGTTCACGACTTGGAAACAAAACAACGCATTTGTTATTACACCCCAACAGAACACTCTTCTCCTTATTCTGCTCTTATTACAGTCGCTGATCATCGTTTTATAACGGGAGACGATAATGGTTTGGTTAAGGTCCGTTATTTGGATATGGCCAATGATTTTCATTTAGATTTGGGATGACCGACTGCAAGGTGGTCATTGTTTCACAATCAAACCAGATATGGAAGAAATGGATGTAGATCTACTTGGAATTAATGATCTGGCTGTTGGAAGAGATTCTCAGGCAACTCTGCTCGCAGCGGTGGATTCGGGTTGTCTGGTTACCTACAATATTCGTCGACGACGGCAAGAGCTTGTCTCTGAACCCCTTGGATTTAGTGCCCGATCAGTTTGTGTCGTCAAAGATGGCAGAAAGGTGTGTCCTAATTACCCAGTTCTGGTAACACAACAAGTTGTGCATATTATCTGTTAGAATTGCTTTTTAATTTTTGTTTCTGAGTATTTTTTTCATTTTGTTTATGAATAGGTGTCCTTTTGGAAATGTAAATCTGAATGCCTATTTATAGTTTTCATACCTTGAAACTCCCCTAATCGATAAAGTAAAATCCTGTCATCTTTTTAGATTATTCAATTTTTATAGATTCCGTTCTGCTCTGTTATTTTCCTATCACTTATCTTGATGAAAGTGCATTGTTAAATTTCTTTTTCTACATTCTTATTTCGAACTTATGATGTAGCGATCAACGTACTCTTCTAGTTCGAAGGCCCCCAAACATTGCGGGCTTGTTATTCACTCATTAAACAGCCAGGTCAATCGTTATGAATAAAATTGTGAATGGAACGTGAATTTCTCATCAGATGATCTAAGATGATACCCCTCTTCCAAGACGAAAACTCCTTCAACGGACTTGAGACTTAATGCAATTTCTTCTTTTAGAACTTAATGAAAAGTTGTATCTTAATCATCTTTCTTCGCAAGAAAGGAGACATCATGAATGAGAGACGGAATGAATGTATTAATAATGTGGCGGAAAACATGATTATATGACTAAAGAGTCAATTATTGTTTTTTTCCTCAAACTGAAATTCAGACCTGTACGTGGTAGTTAATCCGTGTTTTCAACTATTTGTACCCGTTCCTGGTACAATATATACTGCGGTTTCTCGTGTCCCAGAGAGGGAGAGAGACAGACAAAGACCAAGCCAGATAAGACTAGTCATTATTGACGTAACTTATAATATATTTGGACACCCGTAATGTGGTTTTGATTTGCTGGAGAAGATTGTTTTGTTTTTCCAGTCATCTCCATTACGATGATTCATTAAATTTTGTCTTTTGAGAAGCTTGCTAGAGGCCACTTCTGATCCTTTGTATTGTTCTTCATATCACGACTTTTGTTTGTTCTGATTTTCATTATTCTCGCCTTATTTACAACCCGAAATGATGCTTCTTTCCATTAAGAACTATATTTATTGTTGATATCATTGAACGTTTTATTTATATAATTAAATTGAGTTCGTGTTATATTCAATTACTGAAATTGGCATAAGTAGTACATATATCTCAGGTTCTCCTGGGCACCGATGAGGGTTTAGTAATGACCTACAATTGGGGTGAATTCGGCAGCAATTGTGATCGTTTCCCGGTTCGCACCAGTCGAACTCGTGTCGATTATCGATCGGGCTCCAAATTCTATGACGATGTTGGCTGTCCTTCGGTGGAAAAAATTGTCAAATTTTCAGAAGATATTGTCATTATTGCGACGGATGATGGTGCTATTAGGTATGCAGACTTATCCGTTTCATTTTATGCATTTGTAATTATTATTACTGTTGGCATCACAGCGAAAATTTTACGAGTTCTAATCATGAGATAGCATCCGATTAAGGGAAAAACCAAAATAGTCTTATAAAGTGTAGGTAATTAAGTACCCTAGAGTAATCAAGAGGGGCAAAACGGATGCAGTTATTTGGAAGCTTTGCTGATGAAGAGACGCGACCAGACAATAAGGTAGATAGTAAGAGAGTCAGAGATGATGTGAGACGTTGAATAGGTGAACCTCCAGCGTTTATGCTGCAACCCCGATGTGTTTTGGTCAGTCAGACGCTAATTTCAGTAACTGATCATATTTAGATCTATTAAAAACAGAACATGAAATGACGTCATTGTATAAGTTGACTAATCAGAGAACGGTAGTATCATCAGCATCATGTGATTTTTAGGACGCGTCAATTAGGATGAACGGCAGAAAGGTTACCAGGATATCGATAATGGAATCTTATAACGAACTAATTAAAATTAATAAATTAGCATATTTAAGAATTACGCTTCAAAAGCAGGAAAAGAGGGAGTTGAGGGTAAAATGAATTATAAAATCAGGCATCAAGAGTCTTACTTTATTTGCACTTCGGAGACTTTGGGTTTTCAACGTTCTCGTGGTGGATGCAGTTCTCTAAATAATATCCTAAAATTCATATTTAATGATTTAATTTACGGATTCATGAGTGGAGCTAGATCGGAGTTTGTTGACCAGTTGATTAGTTTCGTGGTTGATTATGCCACCTTCATTTATTTGCATCGTATTACGGCCAAGGACAGGAACATAAGATGAACATAGTAGAATTCACTTAATATGTGTTTAACCCATCGATTTGTGATTTGTCATTCAAGTTAATAAATGTACACTGAATAATAGTAACAACAGGTTAATGCTACCACCAATAACGTACGCACTATGTGCTACCACCGGCGGACTCTGACAATTTTGCGACTTGAACTCGTATATTTTTAGTGTTTGCCTATCTAGTAGCTTGAAGCAAGTTCCATTATAAGAGACTAGATGTTTTTTTCGTAACCACTATGAAAGTCTTGGTTTGAATAAGGACTTATCATAAAACATAGACAAGACAAGATAGAATAAAGGCCATAGTGAGGGCTTTGAAAAGATGGATCAAGAAACATTCAGAAGTGCAAGAAAGAAATAAGAAACTACCTTCTTGTCACAATTTCTGCTTTCGTTTCCAGTCGCATAGGACTGAAGTTGAGTGTATCTCAGTTTCTAATCGTAATACTGTATACCCATTGTTGGTCTAACGAGTGCTCACCTATTGACTGGCAAGGTTACTATTTTCTTCTACTTCCAATTCCTCAATAGTGAAGTGTTTATTAGCGCAGGCCGCCCGGAGAGTAGTTTTATGTAATTAAGTTTCGCATATCATACGTCTGAGACAGTCTTGTGTAATCATCAGACATTCATATCACTAATAATTATTTTTTTCTCCTTCAGTCCAGTTCATATTCTTCCCAACCAGATGTTCAATTGTCTCGGTTGGCATACAGCAGAAGGCGTGTCTGGAATAGACGCAGTCGGTGGCGACTGTATGACCCTGGCACTGTCTCCAGGAGATGACCCTTCGGAGATGATTTTGGCTAGTGGGCTCCCACTCACATCCAGTATTAAGTTCTGGCCCCTCTTACATGTCGCAGAAGAAACTCAGTCCCATTTGGAAGAGCCAACGAGGAAATCTGCCAGTGGACGCAGTACAAAGGCAAAAGTCACTTCTATTGGTGCTGATCAGGAGAGAAGGTCGTTTCTCTCGGGCCTGACGGATGTTAACGGCAGTAATCAGAATGGCGGTGAAGATGATAGCAATAGTGATGCTGATAGTGATAGCTCCTAATGAGCTCACTATTTTATTATGTATAGTGTATTTAAATTCTTGTACAGGTTAATCCGGCGTTTTTTTTAATCTTTTGTTGGCTATATTGCAAAATGTATGGGTTAATCTAAGATGGACGGGGAATGCTGTTAGTGAGAGCTATTGTGGTAAGCTATTTATGTGCATCAGTGATGTAGTGGTCAACGTGCACATCTGCCAAGTTGAAGGGCACGCGATTAGTCCCCATCGGTGTGCATTTAGTGATATGGAGAGTCAATCACATTGGATAAATCTCGTCAACAATGTGAGTGGTAAAAAGCGATTTTCTCCTAATAGTGGTTACAGTGTACTCGCCCTCTACCTAAGTCAAGCATTGCTAACTTCCCGTAATCAGTTTGGAATATGAGTGCTTGGTTTTACTCGAATTCTATAGAACGGGTGTCTCTTCGAATGTTATTTAATGTCTCTAGTGATCACTGAACTCCTATAACGGAGACGGGGTTTAGCGATTGCAGGACAATCTGAAAACACCACTCATTGGAACTTTAACATTAAATGATCTTGGTGCAAAAATGAACTCATCTTAGGTCTACTTTAATCGATCCGGGTCAAACAGACTTCAATAATGGAGGACACTTACCGGAGAGTAGTATTACGTATAGCATGACATGGGGCAACGCATGCTTGACTTCATAATATGTCCAAAAGCTAGCGAAAAATAAATTATTTCGAAAGCTTCTTGTACCCATCCTATTAAACTTAGTTAACAAATCTTCTATAATCGTCACCCCTAGATTGATCTTATTAAAAGAAATCACGAAAATACAAAATGATTCATCATTAATTGTGACTAGTTCAAGTCGAGAATTTAGGTCAAAATCGATTTATTTTTGAGAAACTGATAATTAGCAAAGCAGTAACTCACATTCTGAGTGATATATTTTGAGGATATCTGAAGTTATTAGAAGCTGAGTTCACGGTACTTTCTCTTATTTTTCCCTTGATTCTGTTCTCACTCAGGACATTTGAAACGTGGTGCGAAAATTAAAGTTCATGATAATGCAATTTAGATCTAAGCCTTTCATAAGTGGGGTATTAGTAACGTTTTAGTGCCATAATATCTTGCATGGACGTATTTATCATTTTTTTACGGTTGTTATGTGACTCTTAGTTTTGCATGAATTTGATAGGTTAAATTAAGTCAGCATCATATTCATATTTGTAACTTTAGATCGGTATCGAAAAAATTTTCACATTGGAATATTAAATTATGGGCATAGTACCAAGGTGGCACTGGTAAAGGTCAATGAAAAATATTTTAGCATTTGACAGAGCAGTAGAAATATCATTTCTATATGCTTGAATTATGTTATAAATTAGGTATTTTAATTATACTATACATTGAGTTTCAATGTTCCTGCAAGAAGAAAATATTCTTTTTGCATTTATTAGCAAATAAAAACAAGATGACTTCGAAATCGTATTATTTAATTTATTTATTGGCGTTAACTACTACCTATATGAATGTTAGAATATTTAGAATTTATGCATGAGGTCCTTAAATTATTTTCGCGCAAAGCTTGACTTTCTTAATTTTCCGAAATGGGAGGTGCAATGTCATCAATTATTCCCGGCATCTATGTCGGTGGCTTAACCAGTGCTAGATCTGAGAGTGAATTAAATAATTTTGAGATTACACATATATGCAGTGCCTTTCAATACCCCCTCAATTTAGTGAGTTCTTTCTACCATATTTTTGCACGTGATAATAAATTAAGAATTTATGATATTGCTTTATTCTCAGGATCTCAAACGCACTCACCGTCAGTTTATTATTCAAGATTCTCCTGAAGCTGATATATCTAGGTTTTTCACAGATGCTATTGATTTCATCCATAGCGCTCGAGTCAATCATGGAAATGTGCTTATTCATTGGTGGGACACAGTTTTTAATTTACTTTTCCTCTAGTGCCTGTGGAATATCTCGAAGTGTATCAATAACGATGGCATACCTTCTTTGTATCACGGATTTCAATCTTAAAGATATTTACAAAGGAATGCGCGCTGCTCGACTTGGTGCCTCTCCCAATTTGGGATTTATTGTAAGTTTTTCAAATTAAATCTATTATGTAACAGATTCGGTTTATTTCGGTTGAAATTTCTTTGTTCTCTCTTTGCGAAATCTATAAGGAAGTTATTTAACTCAGTTTTTCGGTTACAATGCTGTACTTTTTTCTCCTGTAGTCGCATATTTCATGAGTACTTATGCTAATTAGCGTACCTCATTCTCCATTTGTGTGGATGGTTTTGTTTCTGGCATTGTTATTTTATTTTGTATCTACATCTGATGCAGTAAGTTTTGCTTAAAGTTCAAGTCTTGATATTTTAACATATCGAACCCATACTGTACCTATGATATCTTCATTTTATTGCTAATTTTATTTAATATTAGTGGTTGCTTGCTTCAATCTTTAAGACAATTTTTTTCTGAAATGTCTGATTTTTCTTCAATTGACCTGGTGATTTTCAAGAGCGTGTTCGTTTAATCAGATGCGATTTCTTGTTTGTCGCATGGAAGACTCGAGTTCGATTCCCGGCCTCTGTTGCACATTGGTTTATATGCTCACCTACGATATTGGAGACCATGGGACCGATGTTCATTGGTTCAAGTTACGCTAGTTCAATACGAAGAGGTTGGTTTTATTTGAGTTTCCCACATAGGCAGCTCCATGATGCTAGCTTTCTACTCTTCCTAAATGGGCCTTGGGATTTATAACCAGCCGCTGAGTTCCGGGTTTATTATGAGTTATCCTAACTAATTATCACAACATGGCAAATCGCTTCTCTCTTAATCGTAAAGCAAAATTTTATCTCGTGTATTTATCTCTTACGGATGTTCCTATATGAACTTCTAATTTTTAAGCTTTCCACTCATTATCAAATGACGGTTGTTATAATACTCCTTAAAGTGTGGTGGCACTGTGGTCTAGTTTAATCTCATTATACTGATCATGTTCATGACCTCTTCAGGAATTAAATTCGATATCATCGCTTGAAATTTTAGGTCATATAGTGATTCCCTGAGTTGTTATTCACCCACATCATCAGTCACGGGGTTGAAATCAGGGTGTGAGGCTGTAGTCTTATTAAACAATAGTCGGTATTTGGTTGGTGATTTAAATTAATTAATATTCCAAGTGTTTTTTAAATACCTATCTATATTAGAACTCTCAAAACGAGTGTTTATCAGTCCCTTGAATGATGCTGAAAGATGTGCTTGATTGATGTGCTTGCGATTCACCAGTATTGGTATAGACTATCCTTATTTAGATTATTTTTCCAAATGTTTGCTTTCGATCCTCATTTAATATTAAAAATGTAAAAACGATATGGAATTATGAAAATATATCTCTCTAAATCCACGTATAATCAGTTTTTATTGTTATCATATACATCTCTGCAGACAACCCCATTCAGAATATGGTTAGCAAGTGTTTGAATATCAGTAAAATAAAAGTTAGTCCAAAGTAATTTTTTGTTGTACAAAATGATGCAAAAGAAACTTGTTCACAGGCGTATACCCAGTGGAGATTAGGGCTGAGTGATGATAAGGAGCTGGTAAGATGCGAATTTCTCAACACGATATCTCCATTATGCTATCAAGATGAATATTTAAAACCCCTTTTCTAAAAGAGCTTGGAAGTTATTTTTCTCTCATAAAATCTCAAAAACGTGCCGAGTTATTGGCAAATTATGGTGTTAGGAAAGTTGATGATGGATCATTACAAAATTTTATGCTCAAATCTGTGGAAATACCGCCTAAAACTATCATGTAAAAATCGAGACTAGTTATTTGACCAGTTAGTTCTAAGTACTAACCTTAATCAATCAGGTCAATGAATATATCCTGAACAGAAGATACCAAGTACAAAAATGCTTGACCGTTAAATTTAAATATTTATTTTTCTTATTCTCCATGGCAGTGCAAAAAAATGCAAGTTTTTTTGTGAAACACCATCTTAATAAGAGGAACAGCAAGTAAGTTCATTAAGCCTTTAAATGGCGAAATCGAGAAGAAAAAAGTGATGAAGTCAGGATATCAAGAGTCTTACTTTATTCGATTTCTGGGAGCATTGAGTTGTCCATATACTCTTAAGAAGTAGTTTACTTGATTATGCCCCTGTGTTTAAAGTTCACGAGTGAGAACGTGTCCACAATATTCAGAGCCTGTTGACTGGTTGGTTTACTTCCGTAGTTAGTCGTATCACTTCAATTCATTTGTATTTTGGATTGGATTAAATCGATCTACGGTGCATGAAAGATTTACTTTACCGTTTTCTCATATCTCTCAGCGTCAACTGAAACAATTTGAGGATTCAGGGGACTACTTGAAAGTGCGTCAATTCATCAATGCCAAATATGGACCCTGGCCAGAAACTTCCAAAGCTGCAGATCGAGCCGCAATGGAAGCTCACATTTCTGCTCAAGAAGCTTTCATCCAAAATGGCTATTATCCCTGGGATGAGCCCTTAGAGACTGGTGAGTTTTGGTGTCTCATCTCGACTTGATGTTTTCTTGTCAATCTATTTAATACCTGAACGAAATCATCCTTATTGTTTAGATGTGTTCTACACATTGTATTTATTTAGTCTTTCTCCTTTACTTGTGTACGACTCTCCTTTGGTGTTATATACAGCTCACGTTTGGAAATCTAAGTGGATAGAGGCGTTTGTTCCAGTCTTCGCCTTGACTATGTTGTTGTAAGTGTAGTGAGTGAGAGATATCATAATTGAGGAGAACAGGTATGAGGTGTCACCCATTATATAGTATATTTGAATTTGTAATATTTTTTTACTTGTGGATTCCTTAAATTAGAAGATCGTATCAAAGTCATGGTTTGCGACAGGGGGTGTCAATTTTCAATACTACATTTACTAAAGAAAGGAAAAAGTTTATGAAATTTGGAGATCTTTATCCTGAAACCGACGACTTCTACATAATTCAAGTTGCGGATTAACGCCATTTTGTACGTAAGACCCTTATTGCTAGAACAATTTCAATTATTCCCTTTATTTAAAACTTAGCTATAAAGGCGCCTGTATGGGAGTTGCAGATATCGGTTCCCCAGAGTGAAGTTTCATATTCGTCTATCTTCCCGTAAATCCACGTTTCACAAACCCAGTTTACATTCGCTGATATAGCACATCCGATTCAATCGACGTGAAAATATTGGGTGGTGATGCCACTCCCATCTTTGGACTTACAGAGCTATTAGTTAGCACAAGTTGTCATCTGCAATTGATTAATTTTACATTTTAATGGTGGGAAAAAAACGGAATTGACATGCTTTTCGTCCCTCGTATTAAATTTCGGACAAAGGATGTTTGTTGAAAAGTCTCTTCTGTTTGTTAAAAGTACGTAAAACACAGTTACTCGTAGTAAACGTTAGGTATTTTCCCACGGTTGTTGAATGCAGAAAACAAATCATTCTTCTAAAATTAACTACCTGATTACCCTAGAAACCCTATTTTTCTTTTTTTTAGAAAAGACGGCTCTCTATCAAGATAGGGGTATAGAAAGTCTTCGTTGAATTACAAATTTTCTTACTACTGGGTATGAATGGCTCTGTTCGGAGCATACCCCAGTTGGCTGCCTAGATTTTATAAGTGGCCAAGTATTCTTTATCTGAACATAGAGAAAAGCAATATAGTACAGTAAGGGATAAAGCGGGAGGTTGATAGGTGCATTTATTGAAGTCGGGGTATCAAGTGTCTTACTATATTTGACTTCTGGAAATACTGAGTTCTCCACTCTCCCATAGGTAGTGCTCCAAAGCCCAATTTCTATAATTTGATCCCTGTATTCATCCCTTGATGTGTTCATGTCCGCAATATTCAGTCCGTTTACCAGCTGATTTAATTTTATGGTCGGCTATGCCGCTCTGATCCATTTGTATTTTCTTACATCCTGAAGCATATAGATAAGACTCCTAAAGGCTCTAAAACATAGGAGAGCTCTAGTAATCGTCAGAATTTATAAAAATGGATTTCAAAATGATATTGATTACACCCAGTAGTAGCCTTTCAATGACCACTTTGATAGTTATTTTGAAAATATAAAAAAAATAAACTTTATACTTTGAAGGCGATAATTTCATGGATATATTAAGTACAGAACAGTATTTGATCAGTTTATACGGGTCTCAATATTTGCCATCCTTTTGAGAAGTGAGGAGTTAATAAGCGGTCATTGATGTGCGCTTAGTTGCTCCTGTGGCATATCTATTTTCCTATTGAGATAATACTGTGGTTACTGTTTCTCAGATGCGGTAAATTAAGTAGGAAGAAGGCAAATTTGTGCCCTAAAGAGGGCATAATTATTAAGACGCATGTATAGCTTAAAATACATGGGAAATGATAATGAAGGAGTGACGAAATTTTGTTCTCGGGTACTAGTACAGAACAGTAATCGGCAATCCTGTGTGCTTAAGCGGCAAATTCTGTTCGCACATTGTTATTGTTTCTACTCAGGTTCACTGAAAATGTTCTATTCTGCTTCCTATGTATAGGGTTTGATAGGAAACAGAGCCGGTTGAATGGGTTTCTTAATTAGAGCCTAGAGTGTGTAATTTATTATTCACTTTATTTTAGATTCTAAAGACGGTTCCAGGCCCAGGTCTACTCGATACACCTACCGAGTTCCGGGTGCTAGGACTTTAGATGAAGCCCTTTTGGAGTCAGATCCATTTATTAAACTTGATTCATCCACCGCTGATTCGCACCCGCAATCGAACTTCTCTGACCACTAGGAGACGCGGTTAACGTTATTAAAGAAGCAGTATGAAACGTCTGTTGATCTCCCTTACCCTTTTCTGAACCAGTTACAGAAAAGTACACTACACACGTCTCTATTTTATTATCTCTCAATCTATGTATATTTGAATGCTGAAGTTATGCATTCGAGTTCAATTTTGCTTTCTGACGCTTACTTTATGGGCTTAATAGCTGCAGTATGTCAATTCAGTAATCTAAGGTAACACTAATACTGACAGTAAGGTTACTTTAAATACTCGACCAAATTAGGCTTAGAAATTTGCTTATGATCCTCCTACCACAGCCTTTCTGGTAATGAGTTCAAAATTTGAGTTAAATAATTGTGTATAAGAGAATCATAATTGAATGAAGGAGTAGAAGGAAATATTGGGAATTTCGCAGGTAGAGGAGGTGTCAGTACTGAGCGAGGGCAACTCTAGTTGTGATAAAGAAGGACCGTTGAGGTACGATGAGGGTGTTGATAGGTTTTGCATCCTTTAAGGTGCGACTGATATAAACTAATGATAATTGGGGTTCGCAGAGGTATGTGTCAGAGGGTGCGGGCTACATATCGTAAGGTCGTGATATAGAAAAGTATAACAAGTTAGACCATAAGATCCCTACCTGTCTGGGAGGGAATTTTTCGAAAATGTTTGAAATGGAGTAAAATAGGTTCAATTATGAAATGTGATATCACTAAAAATTGTATCGACTTAGTGATGGCCGTGCAAGGGGAGCATAATCACATCTATTGGAGTCACTTAAGGTAGCCATCTATCACAAGCAGGACTAGAAAAGGGACGTATGTGTGAAAATGAGGTTTAGGATCGTTTAGAGCGTGACAAGTCCGTAACCTCGGTCTCGACAGACATGCGCGTTGACAGCTACGCCAATTGGTCAATGAGGAATATAAGCAAATTGGTCCTCTCAATCAGTGGGGCTATATCTTCTTTCCAGAAGATATTACACTCCCGAAGATGGATTTTGGAATAATGTAAATCCTAAGACAAGGCTGTCGTATCCTGTTCATCTTTCGGAAGATCATCAGTTTTGCAAGAGCATACCCCCAAGCCCAGGACTACTGCAGTAATGAGATTTTGCCCTATTTCAGATTACTATGTACTTTTCAACTCATTATTGAATTTCCACATTTTCAAACTACAAAATTTCATCATTGTAGACAAAATGCAGGTGTCGTTAATTTTGAACAGGTGCAGAAGAGAGTTGGAAATTTATGTTTTCTGCTAATTCAGCCAACGAAAATAGACCGATATACTGAAAAACTGTGCGAATTTTTTCCTCTAATTGGTTCATTAGAAAAAGGGAAATATTTAAAAGTTATAAAATAATTTCAAGTATTTTGGATTAGCCAGACCAAAGGTGACGGAATAAAAGGAAAACGAGATGCGCTTATTTATTTGTGGCTTTTAACTAGTTCACTGCTTCAGCTACCACGAAATAACAGACCTAAATAAGAAGTCGTGAAATTATACAAAAATAGTTTATAAATTTTGTAAATCGCTCCATTACTTTCTAAGAATCTATACAAATAGTTTTCACCCATCCATTTGGGACAGAGAAATAGCACCCTATGGCCTATCACACATTTTGCTACCCCTTCCCAGGGCACTTTTAATCATTATTAATAATGTGTTTTCTACTGTTCATATCGAAGAGATTATCTCTTACTAACCCGACGTGGCTTAATATTTTATGAATTAACGTGGTATGGTCACTGAAACTTCAAAGAAATTGAATGCATTACGAAGCTTACAGCTTTCATTCACTGGAGGTTGAATGCTTGAAGAAAGAAAAAGGAGGTGCTGGATGGAAAATCCTCTCTTTACTGGAGCTGAAAGCTACCGATTTTCTCTCATAATTAATAAATCGACTTAACAAAAGAGAGGGCCGTTCGTAAAATTGTTACCTTTTCCTACAAAGTGGAAGTTCGTACTGAGTCACTAGACTTTCGAGAATGTAGAAACATGGCTATGGGGTGCCAGCCTCTTACTTCAGATGAGGAAACATGTTAAATTAAATTATTGGTACTGATCGTAATTATTGGATATTATATAGGGGAGATTTTCATTTGGTCTACCTACGGTGGACTCACAACTATTATTCTATAATTAGATTGAGTGCTAACATAATATTTCCTATTTCAGAGACTATTCAAAAATTCTTCCTATGGTATCAATGACAAATAACTCTTAAGAATATTTAGACAGGCTCATTTTAGATAGAAAGATAACATAATGAAGTCTCCAGTTGAGAAGCTCGAATTTTGAAACCCTCTTTATTAGCCGGACTTAATTAGTGCGACTGGACATGTAAACCGTGATCTCTAACTTCGTATATGAGCACGTAAACTGCTGCTCAACCAGTAAACTATTTGTTTTAATAGTATATTATCTACTTATCCATGGGATTTAAATATGCCAAAATGATTGTATTTTCTAGAATTCAGAATTAAAATAACCACATTTGTCTTTTAACCGGACGAACAAGATCTTAAATAAATGGAATATTTAGCTGAATGTCGGGTTAACCAATTAAAATGAAATTGCTTTCCGCATAACTAGGAGAAAACAAAGGCTTGAGGACTTGAGATACCTGAGAAGAAGAATATTAAAAGACAAAAATAAAGTAATTTGACTAATTTAATTTTCTGTATTAAAATCACTTTGCTATTCTTCACAGAGCTGTGTCCAGTTAATTGACCATCTGGACTGTTTTAATGGTATGTAGAACCCAGTCACCTGAGTTCTGGATTTTGTGTGCGCTATGCATGCGACCAGTAGGAATGTCTGCATTAGACTGTCTGACTGCTCCATCCTTTCATACGTGTCCTTAATTTCGATCATTTAACCTGCTTAAATCCATTCGAGCGAGAGAAGAAAACAGAAGAGCCCTTGAGGCATACAATTTTAACAGTTTTAATCTTGAGAACAGATCTGAACGTAAGGATCGGCATAACAGTCCAATAAGGTTTGAGGAAGAGAGGGGTCAGATGGGGTTAGATAGTGAAGTCGAAAAATATTAAAATCTGAATATGATACGAAGCTTGCTTCATCATCTGATTTCTCATATCATCACGTATCGATTTTAAGTGTCGGAATTTGACTCCTGGGTTCCTCATTGAGTTCAAAACTGATTGATCAGATAAATTTAATCTAGAAAGTTTCCTCTTCTAATAGCCAAGAGCAGCTAGCTGATTCCACTTAAACTATTTATAAAAATACCTTAAAGTACATTTGTTTGTAAAATAATAAAAATCTGTGAAAGAGATGTAATAAAATATTCTAATCAATCGTTAAAATTGATTTTGTAAACATCATCATAAAATTTTACAAATGCATACGCTGTAGGGAAAGAAGTTTCGATCTAAAATAGGTGCAAAGCTGAATGATAAGTGCACTGAACGAAGCATTCTTTTACTACTTGCCAACTGCCAACGCTACAAATTAATAATACCGTACTTTTGATACAATTAAAACAAAAATCTATTAGATATAGATGTATTAAACCCACGTAAGTTATTTTTTAACAATAACCTGAAAGAGAGAGGATGATAGACAATAACTTTATGGTGTGATTGTTGGTAAAAATTTCTTTAAGTTTTTTATTGATCTGTCCTAATTACTTAATTCTATGTTTTCTTCTGAGATGTGTCCTTCGCCATAGTTACTCAATTTTTAATTGATTTATGATGCACGGAATAAAGAGCGAAGGGGCACAATTGAGCTACAAGCTTCACGGGTAGCGGAGAGATAGAAATAGAGGGAGACAGAGAGTTGAGAACCTGATATTCTGAGAATGAGTATAGCCAATGGATTCAGCTAGCTGCCCTTGGCTATTAGAAGAGAAAACTTTCTAGATTAAATTTATCTGATCAATCAGTTTTGAACTCAATGAGGAACCCAGGAGTTAAATTCCGACACTTAAAATCGATACGTGATGATATGAGAAAAGTTAAAAAGTGAACGAATGGATAAAATCAGATGATGAAGCAATCTTCGTGTTATATTCAGATTTTAATATTTTTCCATTTATATGATCCCCGATCTTCACGTTTTAGCTAAGTATTTTTGATGTTCTCGTACTTAGGTGCTCCCCTATGATTAATGCTATGTATAAAAAATAATATTTTCTCCAAAATAGTTCCCATATGTAAGATTCTTTATTTTCTGCCTTTCAATTCCCGCTTCTTTTAGTTCCCTTTTATTCGAACAAATTTATTTACATTATGGCTGTAAATGGCGCACAATATAAATCGACCTATCAATAAGAAACGTGCCTTGTGTTGAAATGGCGGTTTGGATCGTTTTGCATTGTGGTGTTGTCGGGTCGTATTTGTAGCTAGTGCACTATCTAGAGGAATTTAAGAGTCGGTTACTGTATCCTACAGAGAAGGCCAGATCATAACAATTACACCACAGTATTTTGCAGTGTCATGGGTACTAATAATAATATCCATTTAAATTAATGACCGACTAAAATAAACAATGGCCATAGTTATCAATCAAGCTTATCTATAAATGTTGTATGTTCGCATTTGTTGACCGCTTCGTTTGTACTTTTAGAGTTACGGGTTACTTTCCACCCGCTGGTTTGCGAATTTTTGATATTTGCATCTCCCATTGACTGATCTTTTATTGTTTCGGTTCGAAAAGGTAATAATAACCTTGTAAGCATTTGTGGCGAAACTACGAATGCACCGGAGACCCTAAGAGGGTCTTCGTATATCTATATATATACCACAAAATTGCCATCCATATGCATTGGAAAGCATCGTATGAGATCCTGCTTCAGTGGACACATCTAGAAAATCAAATACTTGCAGTTTAATCAATTAATTGTTCACATTACACGTTTATTAAATGCCAGCGTTTACTTTGTTCACATTTTTGTGTCGTTTTGGTTAACGGTGTGTATAAAAAAGGCTTTACAATGAACAGCCTAGGGATTGTTAGCGAATATATTCTGCTTGAGTTAATGAACAAAAGTTTGTTTTTGTCTTCCGTATTTTCATATTTTTATCATCGGATGTAGGTTATTTTGAAAAAATAATAATTTTGTTAACTTAACAGAGAGATAAGCTCACGCAATTCAACGAAATATAATCATCCTACATATCGATTAACATCAGTTGAAATTAAACCAAGTAAAAATTTAGCTAAATTAGTCTCTATTAAAATACGTGCCTATCAGAGTTTCCTGCGTTACTGTAATAAAATTAAGTCGATCTGGGCCACATAGAATGGATAAGTCAAGTCACTCATGTGGTTAGATCAGTGCGGTGGCGGCCAGGAGACCAGCCCCCCCTCCCCATCCCCCAATTTATTGATAAAAAATTTTGTTTACATAGAAAACATCAACAATGACTCAGTGTATCTATGTATCCATGGTCAAACACACAGCTGGACCGCCTGTGGATGCGATAGTCGAGACCTAATCGCCAGGTATTGATGGACATCGGTTATAAAAAAGCAGTTTTGATTATGAATAAGGAAAACAAGTGAATTGCATATATCTATACTTTTCAAAATATGGGATTTTATTTTTTTATTTCCAAACGAGTTTTATTTTTTATATAAAAGAAATTACGGGAATTACGTATGTCTATATTTGAATTAGTGATCAAAGTACGAACTGTAAATGCAAAGGGAATAAGTGTATCAATACCAAATATTTGGAGAGAAATCTCAAATATGACATAGGTGCAAAGAAATGTTTTTGCTCTCAGATCCAGCTTACAGCCTATACGTAAGCAATATTCAAACTAATAATAGTGAGACTCGCATGTTATTTTGCTCAGCTCAACAACAACGGAAAGACAAAATCAATCAACACTTAGCACTCTTAGGAAATACAAGTTTGAAATCGCCATTCTAGTTTATTAATTTTTTCAAGCAATATTTTGTTATCGATTAAAGTATCCTCGTAATATTATATACCGATACCTTCGCAAAGGTTTAATAGATGATCAGTTCCAAGCAAGTATAAATTCGACAAATGATATATAATTGAAAAATTGCCTCTGGCCGAAAAAGCTCTTAGAAGCGTGATTACAATTTTATGTATTATTTGCCCCACAACTTCTCTATATTTCAGAATCTTTTATAATAAATGGAAGAAAGAATTTGATTTCTGATGAGAAAGGAGACTTTGTATGATTTGTACGAAAATAAATAAGTTGACTTTGGCTTGAATAAAACATGATTTTTTTCTTTCTCAAGTGACCTATTGAACAATTCCACGTTACATATGAAAAACATTAATGTCTTTGTTCTAAGGAATAGTTAAATGAAAATTATAGCAAACAGAGTCTAAACATATTTAAACGCTTAATAATTTCATCCACAGTGTTCATATTTTATATTATATATGTAATTATTAGATCAAATCTGTGGGCCTTATTTAAATAAACGCTCGGCTCTTGCCCGATTTCGAAGTATTTGGAATGTCCTTAAGTCGTTTCTTTTGCAAACTATCTCCCATCTCCATCATTCTCCCGAAATGCAAATTTTCTTCAAACATACGGACCGTAGCACTTATTCCTGGAGACGGAATTGGTCCAGAAATATCGGCTTCCGTTCAACAGATTTTTCAGGCTGCCAATGTAATCTGTGGTGTAATTAATTTAACTTACGCTCTTTTAGGTACCGATAAAATTTGATCCCGTTGATGTGACGCCAGTTAAGGACTCTGAGGGAATCTTTAAAATGCCACGAGCTTCTTTAGATATAATTCGAAAACACGGGATCGGTCTTAAAGGTCCTCTCGCTACACCTATTGGAAAGGGTCATCCCTCACTTAATCTCGCATTAAGAAAGTAAGCTTTAAATAAAAATTCATCCTACTTTTACTTCTAGGGAATTCAACTTATACGCCAATGTCCGGCCCTGTAAATCGGTTGAAAGTTATGAAACTCCCTATAAAAATGTTGATCTTGTAACCATTCGGGAAAACACAGAGGGTGAATATTCTGGCATCGAACATGTTGTTAGTCTCCTTTTTTCCTTTATATCCGATTTAATTATGATTTTTATTTTATCGCAATTACTTATACACTTTGTTCTGTTGATTGTAATTTTCGTTTAGTTAGATTACTTTTATTTATAATAATGACTAATTTCTTAAATTTCAGAATATGCTTACGTATTTCTTATAAGACTTATCTTATCTGAAGGACTTATTTTCGCATCCTATTCAATTAACTGAGGTCTTCCATTGTTCTAATGTCTTAATTTTTAGTATATTGCTTGCATTTAGGAGAGTTCCTTTGTGCTTGTTGTATAAATTCTTGCGTGTTAAAATAGATATTTAAGCGATATATTCGATATACGTACCTAACCAGACTTTTTCTGTATGCTGATTTTTAGTGTTTAATTCTCCTGATTACGTTCATCTTTCGTTATATGTATGATTTTCGAGGGAAACATTTAATGCTTTCTTGGTAGTCACCTATATTTTATTGGTAATACGCGTGTGTTTTCTCCCGTAGATTGTCGATGGAGTGGTCCAGAGTATCAAGCTGATAACTTACGAGGCAAGTTCTCGTGTTGCTGAATTTGCTTTCAAATTCGCTGAGGAGAATAATCGTTCAACGGTGACAGCTGTACACAAGGCCAACATAATGTAAGATCTTTACTGTGATTGAATGTTTTAATTTCCAGTGAATTCTTGAGTTTAAATTATTCTAGGTTGCAAAAACTGAAGAGAGAATATAATAGTAAGTGCTTTTGAGATTGATGGAAAATCTTTTGCATATCTACGTCTTTCATTACTTCGTTTTTAAACACATACAATAAGTTTACTTTAATTTCCATGTATTGTTATTAATCATCTATCGCAAAGCGCCTAAATGAGAAGGACAGTAGAATGATTCTAGTAAAATGGGATTTAACAAGGAGTTAAAAGCATCAAGAGAGCCTATAAATAAGTATACTCCCTTGTATAATGACTTATCTTGCCAAAGTCCGTGTATCAGGATGTTTCCCGTAGGCTCCTAACTGATAATGTATGTCTGTGGTGTTCAAGGCTGATTAACTAGTGAATTGAATTGAGTGACTAGTCATTCCACCTCGGTTAACACAGCAGATCCCAGTAGAGTTCACTTAAGGTAATACTAGTAATTGCATCAAACATTAATAAATCTAACTGTAAATTTACATATTAGGTAACTCTGGCTAGATTTGTTCTGAAAAAGTGCTGAGATCATTAAACTATTTTTTCACTGTTCATTCGTCTAATTCACCGGTTTGGGTTATTATTAGGGGCACAATGCTCTTTTTCTTATATTACGAATACTCACCGAGTGAAAACAATTGGCCATCAGTTATCATTCTTGTATCTTTTCCCTTATTATCGATACCTTTCAAGTTTAGTGTAAAAAATCAAATTTTTATGTTTTGTTAGACTTGCTACCATGGTTATGAACGAGTGAACAAAATGAACTTTCTTATTAATAAGTTGATTTATACCTCAGATTGAATTAATGCAAGTAGGAATAACGCTGCTCACTATCACTTCAGAAGACGGAGATAATCTGACCCTTATTATCTTATTCTGATGACATGAGCGACATTCAGAACACAAATAGGCGGTATAGACATGGTTTTCCGTGAGTTCAGAATTCAGGTCAGTGTGGTTTAAGAGAAAATGAAACAAAATGAATTTAACGTATTTGACTCTGCAGCCATTAGAACAGAAGTGACGAATTGGAATTGTGAAAATTTGTGTTCATGAAACTCCACATTTAATTCGAATTGAAATTAACGTTAAAATAGCTCTAATCCCGAAGTAAAGCCACTTTAGGGGTCGGGCCAAGTTAAGCTATGTATCTTCTCCAAAAATTAATGATCTTCGTAAATGCTAACAGAAATACGACAGCCTTTCTCGAGTAAGAAAATCAAAAGTTAATATTATATTCTGGAGTATATCTGAGATGGGATTGTTCGTGACGCCAAATGTGATGTACTGGAGTTTTCGCCAATTGTATTTTGTAGCACACCTTCTAAAGCTTTACTAGTAGTATTGGAATTTATACAGTACCTAAACCAATAGAAACAAATCCAGAATAGCACAAGAATGTATTGAATAGAATAACCCACAAGAATTCAGCAGCGGTACTGACGGGAGGTATGGGTTATGCAGGACACACAGACAGTAATGTATTAATGGCACTTCGGGCGTAGACACTGGTAGGCCGGTAGACAGGCAAAGGTTATATACCCTGAACAATGGTGAATAGGGATGGAAATCATACGTATAATTGGATGGATTGAATATAGACCAATAGGGAATTAGGGAAAAAATCACAAATGATTGGATGAATGGAATGTAAATCAGCAGGTAATCGGAAAGAGGGTAGATGTTCGATCCCAGATTTGTAACTCGAATCTCATTATTTTATTTCAGGCGAATGTCTGATGGCCTCTTTCTCCGTGCCTGTCGTGAACAGGCCGAAAAACATCCAAGCATCAAATTCTGCGAGATGTTTCTCGACACTGTGTGCTTAGCCATGGTACAGGATCCACTTCAATTTGACGTCCTTGTGATGCCAAATCTCTATGGAGATATTCTGAGCGATTTATGCGCCGGCCTGGTTGGTGGCTTGGGAGTTACACCAAGTGGAAATATTGGACAACATGAAGCCATCTTTGAATCGGTGAGTGACTTACTTTCCTCTCATCCTTCTATTATGTTAACCATAAGATTCAATAAACACACGAAGTATAAGGTGGTCGAATCTACTGTTCAATATTGTTTATTAAAAACAGATCTTCAGCAGAGCTCTAGAATGTTGCTGATTGAAATAGAGTTTAAGAGTTTTGTCGATTGATCAGTTTTGTTCTTCTTAGCAGATTTACTGGCTTAGCTTTGAACAACTGTCAAATATCTTGAATTTGCGTTAATGGAATATTCATGAACTAGCGTGCTTTATATTGAACATCAAAGGAAGGTATTTTCATCTCCCATTGTCAGTCATTTAAATCAATGGTTTCTTTGTTTGTTATAGATTCATGTTTGGGAAGGAAAAAGTATACTTAGAATGCAACGAGAAATGAATTTATTTACTGTTAAAGTGTGGTTGACCTTTGGTGAGGATTTCACCTTGCAACAGCTATTGGCCAAACATCGGACTTTACAAAAAGGTTGTTTAAGAAATAAGCTATGCTACTTTCCCTGATCTGTTGTATGAAGTAGAGTCTTACCGACGTTGAAGGAATAATGTAAGAGAATCTTTAATGCAGATTGTTGTTCTAGATTCATTTCTTTAAAGTTTTATCTTCCTCCGCTCAAAAAGTTTGGAAGCTTACTGAATTAACAAACTACTGCTTGCAAATTTTACATTTAGAATACAAAAGAAAAGTCTAAATTTGCTGTAAAGTAAAATATAGAAAGTTTCTCAATTTTTATCTGTTCTTGAAATGGGTTTTTTTTTATTTAAAATCCATTCCGACCGACCAAGATTCTGTTTAACTCATCTAACTCATCATTTTTTTCTGAAACCTTCACCAATGTACTATATTGGAGTGTATCTAATATCCAACTGAGGTGATGCTAAATGAATTTTGTTTTAGTATACTCTCTAAAGCTTACTAGTAGTAGTATTGGAATTTATACAGTACCCATTTAAATGGAGCAAGTACAGAGAATTTAAGAGAAAAAAATGTGTTAAATAGGATGCTCCACAATAGTTCAATAACGGTACCGACAAGGTATGCGTTATGCGGGGTACACACAGTAATGTTTTGATGACACTTCACACAGGCCGACAGACAGTCACTCAAACAGGCATAAAGGCAGTTGAGATGATAATTATCATCCAAAGTGATAGTGAAGAGGAATAGATACTACACATGTGGTTGAATGAATGGACTGCTAACCAATAGGAAATTGGAATGGATACATGACCTACCAGTATAGTTGAATTTCAATTGTGAGATTACGGCACACATAATTTGAATATGTGGCAATGGGATGAATGAATTATCGTATTGACCTGATGGGACACAGTATAAAATCAATGTGAATAAGCTTTGGAATACATGGATTAAGTCCATAATATATTACTGACTTTAAATCACTGCGGTTACCTTCTCGAATCTAAATTGTCAGTTTTTTTCGAAATTTGGTCATTTAGGAATATAAAAGCAGGTTTCATCAAAATATCATACCCTAAAAAGTGTTGAAAAGTATGCTTTCTTGGTACACGTATCCTATCACTAGAGAGGAGAGAGTTTTCATATGAAGGAAGTTAAATTACTTTATTCCAGATCATTGATAAAAACATTTAACTGAAGAACCGATCGAAAGTAAAAAGTGATCGCCTTAGTTCTAACTGCTGTTATATATATTTATACAACAGACTTTAACAGAACGGGAACACCGAATTTTAAATAGTTGCTGTATTATTCAGCTTAAAGCAAGTAGATCAAATATGCGTTAAAGTAATATACTTGCTTCAATCGTGAAGGTCCACGGAACTGCACCAGACATTGCAGGTCACGATAAGGCCAATCCAACTGCTCTCCTCTTCTCCGCAATCATGATGCTGCGTCATATGGAGTTGAATGAACATGCTAAGTGTATTGAAGATGCTGTCTTCTCAGTTCTCCGGGCTAAGAAGGTAAACCACTTGTTCATTTAATGTACAATCACTTATTTCATTTAAGTAGTTTATTTATTTTCCATTTTCTATTTTAGCATCTCACAATGGACTTGGGAGGAAAAGCGAAGTGTTCCGAGTATACGGCAGCAATCTGTGAACAAATTGCTAGCGGAGCGGCTTAGACATTTTAGCCACTTTTCTAACCTATTCTCTCTTTCTTTAATTTTTCCCACCTTGTCTAAAAGGCCATGTGTGTAGAAAGAGCAATTTCTAATATCCTTTCCCTTGTTCTTAACTTGTGATGTATTTTAATTTTTCAGTAAATAGACACCTTTTCATCAGTGGAAGAAGTTGTATTTGTACCATATAATGTACTTATACTGATAAGAATGTGAATTTATTGTTGTTGCTCACGGAATCCAAAACGTTTTTAGTGAGAATAAAAATCAACTAAGTAGGAGGAACAGCAAACAGGTTTAATGATGTAGGAAACGAGGGGGAGGTCACGAATAAGTAGATAATGTAAAAGAGGATATTAAGAGCCCTACTTCATTTGAGTTATAGTAGCGTTGAGTCGGCCATATTCTAATAAAGAGTATGGTTCCCTTCGAAATTTTCGAATTTATTCATTTGACTCACAATTGCATGGGTCACACGCCTTCAGTATCTCGGTTTTGTTTTTCGGCTGATTTTATGAAACGCTCAACTATGTTACTTTCATTTATTCGTATCTTCTTAAATTCATGAGTACGTAAACGAGATTGGTGGAAACATTTCAGGCAAAGCCGAGCCTACTAGAGTCCACTCAAGATGACTTCTGATTAGCATTAGTAGTAATTGCTAATTTCTGATTAATTATGTATATAATAACGCGTACTGATGCACTAGATTGTAAGCCCACTGATTTTCTATCAGGTCGTAACAGAAGTTCTGTCTATTTTTTAAATTTGGATTAAAGTGAAAATTTTGTCAAAAATACATTTATTTAGTGCTCAACGTGGTCACCATTTTTATTAATTACATCTTGCCATAAGCCTTCTCATTCCTTTTTCTTAGAATTTTGCCAGTTTAGATTCAAAAAAAGAAACTAGCTTCTTCGTTTCGACCTCTTCTCTTAAAGTAAGCCTTTATCCCATTAAATGATTCTGTATGCCCCTGAAAAAAGGAAAATCGGTTGGTGCAAAAGAAGATCGGGAGAATATGGTGGGTGATGCATGACTTCCCAGTCAAATTCTTCAACGAGATTTTTGGTTGCTCTCGGAGTGTGGGGTCTGACATTGTCATGGTGCAGACTCACTCCTTTCCATTAATCAAAGAAGGCCGTCTTTCCTGTCGTTAACTGCCTTTAAACGAGTTAGCCGGTGACAGTCAACCTCAGACGTTATTGTTTGATTGTCACTCATTAGTTCACAATAAACAATTCCCTTCAAATCCCCCCATAAACACAAAAGTTTTTTCGGGTGCAGTCCCAAATTGTCTCGGTTGTGGAATTGGCCTTGAACCACTGTCTTGACTTAGCCACTGCGCTTAACATTGTTGTAAAGACTCCACTTCTCGTCGCCAGTTATGATTTGGTCAATAATGAGAATGCAATGGAACACAACAGGTCGCACGTTGTTGGTTGTTAATTTCTGACGAATCGTGTGGAACCCATTTCCCAGCTCTTGAGACTTTCCTAGCCAAATCTTTTCATTTCCCTATATATGGTCATATGGCGGCTTACGTGAAAGGTTTTGCTCAGTTCTCTAGTAGTACAAGTTGAATTTGCACCAATGGCAACTTACAATTGCTCGGAATTGAGTTTTTTTCAGAATCCTGCTCTCGGTTCGTCCTTCAGGCTGAAGTCATCCTTTTTGAAACCGCCTGGTGAAAACCACCTTCTGCAGGTATTTTCATCCACAACATCATTTCCATAAGTGCCTTTGAGTGTTTATGCTGCTGAGCCTGTCGTATTTCCCTTATGAAATTCAAACAGTAAAATATGTCTGATATGCTCTTTATTTGGAGTGTACATTAGAGCTAGAAGTAGTTATTAATAACGATAATTATCAAGCAATCTCAAAGAGGAAATAATATTTTATTAATTACCATAGATAAACTTATAACATTAACGAGCTAAATTGAAGTAATCGTGCCCTAAACACATGGCTCAAAAAT